>CM059573.1:40410955-40423455 GCA_030386875.1 Morinoia aosen | reverse complement strand
ACACACCTTGGCGTACCAATGTCAGACGCGAACGCCCAACACACAGTTCGTTAGAGAGCGAGGTCGAGCTTGCACGAGGGGGCAGTCGGGACCCACATGAACGAGTGGCACCCGGCAATTAGCACGACCTTGCCGGGGCACTCGAACATTTAAAGTTTGAGAATAGTGCGAGGTGTTTTGCATCCCCGCCCCAACGTGCGCGGACGAACGACACACACACGAATGCGCGCACGCCCGTCCGCAGCCCAGTAGCTCTAATCATTCTCTTTACCATTCGAAACTGTGTCAAGCCATTTCGCCACTCGCCCGTGGGCAAGAGTGTTGTGAGGCCGCCCGCCAGAGCAAGTAACTTGCAGCAGATCAGCTATCCTGAGAGAAACTTCGGGTGGAACCAGCTACTAGATAGTTCGATTGGTCTTTCGCCCCTATGCCCAACTGACGCCATGGATTTGCACGTCACAACGGCTACGGGCCTCCACCCCAGTTTCCTGGGGCTTCACCCTCGCCAGGCATAGTTCACTATCTTTCGGGTCATAGCATGCATGCTCCGCGGTGCTCACCATTCAGTCCACAGTCCCCACAAAGGAAGAAAGCGAACCGAACGAAAGCGTGAGCCCGGAGCTTGCGCCTGCTCCCAACGTGGGATGCAGGATCAGCTCGGTACTAGCAACCATTTGCACGGCTGACGGCGCAAGCGCCGCCACACCTTTGCTTTCACTTCGCCCTCGGGTTTTGTGAGACCCTTAGACTTGCACACATGCTATACTCCTTGGCCCGTGTTTCGAGACGTGACCGATGGTCGCTAGAGAATCACCAATCAGACCAACCCCCAGGCTGAGCGTTTGCTTCGCATGCGACGCAAGCAGCCTGCCCGCAGGTACTCCACCACCGGCACATGGTGGCGGAGCTGGGGGTTGTATGCGTCTGGCCAATTGCAGCATCGTCGCCGGATGGATCATACCACGTCTGTGTCGACAGTCAGAGCCAGGATGGCGCGAGCACGGCGCGGGCGTGCGTGCGCCGTCTTGCAAACGGAAACGCACGCAGATCGCCCATCCCAGCGCCTTCAAAGCCCGGACCCTGGTTGAAACATCTGCCTTCTTAGACCCAGCGGGTGACCAAGCAACGAGCTGTGGTGGGCAATTACCGTGTGATGTCTCGAGAGAGTCGTCCAGCAACGGGCCCGCCAGCGGAACGACACCACTTGTGTTCGACCATGAACGGGCCCGCCTGATGGGTGAGCAAACTCAATGCTACTCCTCCAACTACACAATGCTCAGACATTTCGGACGACCCAGGCCGCAGCCCAGGTCGCCGTGCCACCGGTTGCCTTCTAGCGCCATCGGCTTATACTCTGAGCGGTTTCACGGTCTTTTGACTCTCTCTCCAGAGTTCTTTTCAACTTTCCCTTACGGTACTTGTTTACTATCGGTTCTGTGGATATATTTAGCCTTAGATCGAGTTTACGACCTGCTTAGCGCTGCATGTGCAAGCAACGCGACTCACAGGGAGAAAGGCCTTACCCATGCACAGCAATCGCACGCGTCCACACGGGACTGTCACCCTCCACGGCGCCACAATCCCTCCTTTCGTCGGGAACGCCACTCGTGGCAGGACTTAGCGATCGCGTGGCTGTGGGGTTTCAAACCGACCTCTCCCTTAACGCAACATTCCGCCGCAGGCTGTTGGGCCCGGGAGGTTCTGCGCTGAGCTTTTCCCTGTTCAGTCGCCCTTACTGAGGGAATCCCTGTTGGTTTCTTTTCCTCCGCTTACTGATATGCTTAAGTCAGGCGGGTAACCGCTCCTAAGCCGAGGTGGTGTTTTGCAAAGTTGCAATACAGAGTCAAAATGGAACACCAACTTGCTCAAGCCCACAAGCTGTGTGTGTGCGTTTACTGGATGGATATGGGTGCGATCAAAAGCTCGTAAGCTATAAAACCCAACGCAAGGTGCATGGATGATGACTGCAAATCTGGGTGGGCCCAAGCTGCTCTCAGACTTCGAACAACTTGTTTGGCGCTCTGTGCTGTGCGGTTTTTGGTGGTTGGACAGCAACGAAAGCATATAGCAAAGGCTCCCATGCTGCCCGCCCATTTTTGCACAGAGCTCAGTTAGCCCACACCGCGACACGAGTAGTATAGTGGTCATGCGCGCGTGCCTCTGTCCCACACATACCCTCTCTCAAGAAAAAGCCGATTACTGAGAGCTCGAGTGGAAACAGAGTAAACACACAAACGCAGCCACACTTCAAGTGCCTTGCCATCATATGCTTCAATAGACCTTGCGATATGCACCCTCCATCAGAGACACACACAGCCATCGTGCAAGTTTTTCGGCGTTTTTTGACATGCAACATATCTCGGGACCCGTGCGCACTGCCCTCCTCCGGTAAAGGAGGAGGTCTAGTGCCCTGGCCGCTTACGAGTGCTTGCCTGTTGGCGTTGACCTGTCAATGCCGCAAAGTGGTATGCGGCAGAGGTGACGAGCCAGGTAGGCAGTTGCTTACAGACACGACTGATGTCGGCCCAAATATTTCTAAGAGGCCTGCGGCGTTTCCCTTGCTCACACTATCTCTCCCTCTCTGGTATTGCAGACACAGAGAGAGAGAGAGCGCTCGCGCAATTGCCGTCAGACACACTTATTGACACCACACTCGACTAGGAGTGCCCCGCTCACTTGGGTCAGACGTCTACTCACAGTTCGAGCTTAGGCCCATTTGCGCGCACAGGACACAGACACAGACCCAGCGTGTGTTCGTGCGGCAATGGGCTGACATGGTGCAAAAAATGCAATTCATTTTGCCCGAGGGGAGCGTCACTTCACCCTCACTCCATGCGCTCGGACGATTTCGACGTATAAGCAAACTGACCACTGTGGTTGCGGGGCGCATGTGCGTTCGACAAGTGAAAGAGCCTTCCAGGGGACAGCTGGCTGGACTTCTCACACTTTGCTATGGTCTTCATAGCATCCACAGACCGAGTGATCCACCGCTCAGAGTTGTATGGTGGTATTGTGAGAGCGGAGAGCGTTTCACACACGCCCTCCAGAACTCGCATCAAATCGGATAGCAAACGAGAGATTTTACTCTCTCGCGCGCACAGAGCGCACACCGATGTTGACACTGAACAGAAAAGAACTGAAATGGCTACTTATTTTGCATCGTCACAAGTCCGCCTGGCGCGAGTGCACGATGGTTCCCCGGGTTCTTCAAGCCTCCGATGTTTAGCATTCATCGAGATGGCTTAGTGAGAACGGAGAGCGTTTCACACACGCCCTCCAGAACTCGCATCGCATGTCGAGCCTCCGATGTTTAGCATTCATCGAGATGGCTAAGTGAGAACGGAGAGCGTTTCACACACGCCCTCCAGAACTCGCATCAAACGTCAAGCCTCCGATGTTTAGCATTCATCGAGATGGCTTAGTGAGAACGGAGAGCGTTTCACACACGCCCTCCAGAACTCGCATCAAATCGGATAGCAAACGAGAGATTTTACTCTCTCGCACAGAGCGCACAGAGCGCATCGTCACAAGGCCGCGTGGCGCGAGTGTACGATGGTTCCCAGAATTCGTCAAGCCTCCGATGTTCAGCATTCATCGAGATGGCTTAGTGAGAACGGAGAGCGTTTCACACACGCCCTCCAGAACTCGCATCAAATCGGATAGCAAACGAGAGATTTTAGTCTCTCGCACAGAGCGCACAGAGCGCATCGTCACAAGGCCGCGTGGCCACGATGGTTCCCAGAATTCGTCAAGCCTCCGATGTTCAGCATTCATCGAGATGGCTTAGTGAGAACGGAGAGCGTTTCACACACGCCCTCCAGAACTCGCATCAAATGTCAGGCAGGCCTCCGATGTTGAGCATTCATCGAGAGGGCTTTTCATTCCACGTTCCAATATCATCCGTTTAGCACACCCGAAAGAGAAAAGAGTCTTGCCCCTCTTTTCTCGTTTGCAGTGGCTTTCTCGTTTTTGCCTTTTGCATTAGATCATCGTCCTGCATGCCAGAATTCTCGTTTACCTCAAGCCTCCGATGTTGAGCATTCATCGAGATGGCTTTTCTCCCCTGTACAACTAGAATAGAGAGTGTCTATTCATTTTACCTATCGTCACAAGGCCGCGTGGCACGAGTGCACGATGGTTCTCCGAATTCGTCAAGCCTCCGATGTTTAGCATTCATCGAGATGGCTTAGTGAGAACGGAGAGCGTTTCACACACGCCCTCCAGAACTCGCATCAAATGTCAGGCAGGCCTCCGATGTTGAGCATTCATCGAGAGGGCTTTTCATTCCACGTTCCAATATCATCCGTTTAGCACACCCGAAAGAGAAAAGAGTCTTGCCCCTCTTTTCTCGTTTGCAGTGGCTTTCTCGTTTTTGCCTTTTGCATTAGATCATCGTCCTGCATGCCAGAATTCTCGTTTACCTCAAGCCTCCGATGTTGAGCATTCATCGAGATGGCTTTTCTCCCCTGTACAACTAGAATAGAGAGTGTCTATTCATTTTACCTATCGTCACAAGGCCGCGTGGCACGAGTGCACGATGGTTCTCCGAATTCGTCAAGCCTCCGATGTTTAGCATTCATCGAGATGGCTTAGTGAGAACGGAGAGCGTTTCACACACGCCCTCCAGAACTCGCACCAAATGTCAATCAGGGTGAGATCTGCGGCCAATGCGCACAAGGCTTGAATCGTTCTCATCTCCTTTCTCTCTCTCTCTCCAAGTCGTGGAGGTCAACATCGTTAGCCTTTACGTACTTTACGTACTTTGTCTGTGCAAGCCACACGCGAGAGCAGCAGCAGCGTCATCGAGAGCGCAAGACTCAGAGCGGGGGCATTGGAAGTGTGGATGGAGGTTCGCGACTGCTTACAGGCAGCAAGAACACACCCAACTACCAGAACTCTAGCCCCCGTCTTCCTGCGGGTCTCAGACGTGTGCTCTCGCGGGCACAAACTTTCCCTTTGAGCGTACTTCACTTTCGTTCAATCGTCAATCGGAATTGCTAAGCCATACGCTCTCACACTGACTCTGAGAAAGCCGCGCAGCACCCACAATCAGAAATGTATGCTGGGTACACAGAGGTGTATTACAAGGAACGTTAAAAGCAATCGTTCACACACACTCTGCTCCCAATTCTGAATTTCACATAGGGTGCGCGCGACCAGCCCTGCCCATCGTACAGCGAGAGCGCAGACAAGCTTCCGTTTTTTCACATGCCAAACCGTCATTATGCCTTCGAGCAGGGACGCAAATACCGCTTGCGAACTCCAAACTCTCATGCATCAGCTTTAAAAGCCTCCATTTTGCACTCTCCCATGATCACAGGTCACAGCCCAGGGGGGAAAGCTCGAAGGGTGTAAGCCAAGCTCATAGAAGAGACACCATGCTGCAGTGCGCCGAGAGCAGGGGTGCATCCACGATACAGACTCGAGTAGGAAGAAGTGAAAAACCGCAACGTAAAACACTTCTCATCAATTAACTCGAGCAAGTACGCGTTTGCCATTGTTGCTCTTAGCATGCATGGAGGCAGACACCCAAGCTAGCGCCCCAAGGTTTGCACCTTTTACGGAACTAGACAGTCAGCGAGGTCGTTGCACGCGGCAACGTTCGCCGACATTTCCACAAGGGCCGCAGCTCGCGCCCAAAACCGTTCAAAATCCATTATTCATTCACCACCAGTCCGTTAGATTCTCCTATTAATAGGATTCCGTGATATGGTACGAGGCGAACCTGTTTTCCCGAAATGCCCCTACGAGCGAGGTCGTTGCACGCGGCAAAGTTCGCGTCGCAGATGCCCATCTCGGGAGGCTCGCCTCATCACACGTTCTCGCACCCAATTAGCAGTGCACCGGCACCGCATTATACCACCATGCCTTAGGGAACGGACAACACTGGACCCGAAATGCCTCTAGCGAGCGAGGTCGTTGCACGCGGCAACGTTCTCCCGAAAGATATGCATCTCAGCCAGCCCGCCTCGAAATGTCCGCAGGGCATGCAATTTTGCCCTCCTGGTGGAGCGAGAGGCGTATAACACACGCCATTTACAGCAAACATGCCCAGAAAAGCCCTCATGAGCAGTAGTAAACGTTTGGTCTGAAAGCAGTCATTGACCCAACGCACGCTCCACCAGTTCCCCATAGTACTTTGTACGATCGTAGATTCGCCCTATTTTTGCATTTTTCGGCGTCCCAAAAAACCCGTCTAAGCCGTAGTCTGACACGCGATTTCGATCCTCGAAAGCGAGCGCGTGCCGACCTCGTGCTCGACGGGTTGACTCCCAGCAGTGTTCAGACACCCTCCCAGTATCCCAGGACGCCTCTGGAGTGGCGGCGGTGCTCCGCACGTGCTCCAACGCCGCTCCAAAAAAACGCTCAAATGCCTCCGAAAACCAGACTACGGCTCTCACGGCATTTTCGGGACACCCCAAAAATTTTTCCGCCTTTTGCCAATGCTCTGAGAGCACATCACCCACACTCTTAGACACACTTTACGTGTTCCGTGACGAAAATTCAGTTCACTCACCGAATTTTTTCGGCACCAAAATCGACCTTGCATTTTCAGACTACGCCTGCGACGGCCTTTTGCGGACACCCCTCAACTTTTGACCTGTCGGACTACGGCTCTCACGGCATTTTTGGGACACCCCAAAAATTTTTCCGCGTTTTGCCAATGATCTGGGAGAACATCACCCACACTCTTAGACACACTTTACGTGTTCCGTGACGAAAATTCAGTTCACTCACCGAATTTTTTCGGCACCAAAATCGACCTTGCATTTTCAGACTACGCCTGCGACGGCCTTTTGCGGACACCCCTCAACTTTTGACCTGTCAGACTACGGCTCTCACGGCATTTTTGGGACACCCCAAAAATTTTTCCGCGTTTTGCCAATGATCTGGGAGAACATCACCCACACTCTTAGACACACTTTACGTGTTCCGTGAAGAAAATTCAGTTCACTCACCGAATTTTTTCGGCACCAAAATCGACCTTGCATTTTCAGACTACGCCTGCGACGGCCTTTTGCGGACACCCCTCAACTTTTGGCGTGTCAGACTACGGCTCCCACGGCCTTTTCGGGACACCCCCAAAAAATTTTGACCGGTCAGACTACGGCTCATACGGCATTTTTGGGGCACCCCCACCAACTTTGCCGGGTTTTCGCCGAGTCTTGCCTTTGCTCTCGGAGCATATTGCCGTCACTCCGGAACACACTTTACGTGTTTCCGAGAGTCAGAGTACTGCTCCCACGGGATTTTGCGGACACCACCATCGACTTGGCCGAGTCAGACTACGGCTGCGACGGCCTTTTCGGGACACCCCCAAAAAATTTTGACCGGTCAGACTACGGCTCATACGGCATTTTTGGGGCACCCCCACCAACTTTGCCGGGTATTAGCCGAGTCTTGCCTTTGCTCTCGGAGCATATTGCCGTCACTCCGGAACACACTTTACGTGTTTCCGAGAGTCAGAGTACTGCTCCCACGGGATTTTGCCGACACCACCATCGACTTGGACTGGTCAGACTACGGCTCTCACGGCCTTTTGCGGACACCACCAACACTTTTGACCAGTCAGACTACGGCTCCCAAGGCATTTTTGGGGCACCCCCACCAACTTTGCCGGGTCTTAGCCGAGTCTTGCCTTTGCTCTCGGAGCATATTGCCGCCACTCCGGAACACACTTTACGTGTTTCCGAGAGTCAGAGTACTGCTCCCACGGGATTTTGCCGACACCACCATCGACTTGGCCTGGTCAGACTACGGCTGCGACGGCCTTTTCGGGACACCCCCAAAAAATTTTGACCGGTCAGACTACGGCTCCCAAGGCATTTTTGGGGCACCCCCACTAACTTTGCCGGGTATTAGCCGAGTCTTGCCTTTGCTCTCGGAGCATATTGCCGTCACTCCGGCACACACTTTACGTGTTTCCGAGAGTCAGAGTACTGCTCCCACGGCCTTTTGCGGACACCACCATCACTTTTGACCTGTCAGACTACGGCTTATACGGCATTTTTGGGGCACCCCCACCAACTTTGCCGGGTCTTAGCCGAGTCTTGCCTTTGCTCTCGGAGCATATTGCCGCCACCCCGGAACACACTTTACGTGTTTCCGAGAGTCAGAGTACTGCTCCCACGGGATTTTGCCGACACCACCATCGACTTGGACTGGTCAGACTACGGCTCTCACGGCCTTTTGCGGACACCAGCAACACTTTTGACCAGTCAGACTACGGCTCCCAAGGCATTTTTGGGGCACCCCCACCAACTTTGCCGGGTCTTAGCCGAGTCTTGCCTTTGCTCTCGGAGCATATTGCCGTCACTCCGGAACACACTTTACGTGTTTCCGAGAGTCAGAGTACTGCTCCCACGGGATTTTGCGGACACCACCATCGACTTGGCCTGGTCAGACTACGGCTGCGACGGCCTTTTGCGGACACCACACCGCTAGCCAGCGCTCTCGTGTGCCAAGCACAGTCCATTTTTTAGCGGATCACGCTGGTCCCGACCAACGCTTCCGTGCTCCTTTAGGGGACCGCCCACCCCAGAGCAAACTCTCAGGCCTGGAACGCCCATCCAATGCCTTCTTCCAATCAGAGCAAGGGGCGTGCCAGAAAATTCTCGCTTAATAGCGAGTGTCGCTATGAAGAGGGCACGCTTGGGTGCGTGGGCGCTTACATGCTTGTAATATGAAGGGTTCAGCCGGGGTCGGCTGCCCACTGGGTTTTGGACTTTTTGAGGCATGTATGAAACTTATTTGCCCACAAGTGAGTCCCGAACACTTGACCAAAGCCAATGGAGTTTGGAAACAAGAAAAGAATCGCTCAATTCCAGCCAAATTCCATCTCAAAATGCCGTTAAAAGATATCGGTTTGAAGGGATTCCTGGGCAAGATCGCCCAAAATGGCAACACCGATGGTAACACTCCAAAAAATGACATCATCATTAAAGTTCCGCCCAGAAATCACACCTCAAAGTCCGCCCAAGTGAACATACACTCCGCCCAAGTGTACATACACTCCGCCCAATGGTTTCCGGACTTTGCCTTCCACTTCTCAGGACCGAACTCTGCTTTTCTCGACCCAACCTTGTCGGACTTGGCATTTTTGGGCCTGCACCACCTCAGGACTTGAACTCTGCCTTTCTCACCCAACCTGGTAGGGCCCGTGCGTTACACACCTCGGACGCCATCAGGCTTTGCCTCGCACCACACTTCAGTACCGTACTTAGGCTCGCTCGAACCAGACCTCTACGGACTTGGCATTTTTGGGCCTGCACCACCTCAGGACTTGAACTCTGCCTTCCTCACCCAACCTGGTAGGGCCCGTGCGTTACACACCTCGGACGCCATCAGGCTTTGCCTCGCACCACACTTCAGTACCGTACTTAGGCTCGCTCGAACCAGACCTCTACGGACTTGGCATTTTTGGGCCTGCACCACCTCAGGACTTGAACTCTGCCTTCCTCACCCAACCTGGTAGGGCCCGTGCGTTACACACCTCGGACGCCATCAGGCTTTGCCTCGCACCACACTTCAGTACCGTACTTAGGCTCGCTCGAACCAGACCTCTACGGACTTGGCATTTTTGGGCCTGCACCACCTCAGGACTTGAACTCTGCCTTCCTCACCCAACCTGGTAGGGCCCGTGCGTTACACACCTCGGACGCCATCAGGCTTTGCCTCGCACCACACTTCAGTACCGTACTTAGGCTCGCTCGAACCAGACCTCTACGGACTTGGCATTTTTGGGCCTGCACCACCTCAGGACTTGAACTCTGCCTTCCTCACCCAACCTGGTAGGGCCCGTGCGTTACACACCTCGGACGCCATCAGGCTTTGCCTCGCACCACACTTCAGTACCGTACTTAGGCTCGCTCGAACCAGACCTCTACGGACTTGGCATTTTTGGGCCTGCACCACCTCAGGACTTGAACTCTGCCTTCCTCACCCAACCTGGTAGGGCCCGTGCGTTACACACCTCGGACGCCATCAGGCTTTGCCTCGCACCACACTTCAGTACCGTACTTAGGCTCGCTCGAACCAGACCTCTACGGACTTGGCATTTTTGGGCCTGCACCACCTCAGGACTTGAACTCTGCCTTCCTCACCCAACCTGGTAGGGCCCGTGCGTTACACACCTCGGACGCCATCAGGCTTTGCCTCGCACCACACTTCAGTACCGTACTTAGGCTCGCTCGAACCAGACCTCTACGGACTTGGCATTTTTGGGCCTGCACCACCTCAGGACTTGAACTCTGCCTTCCTCACCCAACCTGGTAGGGCCCGTGCGTTACACACCTCGGACGCCATCAGGCTTTGCCTCGCACCACACTTCAGTACCGTACTTAGGCTCGCTCGAACCAGACCTCTACGGACTTGGCATTTTTGGGCCTGCACCACCTCAGGACTTGAACTCTGCCTTCCTCACCCAACCTGGTAGGGCCCGTGCGTTACACACCTCGGACGCCATCAGGCTTTGCCTCGCACCACACTTCAGTACCGTACTTAGGCTCGCTCGAACCAGACCTCTACGGACTTGGCATTTTTGGGCCTGCACCACCTCAGGACTTGAACTCTGCCTTCCTCACCCAACCTGGTAGGGCCCGTGCGTTACACACCTCGGACGCCATCAGGCTTTGCCTCGCACCACACTTCAGTACCGTACTTAGGCTCGCTCGAACCAGACCTCTACGGACTTGGCATTTTTGGGCCTGCACCACCTCAGGACTTGAACTCTGCCTTTCTCACCCAACCTGGTAAGGCCCGTGCGTTATACAGGGTGTTTCAAAAATACACGGCATAATTTCAGGTATGTATTTCCCACATGTAGACAATCAAAATAGTTCATTACAACATATGTCCGGAAATGCTTCATTTCCGAGTTATGGCCTTCACAACATTGAAATTCACCGGAACGTTTTTCTTTCCGCCGGTCGTTGCCATTACAGAAGATGTTCAAAATGACCACCTCCTGCTTGAATACAGACCTCACATCGATGTCTCATTGACCTGCGAACACGATCCCACACTCCAGGAATGTTGCGTATGTCCTCAGAGCGTGCCACAATTCGATTCCGAAGGGATTCCAAATCAGGCACCGGAGACGAATAAACCAATGATTTTAAATGGCCCCACAAGTAGAAATCGAGAGGGTTCAGATCAGGTGAGCGTGGAGGCCAAGCAATTGGGCCACCTCTACCTATCCATCGATCAGGAAATCTTCGATCCAAGTACCGGCGAGCCGTACGACTGAAGTGTGCAGGAGCGCCGTCATGCAAGAAGTGAGCGTGCTGACGATCGATCAGTGGAGTGTCGTCATAAACATCAGGTATGATGTTTTCCAGGAAGTTTGTGTACGCCTGCCCCCGTAAGTCTGTTTACAAGTACATGGGGCCCAACTAACCGATCACCAATGATACCGGCCCACATGTTGAGGGAGAACCGCACCTGGTGATGAGATTCAACAGTTGCATTTGGGTTTTCATACGCCCATACATGCTGATTGTGGAGATTTGTTATGCCATCTTGTGTGAACTTGTGCTTCATCTGTAAATAATACTAAGGCAGGAAAGTTCGGATTTGCAGCACATTGCTGCAAGAACCACTGACAGTACCTAACTCGTGCAGGGTAATCTGCTGGTGACAGCGCCTGTACACGTTGCAAATGGTAAGGATACAATTGATACTCTCTCAGCAGTCTCCAGACAGTCGTATGGGGAACATTCACTTGCAACGCTAACCTTCGTGTGCTGATAGAAGGAGTTCTGTTCACATTCTCCAGAATCTCCCCCTGTTCTTCTGGAGTTGTAGATCTTGGTCGTCCCCTTCCCAATCCAGGAGAGTCAAATTTTCCATACTCGCACAGACGCTGATGGAGACTTACAAATGTCTTCCGATCTGGACATTGTCGCTGTGGGTACCTCTCCTGGTACAAACGACGAGCCAGCGCAGCATTGCCGTCTGCCTTACCGTAGATGAAGTGCATCTCTGCCAGCTCCTGATTTGTGTACATGACACACAGTCGAACGCCAAACACTGAACCTTCGCCTAGGAATGATCTGTCAGAGTGCCCTCTTAATGTGTACTTTGCCGGCAACGACCTGCGGAAAGAAAAACGTTCCGGTGAATTTAGATGGCACACGAAAGTATTCAAGGCAAAGCCCTACCAGGTTGGGTGAGAAAGGCAGAGTTCAAGTCCTGAGGTGGTGCAGGCCCAAAAATGCCAAGTCCGTAGAGGTCTGGTTCGAGCGAGCCTAAGTACGGTACTGAAGTGTGGTGCGAGGCAAAGCCTGATGGCGTCCGAGGTGTGTAACGCACGGGCCCTACCAGGTTGGGTGAGGAAGGCAGAGTTCAAGTCCTGAGGTGGTGCAGGCCCAAAAATGCCAAGTCCGTAGAGGTCTGGTTCGAGCGAGCCTAAGTACGGTACTGAAGTGTGGTGCGAGGCAAAGCCTGATGGCGTCCGAGGTGTGTAACGCACGGGCCCTACCAGGTTGGGTGAGGAAGGC
>CM059573.1:38342384-38435427 GCA_030386875.1 Morinoia aosen | reverse complement strand
CGAATGCGGTGAAAATCACGTCGTTTGCTATTTCACGTGGCGACATAGGCGGAAAGTGCATATTTAGCCGATTCCACGGTCGACAGAGCTAAAATACGTGCTTTGGCCATTCCCAGGCCGAATGCGGTGAAAATCACGTCGTTTGCTGTTTCCCGTGGCGACATAGGCGGAAAGTGCATATTTAGCCGATTCCACGGTCGACAGAGCTAAAATGCGTGTTTTGGGCCATTCCTAGGCCGAATGCGGAGAAAATCACGTCGTTTGCTGTTTCCCGTGGCGACATAGGCGGGAAGTGCATATTTAGCCGATTCCACGGTCGACAGAGCTAAAATGTGTGTTTTGGGCCATTCCTAGGTCGAATGCGGTGAAAATCACGTCGTTTGCTGTTTCCCGTGGCGACATAGGTGGAAAGTGCATATTTAGCCGATTCCACGGTCGACAGAGCTAAAATGCGTGTTTTGGGCCATTCCTAGGCCGAATGCGGTGAAAATCACGTCGTTTGCTGTTTCCCGTGGCGACAAAGGCGGAAAGTGCATATTTAGCCGTTTCCACGGTCGACAGGGCTAAAATGCGTGTTTTGGGCCATTCCTAGGCCGAATGCGGTGAAAATCACGTCGTTTGCTGTTTCCCGTGGCGACATAGGCGGAAAGTGCATATTTAGGCCGATTCCACGGTCGACAGAGCTAAAATGCGTGTTTTGGGCCATTCCTAGGCCGAATGCGGAGAAAATCACGTCGTTTGCTGTTTCCCGTGGCGACATAGGCGGGAAGTGCATATTTAGCCGATTCCACGGTCGACAGAGCTAAAATGTGTGTTTTGGGCCATTCCTAGGTCGAATGCGGTGAAAATCACGTCGTTTGCTGTTTCCCGTGGCGACATAGGTGGAAAGTGCATATTTAGCCGATTCCACGGTCGACAGAGCTAAAATGCGTGTTTTGGGCCATTCCTAGGCCGAATGCGGTGCAAATCACGTCGTTTGCTGTTTCCCGTGGCGACATAGGCGGAAAGTACATATTTAGCTGATTCCACGGTCGACAGGGCTAAAATGCGTGTTTTTGGCATTCCTAGGCCGAATGCGTTGAAAATCACGTCGTTTGCTGTTTCCCGTGGCGACCATATGCGGAAAGTGCATATTTAGCCGTTCCACGGTCGACAGAGCTAAAGTGCGTGTTTTTGGGCCATTTCTAGGCCGAATAGCGGTGAAAATCACGTCGTTTGCTGTTTCCCGTGGCGACATAGGCGGAAAGTGGCATATTTAGCCGTTTCACGGTCGACAGGGCTAAAATGCGTGTTTTGGGCCATTCCTAGGCCGAATGCGGTGAAAATCACGTCGTTTGCTGTTTCCCGTGGCGACATAGGCGGAAAGTGCATATTTAGCCGATACCACGGTCGACAGAGCTAATTATGCGTGTTTTGGGCCATTCCTAGGCCGAATGCGGTGAAAAGCACGTCGTTCGCTGTTTCCCGTGGCGACATAGGCGAAAGTGCATATTTAGCCGATTTCACGGTCGACAGAGCTGAAATACGTGTTTCGGGCCATTCCTAGGCCGAATGCGGTGAAAATCCAGTCGTTTGCTGTTTCTCGTGGCGACATAGGCGGAAAGTGCATATTTAGCCGATTCCACGGTCGACAGAGCTAAAATGCGTGTTTTTGGGGCCATTCCTAGGCCGAATGCGGTGAAAATCACGTCGTTTGCTGTTTCCCGTGGCGACATAAACGGAAAGTGCATATTTAGCCGATTCCACGGTCGACAGAGCTAAAATGCGTGTTTTGGGCCATTTCTAGGCCGAATGCGGTGAATAAGCGACGTCGTTTGCTGTTTCCGTAGAGACATAGGCGGAAAGTGCATATTTAGCCGATTCCACGGTCGACAGAGCTAAAATGCGTGTTTTGGGCCATTCCTAGGCCGAATGCGGTGAAAATCACGTCGTTTGCTGTTTCCCGTGGCGACATAGGCGGAAAGTGCATATTTAGCCGATTCCACGGTCGACAGAGCTAAAATTCATGTTTTGGGCCATTCCTAGGCCGAATGCGGTGAAAATCACGTCGTTTGCTGTTTCCCGTGGCGACATAGGCGGAAAGTGCATATATAGCCAATTCCACGGTCGACAGAGCTAAAATGCGTGTTTTGGGCCATTCCTAGGCCGAATGCGGTGAAAATCACGTCGTTTGCTGTTTCCCGTGGCGACATAGGCGGTAAGTGCATATTTAGCCGATTCCACGGTCGACAGAGCTAAAATGCGTGTTTTGGGCCATTCCTAGGCCGAATGCGGTGAAAATCACGTCGTTTGCTGTTTCCCGTGGCGACATAGGCGGAAAGTGCATATTTAGCCGATTCCACGGTCGACAGAGCTAAAATGCGTGTTTTGGGCCATTCCTAGGCCGAATGCGGGTGAAAAATCACGTCGTTTGCTGTTTCCCGTGGCGACATAGGCGGAAAAAGCCTATTTAGCCGTTTCCACGGTCGACAGAGCTAAAATGCGTGTTTTGGGCCATTCCTAGGCCGAATGCGGTGAAAATCACGTCGTTTGCTGTTTCCCGTGGCGACATAGGCGGAAAGTGCATATTTAGCCGTTTCCACGGTCGACAGGGCTAAAATGCGTGTTTTGGGCCATTCCTAGGCCGAATGCGGGTGAAAATCACGTCGTTTGCTGTTTCCCGTGGCGACATAGGCGGAAAGTGCATATTTAGCCGATTCCACGGTCGACAGAGCTAAAATGCGTGTTTTGGGCCATTCCTAGGCCGAATGCGGTGAAAATCACGTCGTTTGCTGTTTCCCGTGGCGACATAGGCGGAAAGTGCATATTTTGCCGATTCCACGGTCGACAGGGCTAAAATGCGTGTTTTTGGCCATTCCTAGGCCGAATGCGGTGAAAATCACGTCGTTTGCTGTTTCCCGTGGCGACATAGGCGGAAAAAGCCTATTTAGCCGTTTCCACGGTCGACAGAGCTAAAATGCGTGTTTTGGGCCATTCCTAGGCCGAATGCGGGGAAAATCACGTCGTTTGCTGTTTCCCGTGGCGACATAGGCGGAAAGTGCATATTTAGCCGTTTCCACGGTCGACATGGCTGAAATGCGTGTTTTGGGCCATTCCTAGGTCGAATGCGTGAAAATCACGTCGTTTGCTGTTTCCCGTGGCGACATAGGCGGAAAGTGCATATTTAGCCGATTCCACGGTCGACAGAGCTAAAATGCGTGTTTTGGGCCATTCCTAGGCCGAATGCGGTGAAAATCACGTCGTTTGCTGTTTCCCGTGGCGACATAGGCGGAAAGTGCATATTTAGCCGATTCCACGGTCGACAGAGCTAAAATACGTGTTTTGGGCCATTTCTAGGCCGAATGCGGTGAAAATCACGTCGTTTGCTGTTTCCCGTGGCGACATAGGCGGAAAGTGCATATTTAGCCGTTTCCACGGTCGACAGGGCTAAAGTGCGTGTTTTGGGCCATTCCTAGGCCGAATGCGGTGAAAATCACGTCGTTTGCTGTTTCCCGTGCGACATATGCGGAAAGTGCATATTTAGCCGTTTCCACGGTCGACAGAGCTAAAGTGCGTGTTTTGGGCCATTCCTAGGCCGAAATGCGGTGAAAATCACGTCGTTTGCTGTTTCCTTGTGGCGACATAGGCGGAAAGTGCATATTTGGCCGATTCCACAGTCGACAGAGCTAAAGTGCGTTGTTTTGGGCCATTCCTAGGCCGAATGCGTGTGAAAATCACGTCGTTTGCTGTTTCCCGTGGCGACATAGGCGGAAAGTGCATATTTAAGCCGATTCCACGGTGGATAGAGCTAAAATGCGTGTTTTGGGCCATTCCTAGGTCGAATGCGGTGAAAAATCACGTCGTTTGCTGTTTCCCGTGGCGACATAGGTGGAAAGTGCATATTTAGCCGTTTCCACGGTCGACAGAGCTGAAATGCGTGTTTTGGGCCATTCCTAGGCCGAATGCGGTGAAAATCACGTCGTTTGCTGTTTCCCGTGGCGACATAGGCGGAAAGTGCATATTTAGCCGTTTCCACGGTCGACAGGGCTAAAATGGCGTGTTTTGGGCCATTCCTAGGCCGAATGCGGTGAAAATCACGTCGTTTGCTGTTTCCCGTGGCGACATAGGCGGAAAGTGCATATTTAGCCGATTCCACGGTCGACAGAGCTAAAATGCGTGTTTTGGGCCATTCCTAGGCCGAATGCGGTGAAATCACGTCGTTTGCTATTTCACGTGGCGACATAGGCGGAAAGTGCATATTTAGCCGATTCCACGGTCGACAGAGCTAAAAATACGTGCTTTGGGCCATTCCCAGGCCGAATGCGGTGAAAATCACGTCGTTTGCTGTTTCCCGTGGCGACATAGGCGGAAAGTGCATATTTAGCCGGTTCCACGGTCGACAGAGCTAAAATGCGTGTTTTGGGCCATTCCTAGGCCGAATGCGGAGAAAATCACGTCGTTTGCTGTTTCCCGTGGCGACATAGGCGGGAAGTGCATATTTAGCCGATTCCACGGTCGACAGAGCTAAAATGTGTCGTTTTGGGCCATTCCTAGGTCGAATGCGGTGAAAATCACGTCGTTTGCTGTTTTCCCGTGGCGACATAGGTGGAAAGTGCATATTTAGCCGATTCCACGGTCGACAGAGCTAAAATGCGTGTTTTGGGCCATTCCTAGGCCGAATGCGGTGAAAAATCACGTCGTTTAGCTGTCCCCGTGGCGACATAGGCGGAAAGTGCATATTAGCCGTTTCCACGGTCGACAGGGCTAAAATGCGTGTTTTGGGCCATTCCTAGGCCGAATGCGGTGAAAATCACGTCGTTTGCTGTTTCCCGTGGCGACATAGGCGGAAAGTGCATATTTAGCCGATTCCACGGTCGACAGAGCTAACATGCGTGTTTTGGGCCATTCCTAGGCCGAATGCGGAGAAAATCACGTCGTTTGCTGTTTCCCGTGGCGACATAGGCGGGAAGTGCATATTTAGCCGATTCCACGGTCGACAGAGCTAAAATGTGTGTTTTGGGCCATTCCTAGGTCGAATGCGGTGAAAATCACGTCGTTTGCTGTTTCCCGTGGCGACATAGGTGGAAAGTGCATATTTAGCCGATTCCACGGTCGACAGAGCTAAAATGCGTGTTTTTGGCCATTCCCTAGGCCGAATGCGGTGCAAATCACGTCGTTTGCTGTTTCCCGTGGCGACATAGGCGGAAAGTACATATTTAGCTGATTCCACGGTCGACAGGGCTAAAATGCGTGTTTTTGGCCATTCCTAGGCCGAATGCGTTGAAAATCACGTCGTTTGCTGTTTCCCGTGGCGACATATGCGGAAAGTGCATATTTAGCCGTTTCCCACGGTCGACAGAGCTAAAGTGCGTGGTTTTGGGGCCATTTCTAGGCCGAATGCGGTGAAAATCACGTCGTTTGCTGTTTCCCGTGGCGACATAGGCGGAAAGTGCATATTTAGCCGTTTCCCACGGTCGACAGGGCTAAAATGCGTGTTTTGGGCCATTCCTAGGCCGAATGCGGTGAAAATCACGTCGTTTGCTGTTTCCCGTGGCGACATAGGCGGAAAGTGCATATTTAGCCGATACCACGGTCGACAGAGCTAATTATGCGTGTTTTGGGCCCATTCCTAGGCCGAATGCGGTGAAAAGCACGTCGTTCGCTGTTTCCCGTGGCGACATAGGCGGAAAGTGCATATTTAGCCGATTTCACGGTCGACAGAGCTGAAATACGTGTTTCGGGCCATTCCTAGGCCGAATGCGGTGAAAATCCAGTCGTTTGCTGTTTCTCGTGGCGACATAGGCGGAAAGTGCATATTTAGCCGATTCCACGGTCGACAGAGCTAAAATGCGTGTTTTGGGCCATTCCTAGGCCGAATGCGGTGAAAATCACGTCGTTTGCTGTTTCCCGTGGCGACATAAACGGAAAGTGCATATTTAGCCGATTCCACGGTCGACAGAGCTAAAATGCGTGTTTTGGGCCATTTCTAGGCCGAATGCGGTGAAAATCACGTCGTTTGCTGTTTCCCCGTGGAGACATAGGCGGAAAGTGCATATTTAGCCGATTCCACGGTCGACAGAGCTAAAATGCGTGTTTTGGGCCATTCCTAGGCCGAATGCGGTGAAAATCACGTCGTTTGCTGTTTCCCGTGGCGACATAGGCGGAAAGTGCATATTTAGCCGATTCCACGGTCGACAGAGCTAAAATTCATGTTTTGGGCCATTCCTAGGCCGAATGCGGTGAAAATCACGTCGTTTGCTGTTTCCCGTGGCGACATAGGCGGAAAGTGCATATTTAGCCGATTCCACGGTCGACAGAGCTAAAATGCGTGTTTTGGGCCATTCCTAGGCCGAATGCGGTGAAAATCACGTCGTTTGCCGTTTCCCGTGGCGACATAGGCGGAAAGTGCATACTTTGCCGATTCCACGGTCGACAGGGCTAAAATGCGTGTTTTTGGCCATTCCTAGGCCGAATGCGGTGAAAATCACGTCGTTTGCTGTTTCCCCGTGGCGACATAGGCGGAAAGTGCATATTAAGCCGTTTCCACGGTCGACAGAGCTAAAATGCGTGTTTTGGGCCATTCCTAGGCCGAATGCGGTGAAAATCACGTCGTTTGCTGTTTCCCGTGGCGACATAGGCGGAAAGTGCATATTTAGCCGTTTCCACGGTCGACAGAGCTAAAATGCGTGTTTTGGGCCATTCCTAGGCCGAATGCGGTGAAAATCACGTCGTTTGCTGTTTCCCGTGGCGACATAGGCGGAAAGTGCATATTTAGCCGATTCCAACGGTCGACAGAGCTAAAATGCGTGTTTTGGGCCATTCCTAGGCCGAATGCGGTGAAAATCACGTTCGTTTGCTGTTTCCCCGTGGCGACATAGGCGGAAAGTGCATATTTAGCCGATTCCACCGTCGACAGGGCTAAAATGCGTGTTTTGGGCCATTCTTAGGCCGAATGCGGTGAAAATCACCGTCGTTTGCTGTTTCCCGTGGCGACTTAGGCGGAAAGTGCATATTCAGCCCGTTTCCCACGGTCGACAGAGCTGAAATGCGTGTTTTGGGCCATTCCTAGTCCTAATGCGTAGAAAATCACGTCGTTTGCTGTTTCCCGTGGCGACATAGGCGGAAAGTGCATATTCAGCCGTTTCCACGGTCGACAGGGCTAAAATGCGTGTTTTGGGCCATTTCTAGGCCGAATGCGGTGAAAATCACGTCGTTTGCTGTTTCCCGTGGGGAGATAGGCGGAAAGTGCATATTTAGCCGATTCCACGGTCGACAGAGCTAAAATGCGTGTTTTTGGCCATTCCTAGGCCGAATGCGGTGAAAATCACGTCGTTTGCTGTTTCCCGTGGCGACATAGGCGGAAAGTGCGTATTTAGCCGTTTCCACGGTCGACAGGCTAAAATGCGTGTTTTTGGCCATTCCTAGGCCGAATGCGGTGAAAATCACGTCGTTTGCTGTTCCCCGTGGCGACATAGGCGGAAAGTGCGTATTTAGCCGTTTCCACGGTCGACAGGCTAAAATGCGTGTTTTGGGCCATTCCTAGGCCGGATGCGGTGAAAATCACGTCGTTTGCTGTTTCCCGTGGCGATATAGGCGGAAAGTGCATATTTAGCCGTTTCCACGGTCGACAGGGCAAAAATGCGTGTTTTGTGCCATTCCTAGGCCGAATGCGGTGAAAATCACGTCGTTTGCTGTTTCCCGTGGCGACATACGCGGAAAGTGCATATTTAGCCGATTCCACGGTCGACAGAGCTAAAATGCGTGTTTTGGGCCATTTCTAGGCCGAATGCGGTGAAAATCACGTCGTTTGCTGTTTCCCGTGGCGACATAGGCGGAAAGTGCATATTTAGCCGATTCCACGGACGACAGAGCTAAAATGCATGTTTTGGGCCATTCCTAGGCCGAATGCGATGAAAATCACGTCGTTTGCTGTTTCCCGTGGCGACATAGGCGGAAAAAGCATATTTAGCCGATTTCACGGTCGACAGAGCTAAAATGCGTGTTTTGGGCCATTCCTAGGCCGAATGCGTTGAAAATCACGTCGTTTGCTGTTTCCCGTGGCGATATAGGCGGAAAGTGCATATTTTGCCGATTCCACGATCGACAGGGCTAAAATGCGTGTTTTTGGCCATTCCTAGGCCGAATGCGGTGAAAATCACGTCGTTTGCTGTTTCCCGTGGCGACATAGGCGGAAAGTGCATATTTAGCCGTTTCCACGGTCGACAGAGCTAAAATGCGTGTTTTGGGCCATTCCTAGGCCGAATGCGGTGAAAATCACGTCGTTTGCTGTTTCCCGTGGCGACATAGGCGGAAAGTGCATATTTAGCCGATTCCACGGTCGACAGGGCCAAAATGCGTATTTTGGGCCATTCCTAGGCCGAATGCGGTGAAAACCACGTCGTTTGCTGTTTCCCGTGGCGACATAGGCGGAAAGTGCATATTTAGCCGTTTCCACGGTCAACAGAGCTAAAATGCGTGTTATGGGCCATTTCTAGGCCGAATGCGGTGAAAATCACGTCGTTTGCTGTTTCCCGTGGCGACATAGGCGGAAAGTGCATATTTAGCCGTTTCCACGGTCGACAGGGCTAAAATGCGTGTTTTGGGCCATTCCTAGGCCGAATGCGGTGAAAATCACGTCGTTTGCTGTTTCCCGTGGCGACATAGGCGGAAAGTGCATATTTAGCCGATGCCACGGTCGACAGAGCTAATTATGCGTGTTTTGGGCCATTCCTAGGCCGAATGCGGTGAAAAGCACGTCGTTCGCTGTTTCCCGTGGCGACATAGGCGGAAAGTGCATATTTAGCCGATTTCACGGTCGACAGAGCTGAAATACGTGTTTCGGGCCATTCCTAGGCCGAATGCGGTGAAAATCCCGTCGTTTGCTGTTTCTCGTGGCGACATAGGCGGAAAGTGCATATTTAGCCGATTCCACGGTCGACAGAGCTAAAATGCGTGTTTTGGGCCATTCCTAGGCCGAATGCGGTGAAAATCACGTCGTTTGCTGTTTCCCGTGGCGACATAAACGGAAAGTGCATATTTAGCCGATTCCACGGTCGACAGAGCTAAAATGCGTGTTTTGGGCCATTTCTAGGCCGAATGCGGTGAAAATCACGTCGTTTGCTGTTTCCCGTGGAGACATAGGCGGAAAGTGCATATTTAGCCGATTCCACGGTCGACAGAGCTAAAATGCGTGTTTTGGGCCATTCCTAGGCCGAATGCGGTGAAAATCACGTCGTTTGCTGTTTCCCGTGGCGACATAGGCGGAAAGTGCATATTTAGCCGATTCCACGGTCGACAGAGCTAAAATTCATGTTTTGGGCCATTCCTAGGCCGAATGCGGTGAAAATCACGTCGTTTGCTGTTTCCCGTTGCGACATAGGCGGAAAGTGCATATTTAGCCGATTCCACAGTCGACAGAGCTAAAATGCGTGTTTTGGGCCATTCCTAGGCCGAATGCGGTGAAAATCACGTCGTTTGCCGTTTCCCGTGGCGACATAGGCGGAAAGTGCATACTTTGCCGATTCCACGGTCGACAGGGCTAAAATGCGTGTTTTTGGCCATTCCTAGGCCGAATGCGGTGAAAATCACGTCGTTTGCTGTTTCCCGTGGCGACATAGGCGGAAAGTGCATATTAAGCCGTTTCCACGGTCGACAGAGCTAAAATGCGTGTTTTGGGCCATTCCTAGGCCGAATGCGGTGAAAATCACGTCGTTTGCTGTTTCCCGTGGCGACATAGGCGGAAAGTGCATATTTAGCCGTTTCCACGGTCGACAGAGCTAAAATGCGTGTTTTGGGCCATTCCTAGGCCGAATGCGGTGAAAATCACGTCGTTTGCTGTTTCCCGTGGCGACATAGGCGGAAAGTGCATATTTAGCCGATTCCACGGTCGACAGAGCTAAAATGCGTGTTTTGGGCCATTCCTAGGCCGAATGCGGTGAAAATCACGTCGTTCGCTGTTTCCCGTGGCGACATAGGCGGAAAGTGCATATTTAGCCGATTCCACCGTCGACAGGGCTAAAATGCGTGTTTTGGGCCATTCTTAGGCCGAATGCGGTGAAAATCACGTCGTTTGCTGTTTCCCGTGGCGACTTAGGCGGAAAGTGCATATTCAGCCGTTTCCACGGTCGACAGAGCTAAAATGCGTGTTTTGGGCCATTCCTAGTCCTAATGCGGTGAAAATCACGTCGTTTGCTGTTTCCCGTGGCGACATAGGCGGAAAGTGCATATTCAGCCGTTTCCACGGTCGACAGGGCTAAAATGCGTGTTTTGGGCCATTTCTAGGCCGAATGCGGTGAAAATCACGTCGTTTGCTGTTTCCCGTGGCGAGATAGGCGGAAAGTGCATATTTAGCCGATTCCACGGTCGACAGAGCTAAAATGCGTGTTTTTGGCCATTCCTAGGCCGGATGCGGTGAAAATCACGTCGTTTGCTGTTTCCCGTGGCGACATAGGCGGAAAGTGCGTATTTAGCCGTTTCCACGGTCGACAGGCTAAAATGCGTGTTTTTGGCCATTCCTAGGCCGAATGCGGTGAAAATCACGTCGTTTGCTGTTCCCCGTGGCGACATAGGCGGAAAGTGCGTATTTAGCCGTTTCCACGGTCGACAGGCTAAAATGCGTGTTTTGGGCCATTCCTAGGCCGGATGCGGTGAAAATCACGTCGTTTGCTGTTTCCCGTGGCGATATAGGCGGAAAGTGCATATTTAGCCGTTTCCACGGTCGACAGGGCAAAAATGCGTGTTTTGTGCCATTCCTAGGCCGAATGCGGTGAAAATCACGTCGTTTGCTGTTTCCCGTGGCGACATACGCGGAAAGTGCATATTTAGCCGATTCTGTTCCGACCCTTTCAGTAATCTTGGTCGAAACGAACGCGGATGGGGTTCGTGAGTGAAAACGATGTGGAGTGATGGTGATCCTTTTTATTTTGTTCCTTCGTATCGACAGAACATCAGAGTTGACAATATATTTGTAACTTCTAGCTGCCTCGATCGTCACGCTCCTGCTACTGACAGCGACTATTTCGTTTAGATGTTACCTTTGCGGCCAACCGCCACTCAATGAACGCCGATACATCTTGTCGACTCTATTTATATGACTAGCGGGCGCACATTTGCTCCCCCTGTCAAAAGAATTTTTATTATTACACTAAAAATTCTTAAAACTTTGTTTAATTTACATCAATTAATCCTACAACTCTTCGGATGAATTCGAACAGATCACAACGGATTACCAAAACTGATTCCTAATTATCAACGGAAGTATGCAGGTATGGCTTTTATAGACAACTTTCAACGGAATCCTACATCATGCTAACTTATCAATTTTAGTGTCAATTCAATACTAGATTACTAAATTATTAGATCAATTCGTTACTCAAATTCAATCAGATGATCACTCTACGCACTGAGTTCAAACAATTTATTAATTTATTATCAGGTTATTTCTATTTGTTATTCTAGGGAGTCTTGGTTGCTCCAGATAATTCGGATATAAATGGATACACCACACACTTATATTAACATATCAATTCATCAAAATCAAACATCAAAACGCATAAGTAATGAACCAACTACGTAAGGTACAATCTATTACAAACTGAATACACACCGTCAATTGAAAACAATTATTGAATGCAACGAAAATTACCGCGACACATTCTTAAGATTAAGAAATTAGGAATCATAAAATATAAGTTTATATAAGCTGAAGATACATTACATTCCTACAATTTGCAAGGTACAGTAGAATAGGTGCAATACGGTTTCTATACGAAAAGGGCTATAAAATTTTTATTTCGAGGTTATACAACAATGAGGTTAAACAACATTAAGGGTTATAATTTTGTTTTTCCTT
This sequence comes from Morinoia aosen, assembly GCA_030386875.1. Classification (NCBI taxonomy): domain Eukaryota; kingdom Metazoa; phylum Arthropoda; class Malacostraca; order Amphipoda; family Talitridae; genus Morinoia; species Morinoia aosen. The sequence continues at coordinate 38,423,597 of CM059573.1, read as the reverse complement.
TTCGTCTGATTCAAATCGTCCTACGATGCAAAGTAACTTATTTCAATTCAACTGAATTAATGATTGAAAGGTATAAAAGAAATATCACTAGCTAACTCAATTTCACCAATCTAAAACAATAATTGAGCTTAACAAAGGCGAGTAACACGACATCAATGATTATAATTAACGACACATGTAAGTTCCGTATATATATATAGAGGTATTATAAGTCAGAATATGATAATCAGATTTATCTGAATTAGAGCTTAAGGTGAAACGGAAATAACTTGTTTAGGAATATTACAAATTTCTTTTAAAGCAGTTCGACGCAACGCGACGTCTTCACCACTCAATCTACCCGTCACCTTATTCAAATCTCTTTTGATGTAAATAATCATCACCGTAATTATGATAGTTACGATGGTATACAGAAGCAACATAATGTCGCTCAGCCGGTCAGGAATGAGATCGACTTTTGTTTCTTCCGTATGTCTGATCAGTTCATCTGATATTTGGCCGTTATTGGCCTTGATCGCCGCTAGGATGGAATCTACATTAATATTGCTTACCTTATTACCCATCTTATCCCAAAAAGCGACTATCAACGTGGGGACTAAAATTGCGATTAATTTTAATCACACGAACTTGACAATAATTATATAATACTATCAGCTAAAAAAGTATAAGCGAATATAGGCTAAATTTTAATCACATGAATGTAATGCATGAATCATAAATTAGAAATAAATAAAATTAGAAATCAATAAATGCTCACGCTCCCTTATCCTTAAGCACACCCCCCTTATTAAGAAACGCGTTCTTTATATTCTTTATATCCTTTACTGGATGTTTTCATTAAAGGCGGCGATTCTAATCGTTAAAACTAGCTCGATGTTATCTCCTGCTTCATAGACTTGGATGAGGGTGCGCCACGGGAACTCGATGTTCAAGAATACCTTTAAGTCGAATTCTCCCTCTTGTAAGATTTCCTTCCGGACTTTTAGCCCGAAGGTTATTTTGGTTGGTTGCGGTCTCCAAATTAGCCCTTCTCTCCCGTAACACATCGGGTTTGATGAGTGAATTTATTCTTGAAATTTTAAACAAGTGTTTCTTGGGAATCAGAATGTGTACTGCACTGGAAAGGATCAGAAGTTGCCCAAGGAATCTGAAAAAGAGAAACGATACATCACATTAGCATGGCCCCGAATTTATAAAGTACCAACTATCGTTTCATGCAAAGGCAGCGTTCCCTTCTCATTAAGACACACTCATTTCTAGACCTTCTCATTAAGACACAGCTGCATCGCCTGTCACTGTTTTCAAACAAGAGCGGCAAGTGCGAGGTAATTCTCAAGGTGTGCATTCGCATTCGAGTGACGACATCTCCATTATCACAGCTCAGTTTACCAATTCTAGCTGACGACTTGATGAGCACAACCTTGCTGTCGCAATACAATATGACAACAACCTAAGCTCACATCTCGTCTCGAGGTGTTTGCACAATCAAGCAATTCCTAACGCAAGACATACATAGAATGAACTCATAGAAGGGACTCAAAGGAACTCATAGAACTCATAGAAATCATAGAACTCATAGAACTCTCTTACAAGCTAAAAACCATTTAAATACATATATGGAATGACAATTCGGAATATATAAGAGCGAACATTACAACTAGGTTAACAATTTACCTTCTTATCTTATCTAATGGCAATATGTGGTTTAAGTTCGATCGGATAGTTTTGTTACCTATTTTAATATCTGCAAAATTTTTACCTAGTTTTTCAATGATAGCAGGACCCAAAAAATTCAGCTGTAATTTATGTTTTTTGGCATGATTTTTTACTAGTACACGGTCGTTCACTTTCAAATTTTTATCGCGACGTTTCATATTTTTATAGGCAGTTCTTTCAATTGTGGCGTTAATGATTGCATTTCGAATATTGTTCACTACAATAGATGACTCCTTAAATTTTTGTTTTTGAACATCTTCATATGAAGTCGCAACATTCAAATCTTCTAAATTAGTAGAACTGATGTATACACAAGTATCTCTACCGAAAATTGTGTATGCAGGTGTGTCTCCTAAAGTTTCATTATAACTATTATTAATCGAATTCTCTACAATATCCAGTAGTCTATCCCACTCATTATGAGTAAGAAAATTTAAATATAACTTGAGCAGGTGTCGGATTTTACCATTGCATCGCTCGACTATACCATTAGAAAAAGGTGAATACGCCAGAACTTCCTTTTTTAGGATAGAAAGTCCTTTTGCGAAAGTTCTTACATTATTGGATTTAAATTCTAGCGCGTTGTCGGACAACAACACGTCTGGAGTACCGAACAAACAACAAAAATTCCATAGACAATCTGTGACAGTCTCTGTACATCGGTCACTAGTTGGATATAGTTTAACAAATCTTGAAAAGAGATCAATGACTACAAGAATATATTTGTTACCGTTGTCCGTCATTGGCAATGGACCGTAGAAATCCATGCTAACAGTTTGAAAACATCTTGTTCCAATTGGAGCATTTAGAATTTTAATAGGCGTCGAAATTCGTGATTTTAGAATCTTACAGATGTCACACGATTCAACAATTTTGCGTGTAATTGTCCTTTCGTACGGATGAAAATATTTTAATTTAAACTTAAACAAGGTATGATTTAAATCCGTATGCGATAAATTATGAATGAAAGAAATTATTCTGTCTAGCAGGGTATAGGGCACGACAATTGTCAGAATGGTGCTGGGCCTGTTGTCAATTTTTCGTCTTTTATACAAAATATCATTCATAATCAGAAATTCATTCATATCAGTATTGGAAACTTTAGTTGCATTCTCTAGGGCATTCTTAATTTCAGAACAAAAGGGGTCTTGATCTTGTTCACGTTTAAATTCATCTAACGACCAGTTGTCATTAATACTTAAATGGTCTGTAGTCTTGTTCACTTTATTCAGTCTGCATAAGCACGGTTTTTGTCTGCTATCAAAGTCACTGGTCTCACGTCTGGGGCTTGCAACAGTACTGTTGTTGAGTCTTTCATCATCATCTCCTGGCGTTGTTTCTTCGAACTCTCCCTCAGCTACCTGCTTGTTACATTTGTTTCTTGCAGCAGCGGCTTGCCGCCTGGTTACAACGGGAAGAATCTCTACATCAGGGTTTAATTGAGGACATTCTGATAGTTCTCTTTCAGTTAGAGTATGTTCTTCATGATTTAATCTACTTAATGCATCAGCGGCACTATTTGCTTTACCCGCAAAATATTTTAATTTAGCATCAAAGGCTTGTACATATATGCTCCATCTCGCGAGCGTGTTGTCTTCTGGTAATTTCTTCGAAAATAATGGAACTATCGGCTTATGATCGGTATATATGACCAGATCATAGCCTAAAACAAGATATTTAAAGTACTTTAACGCTTCAACTATAGCGTACATTTCCTTTTTCGTAGTTGCGTATCGACGTTGCGTGGAGTTCAACGTTTTTGAGAAAAATGCAACAGGTCTCATGTTTCGAACTTTATCAGTAGCTGACTGGAGTAAAACAGCTCCTATGCCCACATTCGAAGCATCGCAAAATAGATGGAATTTTTGATCGAAGTTGGGATGCGCTAGCGTTGTGTTTTTGCACAGTTCATCCTTTAGTTTTTCAAAAGCGTTTTGACAATCTCGGGACCAATTGAAATCAACGTTTTTCTTTAGAAGATTATAGAGCGGGCTTGCGATGCTCGCAAAATTGTGAATATACCTACGGAAGAAATTCACTAGTCCTAAGAAAGATTGCAACTGCTTTACATTTTTAGGAATTTCTAAATTCTTCACTTTGTCAGTACCAGTGCTTCTGGTTCCCCTTCCGCTAATGGAATGTCCTAGATATTCAATTTCGTTCTTGCCGAACTCACATTTTTTATTTTTGATTGACAATCTAGCGTTTCTTAATAATTCAAGTACAACTTTTATATCGGCAAGATGCTGAGTCTTACTCTTAGAAAAGATTAGTACATCGTCCATAAAAACGAAAGCCAGTTTTCCTAGAACAGGGGACAAAGTTTGTGTCATTACTGACTGGAAATATGCAGGTGATGTTTTTAAACCAAACGGCAACCTATTGAATTCGTATTTTCTGCTACCAACGGTAAACGCCGTAATCTCCCGGCTCTCATCGGTCAGTGTAATATTATGATAGCCTGACCTAAGATCTAGTTTAGAGAAATATTTTTGACCATTTAAACTATAGAGAATATCGTCCACTCGCGGCAGCGGAAAGGATTCTTCATGAATTACTTCATTCACTTTGCGAAAGTCAACTACCGGACGTATAGTTCCATCTTTCTTATGAACTACAATTATCGGTGAATTATAAGCTGAAATCGATGGTCTAATTATTCCATCGTCTAACATTTTTTCGTTAACGACTTTCAAGTCTTCCATGTAACGGTGGGCAATACGATAGGGAGGGACATTTACAACATCCACGTTAGGTTTCAAACGTATTTTGTATGGTTTAATCGCAGCAGCGGAGATCGATTCATTGTCTATAGTAATAACGTCTCTGAAGTTATTCAACAAATTCAGCAATTCAGGCTTCATTTCGTCATCATTACACTTGATATCATCATTATGTAATTTCCGCCGACCACGGGCGATTTCTTTGGAATCAGAAACGTACTCTTTGTCAACAACTCTTGTGATCCCGACAGATTGACTATTAGTGTCTTTATTATCGACATCTAAATGACTGTCCTGAACAACACCAGCTGCCTGCACAAAGGTACTCATTCCCCTTTTTAATTCTCCTTGTACATCTGACAAGTAAACTTCGGACTCAACTTGATCCTTTTCTACCTTTTCTAAAGTACTTATAATTGCGTTCTCCGGTAAGACAATCGCTCTGTCGGAGCTATTAATTAATAACAACGGAATCCTGCTCCTATTGTTAACTCTCACAATTGCTTCGGCTACGCAGATGCCTTCTTTTAAAGTTGCTTTCTTTATTATGTATTCTCCATTTTTACACTTTCCTACATGTCCTACATGTTTCAAAATTACATTGGGAGCAATCTCCACTCTTTGTGTATGAACTCTTAACGGCCTTGGCCCTGGATGGAAATTTGGACTGGTAACTGCAACTACGCCGTGAACAGGCCGATTTTTTATCTTACCATCCCTTTTTACTTCCTCACCGACTCTCGCGGCATTACACGTCTTCTCTCTTAGTTTATTTAGGACTTTTTTCTTAGCTCTGGACGTAATCGTGTCTGCCATGAGACACTCAGTATTCTCAACTAAATACTCGAGACACTCTGTCTTTCTCTTTTTTCTTCGTTTTACCTCTGCAAAGGGAATTTTCTCGTCCTTGATAATTAAACATCTTTGTTTCAAGTCAACAACGGCGTTCTTGTCTAATAAATCACGCCCAATAATGACATCATAATTATAGATACCATCCTTGATTATTAAAGCATTCGTTTTTAACATGGTGCCATTTTTTAACTTTAGGACAAGCTCCACCTCACCTTCTACCTTACTCTCGGCGTTAACGCCTTTTATAGTCAGAGAACTCGGCTTTAATTCATTACTTATCTCATTAAGTCTGTGGTAGCTCACCAAGCATTTTTCTGATCCTGAATCAATCAATGCATTCCACAGGTCTGCATCCTTTCTCAGCACAATCATAGGTTAATTACTTTTGCGAATTACAAATAATTCATTTTGTCCTGTGACTTCAACTTCTTCCTCATTTTCGTATTTACAAACGTTCGCCGTCACGTGGCTTTCGCTTAAATCTACCTCTCCAAGCGATTCGTATCTGTTTTTACACCCGAATAGAGGGTCTATTCTCTCATGGACATTTTTAACGAGGGAATCTTCAACACCAGAATTCTCCTCGGGTTCTGAGGGGGTTGCCGACAAAGAGTCACAATTCATTTCAATTTCATTTTTACCATTAACGTTGTTTCTATTGGCAATGAAATCGTCGCCGCAGTTTATGCTAAAAAATCGTCACTGTTGTTAGTTTGGTAGGTTTCTACCTGGCTTTTTTCTGACACACGAGTTTTATGCTGTCCTCGCGCGCGGACACGATTAGGCCTACCTGGTCTGTTGAAAAACTCTCGTCCTGACCTACAGTCTCTTGCGTAGTGTCCTAACTTATTACAGCGAAAACAAACTACATCTCGCAGCGAATGCTCGGTGGCTGCCTGCGGTGAACCGGGTTTGTACCAATCTGACGGTTTCCTAGCCACAATAGACACCGCCACACCTTGTTCTTTGCAGACACACACATTTCTGTTACAATTCGAGCAACGACCAGTTCCTGAGGCTGTTTCCGATGTCTGGACTTCCAGAGTTCCTAGCTCTCTGTCTCCAAAATATGGTTGTACGTGAGCTCTAGCACGGTAACTGGGTTTTGGGAAATAGGGTCTTGAAAAGGGTCTTGAGTAAGGTCTACGAGTCCTACCTCTAGTTTGGAAACCGCCCCTTGCTGTTGTATGCACCTCAATCTCATCATGGGCTTCGAAGTTTGAATCGGACGAATGACCATCCTCAGCACAATAGAATTCCATAGATCTCTCAGTTTTCGCTAATATTTGTTTATCTTCGGGAAAATTTCTGGTGACAGTGACTAACCTATTAAGAAGTTCTTCGGGCGAACCGAAGGGTTTGCTGAACAATTTTTTGGAAAACTCCTCTGTAACCAAGGGGTTGATAATGACCATAGCTAAAGCAACAATTAAAGTACTCTCGACATACTTGTCGAGAGCAGCAGGATCAGTACAGTTCACTACATACGGGTGGGCTCTGTTCAAACACTCTGGGCTCGTCATTATTCTGTGTGTTAGCTTACGGATTTTGGATAGTATTTCTACGAATTGACTCGCTAAAGCATCGTTACGTTTTAGGCGTACATTATTCAGGTCACACGCAACTGCGTGCAAAGATCTTTCGCCCTTCGATACATATATATTTTCTAACAGGTGCACTACTTCTTCAAAGGTCAGTTCGTAACCCTCACTGATTATGGAGGCTACAACGGCGTTAAAGTCGCCGACCCGCTTGTCTGCGGTTCGCAACAATAGATTAAGTTTAGCTTCCTCTGAGTTGTCGGAAAGCATGTTGAAATACGCTCTCACATTTTTTATATGCGTTTCCAAGGATTTGTTTTCAATGAAGTCAGGGTCAAATTTTCGTCTCCTACCGCGGTATTGGGGCAAATCCTGTCCAGCAATCACCACGCTCGGTATCGGACCGACAACAGAAGTCGTTACACTGGTAACTGAGCTAGTCACAGGGACAACTGTGGTAACTGTACTAACTACCGGTGTGACAGTGGTGGTCGCCATCGTGAAAAAAATAGGCACAGAGACTCTTCCTACTCGGGTCACGTAAGGGGTGGTTCTTATGTACTCGTACTCGTCAGAGTCACTATTCGACATAAGCACAAAAATAATCCTATATTCGTAAGCCTCCAATTTCCATTAAATAAGAAATGTTCACACGATAAAATTGTCTACATGCAAATGGGAATAGTCTACACACAATTAAAATTTTCTACCTACCAACAACAATATTCTACATGCAATAGAACACAATAGAATTTTAACTCACAATTTCAGTCGACTCAAAGCAGGCTAATTCCGTACACAAGTCAAAATTCGCCGGTTGGCATCGCAGCAACTGAACAGAGCAACCAGCTCCAGCTCGCTTTTATGTCCCAGGGAACAATGGCCTGAGAACAATGGCTACAACGTCCGTCAATTGTTTCTAGGGAACAATGGACTACCTCTCAACGCTCAACGACGCTTCCGCGTAACGCTCGCTCTCCGATTTCTTAGAAGCAGCCTGCCTCTGCACTGCCTAGCTCTCTGCCAGTGCTTATTGCTATTGCTGAGTGCTTATTACTTACTGCTTCTTCATTAATTTTATATTGCTGGTTTATAATCATTTAGTTGAACGCATGCTTATTTAATTTGCAAGCAAACATTATCGGGTATACTCATCTTGCTACGGGAAGTTAGCTGGTGGCGTTGAACATTATTTTGGCGATGCGCAGACCTCGTCGGTCGATCTCCTCGTTGCATCTTCTCCTTTGAGTAGCGCTGATCCAGATTGGTGAAGACACGGTACCGTGTAGATTTTTGATTTTTCTCCCTCGAAGTTCTTTTCTCGATGCTCTGAAGTAATATGGTAATTTTGCGACGTCACTCCAAACAGCGTGATGACACTCCTCACATTTAAGATCACTGATCAGCAGAACTGAAGATCACTTCTTGATATCTTTCTTCTTCAATGGCAATGTGGCAATGTGGCATTGTGGCAATGTGGATTTCTTCGATGTGGCTCCCCATACTGGCCACCAATTATGTTCCGACCCTTTTAGTAATCTTGGTCGAAACGAACGCGGATGGGGTTCGTGAGTGAAAACGATGTGGAGTGATGGTGATCCTTTTTATTTTGTTCCTTCGTATCGACAGAACATCAGAGTTGACAATATATTGGTAACTTCTAGCTGCCTCGATCGTCACGCTCCTGCTACTGACAGCGACTATTTCGTTTAGATGTTACCTTTGCGGCCAACCCCACTCAATGAACGCCGATACATCTTGTCGACTCTATTTATATGACTAGCGGGCGCACAATTCCACGGTCGACAGAGCTAAAATGCGTGTTTTGGGCCATTCCTAGGCCGAATGCGGTGAAAATCACGTCGTTTGCCGTTTCCCGTGGCGACATAGGCGGAAAGTGCATACTTTGCCGATTCCACGGTCGACAGGGCTAAAATGCGTGTTTTTGACCATTCCTAGGCCGAATGCGGTGAAAATCACGTCGTTTGCTGTTTCCCGTGGCGACATAGGCGGAAAGTGCATATTAAGCCGTTTCCACGGTCGACAGAGCTAAAATGCGTGTTTTGGGCCATTCCTAGGCCGAATGCGGTGAAAATCACGTCGTTTGCTGTTTCCCGTGGCGACATAGGCGGAAAGTGCATATTTAGCCGTTTCCACGGTCGACAGAGCTAAAATGCGTGTTTTGGGCCATTCCTAGGCCGAATGCGGTGAAAATCACGTCGTTTGCTGTTTCCCGTGGCGACATAGGCGGAAAGTGCATATTTAGCCGATTCCACGGTCGACAGAGCTAAAATGCGTGTTTTGGGCCATTCCTAGGCCGAATGCGGTGAAAATCACGTCGTTTGCTGTTTCCCGTGGCGACATAGGCGGAAAGTGCATATTTAGCCGATTCCACCGTCGACAGGGCTAAAATGCGTGTTTTGGGCCATTCTTAGGCCGAATGCGGTGAAAATCACGTCGTTTGCTGTTTCCCGTGGCGACTTAGGCGGAAAGTGCATATTCAGCCGTTTCCACGGTCGACAGAGCTAAAATGCGTGTTTTGGGCCATTCCTAGTCCTAATGCGGTGAAAATCACGTCGTTTGCTGTTTCCCGTGGCGACATAGGCGGAAAGTGCATATTCAGCCGTTTCCACGGTCGACAGGGCTAAAATGCGTGTTTTGGGCCATTTCTAGGCCGAATGCGGTGAAAATCACGTCGTTTGCTGTTTCCCGTGGCGAGATAGGCGGAAAGTGCATATTTAGCCGATTCCACGGTCGACAGAGCTAAAATGCGTGTTTTTGGCCATTCCTAGGCCGAATGCGGTGAAAATCACGTCGTTTGCTGTTTCCCGTGGCGACATAGGCGGAAAGTGCGTATTTAGCCGTTTCCACGGTCGACAGGCTAAAATGCGTGATTTTGGCCATTCCTAGGCCGAATGCGGTGAAAATCACGTCGTTTGCTGTTCTCCGTGGCGACATAGGCGGAAAGTGCGTATTTAGCCGTTTCCACGGTCGACAGGCTAAAATGCGTGTTTTGGGCCATTCCTAGGCCGGATGCGGTGAAAATCACGTCGTTTGCTGTTTCCCGTGGCGATATAGGCGGAAAGTGCATATTTAGCCGTTTCCACGGTCGACAGGGCAAAAATGCGTGTTTGGTGCCATTCCTAGGCCGAATGCGGTGAAAATCACGTCGTTTGCTGTTTCCCGTGGCGACATACGCGGAAAGTGCATATTTAGCCGATTCCACGGTCGACAGAGCTAAAATGCGTGTTTTGGGCCATTTCTAGGCCGAATGCGGTGAAAATCACGTCGTTTGCTGTTTCCCGTGGCGACATAGGCGGAAAGTGCATATTTAGCCGATTCCACGGACGACAGAGCTAAAATGCATGTTTTGGGCCATTCCTAGGCCGAATGCGATGAAAATCACGTCGTTTGCTGTTTCCCGTGGCGACATATTCGGAAAGTGCATATTCAGCCGATTCCACGGTCGACGGAGCTACAATGCGTGTTTCGGGCCATTCCTAGGCCGAATGCGGTGAAAATCACGTCGTTTGCTGTTTCCCGTGGCGACATAGGCGGAAAGTGCATATTTAGCCGATTCCACGGTCGACAGAGCTAAAATACGTGCTATGGGCCATTCCTAGGCCGAATGCGGTGAAAATCACGTCGTTTGCTGTTTCCCGTGGCGACATAGGCGGAAAGTGCATATTTAGCCGATTCCACGGTCGACAGAGCTAAAATGCGTGTTTTGGGCCATTCCTAGGCCAAATGCGGTGAAAATCACGTCGTTTGCTGTTTCCCGTGGCGACATAGGCGGAAAGTGCATATTTAGCCGATTCCACGGTCGACAGAGCTAAAATGCGTGTTTTGGGCCATGCCTAGGTCGAATGCGGTGAAAATCACGTCGTTTGCTGTTTCCCGTGGCGACATAGGTGGAAAGTGAATATTTAGCCGTTTCCACGGTCGACAGAGCTAAAATGCGTGTTTTGGGCCATTCCTAGGCCGAATGCGGTGAAAATCACGTCGTTTGCTGTTTCCCGTGGCGACATAGGCGTAAAGTTCATATTTAGCCGTTTCCACGGTCGACAGGGCTAAAATGCGTGTTTTGGGCCATTCCTAGGCCGAATGCGGTGAAAATCACGTCGTTTGCTGTTTCCCGTGACGACATAGGCGGAAAGTGCATATTTAGCCGATTCCACGGTCGACAGAGCTAAAATGCGTGTTTTGGGCCATTCCTAGGCCGAATGCGGTGAAAATCACGTCGTTTGCTGTTTCCCGTGGCGACATAGGCGGAAAGTGCATATCTGGCCGATTCCACGGTCGACAGAGCTAAAATACGTGTTTTGGGCCATTCCTAGGCCGAATGCGGTGAAAATCACGTCGTTTGCTGTTTCCCGTGGCGACATAGGCGGAAAGTGCATATTTAGCCGATTCCACGGTCGACAGAGCTAAAATGCGTGTTTTGGGCCATTCCTAGGCCGAATGCGGTGAAAATCACGTCGTTTGCTGTTTCCCGTGGCGACATAGGCGGAAAGTGCATATTTGGCCGATTCTACAGTCGACAGAGCTAAAGTGCGTGTTTTGGGCCATTCCTAGGCCGAATGCGGTGAAAATCACGTCGTTTGCTGTTTCCCGTGGCGACATAGGCGGAAAGTGAATATTTAGCCGATTTCACGGTCGATAGAGCTAAAATGCGTGTTTTGGGCCATTCCTAGGTCGAATGCGGTGAAAATCACGTCGTTCGCTGTTTCCCGTGGCGACATAGGTGGAAAGTGCATATTTAGCCGTTTCCACGGTCGACAGAGCTAAAATGCGTGTTTTGGGCCATTCCTAGGCCGAAGGCGGTGAAAATCACGTCGTTTGCTGTTTCCCGTGGCGACATAGGCGGAAAGTTCATATTTAGCCGTTTCCACGGTCGACAGGGCTAAAATGCGTGTTTTGGGCCATTCCTAGGCCGAATGCGGTGAAAATCACGTCGTTTGCTGTTTCCCGTGGCGACATAGGCGGGAAGTGCATATTTAGCCGATTCCACGGTCGACAGAGCTAAAATGCGTGTTTTGGGCCATTCCTAGGCCGAATGCGGTGAAAATCACGTCGTTTGCTGTTTCCCGTGGTGACATAGGCGGGAAGTGCATATTTAGCCGATTCCACGGTCGACAGAGCTAAAATACGTGTTTTGGGCCATTCCTAGGCCGAATGCGGTGAAAATCACCTCGTTTGCTGTTTCCCGTGGCGACATAGGCGGAAAGTGCATATTTACCCGATTCCACGGTCGACAGAGCTAAAATGCGTGTTTTGGGCCATTCCTAGGCCGAATGCGGTGAAAATCACGTCGTTTGCTGTTTCCCGTGGCGACATAGGCGGAAAGTGCATATTTGGCCGATTCCACAGTCGACAGAGCTAAAGTGCGTGTTTTGGGCCATTCCTAGGCCGAATGCGGTGAAAATCACGTCGTTTGCTGTTTCCCGTGGCGACATAGGCGGAAAGTGCATATATAGCCGATTCCACGGTCGATAGAGCTAAAATGCGTGTTTTGGGCCATTCCTAGGTCGAATGCGGTGAAAATCACGTCGTTTGCTGTTTCCCGTGGCGACATAGGTGGAAAGTGCATATTTAGCCGTTTCCACGGTCGACAGAGCTGAAATGCGAGTTTTGGGCCATTCCTTGCCGAATGCGGTGAAAATCACGTCGTTTGCTGTTTCCCGTGGCGACATAGGCGGAAAGTGCATATTTAGCCGTTTCCACGGTCGACAGGGCTAAAATGCGTGTTTTGGGCCATTCTTAGGCCGAATGCGGTGAAAATCACGTCGTTTGCTGTTTCCCGTGGCGACATAGGCGGAAAGTGCATATTTAGCCGATTCCACGGTCGACAGAGCTAAAATGCGTGTTTTGGGCCATTCCTAGGCCGAATGCGGTGAAAATCACGTCGTTTGCTATTTCACGTGGCGACATAGGCGGAAAGTGCATATTTAGCCGATTCCACGGTCGACAGAGCTAAAATACGTGCTTTGGGCCATTCCTAGGCCGAATGCGGTGAAAATCACGTCGTTTGCTGTTTCCCGTGGCGACATAGGCGTAAAGTGCATATATAGCCGATTCCACGGTCGACGGAGCTAAAATGAGTGTTTTGGGCCATTCCTAGGCCGAATGCGGTGAAAATCACGTCGTTTGCTGTTTCCCGTGGCGACATAGGCGGAAAGTGCATATTTAGCCGTTTCCACGGTCGAGAGTGCTAAAATGCGTGTTTTGGGCCATTCCTAGGCCGAATGCGGTGAAAATCACGTCGTTTGCTGTTTCCCGTGGCGACATAGGCGGAAAGTGCATATTTAGCCGATTCCACGGTCGACAGAGCTAAAATGCGTGTTTTGGGCCATTCCTTGGCCGAATGCGGTGAAAATCACGTCGTTTGCTGTTTCCCGTGGCGACATAGGCGAAAAGTGCATATTTAGCCGTTTCCACGGTCGACAGGGCTAAAATGCGTGTTTTCGGCCTTCCTAGGCCGAATGCGGTGAAAATCACGTCGTTTGCTGTTTCCCGTGGCGACATAGGCGGAAAGTGCATATGTAGCCGATTCCACGGTCGACAGAGCTACAATGCGTGTTTTGGGCCATTCCTAGGCCGAATGCGGTGAAAATCACGTCGTTTGCTGTTTCCCGCGGCGACATAGGCGGAAAGTGCATGTTTAGCCGATTCCACGGTCGACAGAGCTAAAATACGTGCTTTGGGCCATTCCTAGGCCGAATGCGGTACAAATCACGTCGTTTGCTGTTTCCCGTGGCGACATAGGCGGAAAGTGCATATTTAGCCGATTCCACGGTCGACAGAGCTAAAATGCGTGTTTTGGGCCATTCCTAGGCCGAATGCGGTGAAAATTACGTCGTTTGCTGTTTCCCGTGGCGACATAGGCGGAAAGTGCATATTTAGCCGATTCCACGGTCGACAGAGCTAAAATGCGTGTTTTGAGCCATGCCTAGGTCGAATGCGGTGAAAATCACGTCGTTTGCTGTTTCCCGTGGCGACATAGGCGGAAAGTTCATATTTAGCCGTTTCCACGGTCGAGAGGGCTAAAATGCGTGTTTTGGGCCATTCCTAGGCCGAATGCGGTGAAAATCACGTCGTTTGCTGTTTCCCGTGGCGACATAGGCGGAAAAAGCCTATTTAGCCGTTTCCACGGTCGACAGAGCTAAAATGCGTGTTTTGGGCCATTCCTAGGCCGAATGCGGTGAAAATCACGTCGTTTGCTGTTTCCCGTGGCGACATAGGCGGAAAAAAGCCTATTTAGCCGTTTCCACGGTCGACAGAGCTAAAATGCGTGTTTTGGGCCATTCCTAGGCCGAATGCGGGGAAAATCACGTCGTTTGCTGTTTCCCGTGGCGACATAGGCGGAAAGTGCATATTTAGCCGTTTCCACGGTCGACATGGCTGAAATGCGTGTTTTGGGCCATTCCTAGGTCGAATGCGGTGAAAATCACGTCGTTTGCTGTTTCCCGTGGCGACATAGGCGGAAAGTGCATATTTAGCCGATTCCACGGTCGACAGAGCTAAAATGCGTGTTTTGGGCCATTCCTAGGCCGAATGCGGTGAAAATCACGTCGTTTGCTGTTTCCCGTGGCGACATAGGCGGAAAGTGCATATTTAGCCGATTCCACGGTCGACAGAGCTAAAATACGTGTTTTGGGCCATTTCTAGGCCGAATGCGGTGAAAATCACGTCGTTTGCTGTTTCCCGTGGCGACATAGGCGGAAAGTGCATATTTAGCCGTTTCCACGGTCGACAGGGCTAAAGTGCGTGTTTTGGGCCATTCCTAGGCCGAATGCGGTGAAAATCACGTCGTTTGCTGTTTCCCGTGGCGACATATGCGGAAAGTGCATATTTAGCCGTTTCCACGGTCGACAGAGCTAAAGTGCGTGTTTTGGGCCATTCCTAGGCCGAATGCGGTGAAAATCACGTCGTTTGCTGTTTCCTGTGGCGACATAGGCGGAAAGTGCATATTTGGCCGATTCCACAGTCGACAGAGCTAAAGTGCGTGTTTTGGGCCATTCCTAGGCCGAATGCGGTGAAAATCACGTCGTTTGCTGTTTCCCGTGGCGACATAGGCGGAAAGTGCATATTTAGCCGATTCCACGGTGGATAGAGCTAAAATGCGTGTTTTGGGCCATTCCTAGGTCGAATGCGGTGAAAATCACGTCGTTTGCTGTTTCCCGTGGCGACATAGGTGGAAAGTGCATATTTAGCCGTTTCCACGGTCGACAGAGCTGAAATGCGTGTTTTGGACCATTCCTAGGCCGAATGCGGTGAAAATCACGTCGTTTGCTGTTTCCCGTGGCGACATAGGCGGAAAGTGCATATTTAGCCGTTTCCACGGTCGACAGGGCTAAAATGCGTGTTTTGGGCCATTCCTAGGCCGAATGCGGTGAAAATCACGTCGTTTGCTGTTTCCCGTGGCGACATAGGCGGAAAGTGCATATTTAGCCGATTCCACGGTCGACAGAGCTAAAATGCGTGTTTTGGGCCATTCCTAGGCCGAATGCGGTGAAAATCACGTCGTTTGCTATTTCACGTGGCGACATAGGCGGAAAGTGCATATTTAGCCGATTCCACGGTCGACAGAGCTAAAATACGTGCTTTGGGCCATTCCCAGGCCGAATGCGGTGAAAATCACGTCGTTTGCTGTTTCCCGTGGCGACATAGGCGGAAAGTGCATATTTAGCCGATTCCACGGTCGACAGAGCTAAAATGCGTGTTTTGGGCCATTCCTAGGCCGAATGCGGAGAAAATCACGTCGTTTGCTGTTTCCCGTGGCGACATAGGCGGGAAGTGCATATTTAGCCGATTCCACGGTCGACAGAGCTAAAATGTGTGTTTTGGGCCATTCCTAGGTCGAATGCGGTGAAAATCACGTCGTTTGCTGTTTCCCGTGGCGACATAGGTGGAAAGTGCATATTTAGCCGATTCCACGGTCGACAGAGCTAAAATGCGTGTTTTGGGCCATTCCTAGGCCGAATGCGGTGAAAATCACGTCGTTTGCTGTTTCCCGTGGCGACATAGGCGGAAAGTGCATATTTAGCCGTTTCCACGGTCGACAGGGCTAAAATGCGTGTTTTGGGCCATTCCTAGGCCGAATGCGGTGAAAATCACGTCGTTTGCTGTTTCCCGTGGCGACATAGGCGGAAAGTGCATATTTAGCCGATTCCACGGTCGACAGAGCTAAAATGCGTGTTTTGGGCCATTCCTAGGCCGAATGCGGAGAAAATCACGTCGTTTGCTGTTTCCCGTGGCGACATAGGCGGGAAGTGCATATTTAGCCGATTCCACGGTCGACAGAGCTAAAATGTGTGTTTTGGGCCATTCCTAGGTCGAATGCGGTGAAAATCACGTCGTTTGCTGTTTCCCGTGGCGACATAGGTGGAAAGTGCATATTTAGCCGATTCCACGGTCGACAGAGCTAAAATGCGTGTTTTGGGCCATTCCTAGGCCGAATGCGGTGCAAATCACGTCGTTTGCTGTTTCCCGTGGCGACATAGGCGGAAAGTACATATTTAGCTGATTCCACGGTCGACAGGGCTAAAATGCGTGTTTTTGGCCATTCCTAGGCCGAATGCGTTGAAAATCACGTCGTTTGCTGTTTCCCGTGGCGACATATGCGGAAAGTGCATATTTAGCCGTTTCCACGGTCGACAGAGCTAAAGTGCGTGTTTTGGGCCATTTCTAGGCCGAATGCGGTGAAAATCACGTCGTTTGCTGTTTCCCGTGGCGACATAGGCGGAAAGTGCATATTTAGCCGTTTCCACGGTCGACAGGGCTAAAATGCGTGTTTTGGGCCATTCCTAGGCCGAATGCGGTGAAAATCACGTCGTTTGCTGTTTCCCGTGGCGACATAGGCGGAAAGTGCATATTTAGCCGATACCACGGTCGACAGAGCTAATTATGCGTGTTTTGGGCCATTCCTAGGCCGAATGCGGTGAAAAGCACGTCGTTCGCTGTTTCCCGTGGCGACATAGGCGGAAAGTGCATATTTAGCCGATTTCACGGTCGACAGAGCTGAAATACGTGTTTCGGGCCATTCCTAGGCCGAATGCGGTGAAAATCCAGTCGTTTGCTGTTTCTCGTGGCGACATAGGCGGAAAGTGCATATTTAGCCGATTCCACGGTCGACAGAGCTAAAATGCGTGTTTTGGGCCATTCCTAGGCCGAATGCGGTGAAAATCACGTCGTTTGCTGTTTCCCGTGGCGACATAAACGGAAAGTGCATATTTAGCCGATTCCACGGTCGACAGAGCTAAAATGCGTGTTTTGGGCCATTTCTAGGCCGAATGCGGTGAAAATCACGTCGTTTGCTGTTTCCCGTGGAGACATAGGCGGAAAGTGCATATTTAGCCGATTCCACGGTCGACAGAGCTAAAATGCGTGTTTTGGGCCATTCCTAGGCCGAATGCGGTGAAAATCACGTCGTTTGCTGTTTCCCGTGGCGACATAGGCGGAAAGTGCATATTTAGCCGATTCCACGGTCGACAGAGCTAAAATTGAAGGGTGGAAAGGTTTAATGGACTACTCCACACGTTTTCAAAAATCAGGGGTCTTAACCGCAATAGTAGTCTACTGAGCTCTAGATTTCTTTTTCTGGTATTCTCGTGTGGCTCAAGCGTCCGTTGAAGGCGACTACATGCGGTCGTCACGTTTTCTTCCTACGAACGGCACCGGTGAAGTGGACTATCCAGTTGTCTGCCAAAGGAGCGTGAGACAGCTGCTGTGATTGGTCCACAGATTGGTTTACAGTTCTCTAGTTTTCATGAACATGATAGAAAATTATTCACGAATTTTTTTTGTGGGTAACTATAATAAATTTTCAATTTTTTATTTTGGTGACTGGATATTATTTTGATTGTTGGCTGTTAATTATGGTGGAAAAAGTATGAATGAAACAAATGAACGAGCACTTATTTAGAATATTTTGTAAACTGAATTGGAAGCCAATATTATATTATAAGTGAGCCAATACGGGTTTGGTGAGATAGTACTAGATTGAGTTAACGGAGCATTTACCTCGCTGGACTTTCAAAGCTGTAATTAAAACAGCAAAATAGATATCGCACCGTTTATAACCGTCGCTGCAGCTAATTTTCTAGATCGGTATCACTTCTCAGAAACTTTTTTTCTTGAACCGTTTGTAAATATCTTTGAGGCGTGTGCTTTTTGGCTACAGTACTGATATAAAAAAATGCAGATTTCAAAATGTGGCTTCCCTGATAACAAGTAATATTAACGAGGCCTGAGTTTTTCGGAAAGCTATTTTTTCAAATTTTTCACGCAACTTACGATCATGAATTGAAGAATAACCCATGAAAGTTATTGGCACTGATAATTTCAAGACTTTTGGCAGCTCTTCTTCAAACTTTGATGTGCACACTCGTGAATCTCTGTATACTCGTTAACTATAATCATCACTCAACGTAATTCAAAGCTATTGGCGTGAAAAAATGTTGGCCTATAATCCACTTCCCCACTCCTTCCTCCGTTTTCCCTTTCATAATAGTACTAGAAAATTTTTTCTGTTTTTTGAACCGCTTTCACGTAATTTTTATATTTTCAGCAAGTGTCTATTCGTTTAGCTGAATTTTGAATGAACGGTTCATTCCGTTTCAAAGTTGTAGAGAACTATCTTATGAACGAAAGATTCGAATAAATCTTCTTAAGACTCTTCGTTTCTATTGGTTTCTGTGTTAATACTTGACATCATTTTCTTAATCAAAAATATATCAGTCGAAATGCACCTCCTACGATATTTAACAATATTTACTCCAGCTTTTATTCCACTTCGCTTATGATTCAGTTGTAGACTTGAAAGAAAATTTTGAAACTATGGTTGACTACTGGTCCCAAATTTATTCATTCTCTTGGTTAGAAAATTTTACAGTAATGAAAATACTTCTATCCCGTTAAACACCGAGATATTGAATTGCAGTGGAGAATGCTGATATATGCATTCTTCTACTTAAAACAAGCGTGGTTTTACCACCACAATGGGAATCCTGTATGGAACACGCCTCTTGTACGAGGAAGTACTGGTATGTTACTCCACTGTTATCATCTTATCATTTCTTTTTAGTAACCCAGAGGCTCCCAACCATTCACCGCATCTTGCGATCATTGAAAAAAATTCATCTAGTCCTAGCATGAATTTTAGGCTACAATAAGTGTGATATTTGTAAGGTGAAAAAATTGTCACTGGTTAGTTCAGAATTAAACGCAACTATTAATGACAAGTATATCTGAATCATGGGGTATGATAGCTCAACTTTGCTGAATCTTCCAAAAATTCCTCGGGAGATTTGAAAGCTTTCGCCTGTATCTCGGCTCAGAGCGAATTTAAATGGAACCGTACATCTTTTACATTTTATGCTTTATATCTTTTAGTACGAGAGGTTGATGCGTTAGAAACTAATTTTTGATAGGTACTGATGCGGAACTGGTATATATTAAAACAATTTATTCATCGTAAGCGAACATCAGAATAATTGGTAATCTTTACTTGTGGTCCCGAAAAAGTTCATTGAATTCTACAGCAGCCTAACAAACACTGTTTTAATCATTAGCTTAACCTGGTAGCCTTGACATATTGGCCTAATCAAATAATAGGTTGGTGATAAATGTAATTCCTAAATAATTTCCTACCAACAAACATGAAAATGTGTAATGAGAACGATTGAAAAGAAAAATTCTAATGAATTTCCACCAAGACCCATGAAAAAATGATAGAAAAGTGCACGACGCATATCATTCATGAAAAAGAAATAAGTGAAATTCATGGGTAAATTATCTTGATATTTTCAATCCTCCCAAGACGAACGATTTGCCTTTTCATCATAAATACTTAGATTAGAAAAAGATTTGTAATTTATTTTGAGTGCGTTATAGGATTTTTTATCGCTGATTTTACCAAGAATCGAGTAACAAGGTTTAGTTAAATTTTGTTGAGATTGTTCTCTTAAAAAGTAGTACGAAATTGTTTCTACATTTTTCTAGGTAATGGTACAAAATGTCAATTTGAGCGCATACTAATTTTTTGAGATTTTTTCGCCATCGTTAGTCAAAGTTTTGTTCATGAAATTACTTAGGGATGACCGACAAAATCATACAATTCATGTGTTTTCAGAGTCTCAAATGAATAATTTGTTTGAGTATTGTATTACGGGAAATTTTCTGAATTCTCACACAATCATTCAAGGAGAAGGAATACACAAGCATTTATTCAAATTGTTTCTCTATGTTATTGTCAAACCGTGGATATACGAGTGAATTATTTGTCTACGTATACCAAACATTCCAGAAGAAGTCTATTAAAGCACGGCCAGATTAGAAGTTAAAAAACTCTTTGATAATTTCAAAAGAGTTCATATGTACCTGACAGAATGTGTGCATTAAAGTATCGTAACGGCGATCTTTCATTTAATTTTAGTGGTCTGAAATTATATTAGTTTAAGTTTTTTTAAATTCTTGTTAAAATGGTAAAAGCTCTGCGTTCGCAGTTGATCCGATCGAGGGAAGCAGGTACGCTTGGCAGGTCGCTAGTGGACAGCGTCCGACAGTAATTTTACAGGAACATTGGATCTCAGCGTCTCCAGCCAGACCAATACTGAGGCTGACAAACGTCCAATTTCTGTTAACGTCAGCTGGAAAATAACGGTAGAATTTAAAGCAATCATTCAATATCACATGAACTCATCTGAATGAATATAATCATATATGAGGCGAGGTCAAAGCTAAGGAAAATTACCTACACCGCCGCCAAGCACAGCCGCTGAAGTAGTACGACAAAATTGAAACCACGGTAGACAAACTGCGGGAAGATGATTAGAGGATACTGCGAAAAACAAATAACACCGTTAGTTACAGTAGAAAAATCCCACCATAATTTAATAATATCTTTAATTTATTTCATTTTATTTCTGATTACCTGAACGTATTTGATAATTAACTATATACCCCTGACCCACAAGGTCAGGTGGGAACTGGGTGCAACTCTGGGTAGGAACGCTTGATATTATTCACGCACACGCTGACACACACACACACACAAACACACGCACACACTAATTTAGAATAGAGATAAAACACCAAAGGAACTGACGAAGAGGAGATGAGGAGTGAACAGGGAATTTACGCAGGGGACGCCTCGACTCGCCCCATGCCAGCGGGATGCAACTTCAGCACCAAACTCAGCGTCAAAGGCGACGCGCAGCTGCGAAGCGCTTAACCGGAACTCGTATCCTTAGTAAGTCTCGTAAGTAAATCAAAAACAACTGCCAGGTAAAGCCGGTCGAAGCCCTTCTTACCCTTGCGGAAAAACTGCAGGAGCCTGAACACAACTTAACTGTTAATCTAAATACGACATTAAAAACTGAACACGATATTTCCCATTTAATTTAAAAAAAGAACGACATAAATTCAAATCCGATAAATTTTCCAACAGTGTACTTCAATTTTCTTATCGCTAGTAATGATGATTTTCGTTTTTAATCCAGTGAATGTGTAATTTGTCATGGCGCCTTTTTGAGAATAGTTTGAGGATCGGTATTATTAAGTATGCTTCGATAGATTTTTTTACTTTATGTCATTTTCATTATTATGCTTTTTATAAGAGAACTTATGAAAGATTGAGTATAACTCGAAAGATTACAAAACTTGGTGGTGGCTGATTAAGAATTATTTAATTGTGTTCGTATGAGTTTACACCATTATTGTCAAATTTTGTAGCTTGCCTTTTGCAATTAAATAATTCCTATACACTGTCCGTTACAAATGAATGTTTTAGTTCTCCTGTGGACTGGAAAAGTGCTATTTTAAACTTGTAACGCATTCATTCATTAACGGTTTAGAATTGCTCTCCACTTTTGTTTGTTAGTCGTCAAAAGTAAAATATTCTTAAGATATATTTATGTGTCATATTCTATTAGAGTCTTTATAAGCATAATTTTAAGTAATTTTAAAAGAAGTAAAACATTTGTATACAAATTAATACATTTTGGACGCTAGATGAACTCCACATCTCTCCACTGCCACCCCAATAATCTCTATTTAGAATAAAATTGAATATATAATGGCAACAGGAAAGAATAACTTTCTTCACTCTCGAGAAGCTTTTCAAGTTTCATGCCGTCAGAGACGTAACGCACAGCCACCGGAGTAGAATAAGTTCCAATAGATACAGTCACATTCGATTCCATGCTTATGTACACGTTTGCACTTGTGTCTTTTATTGTCATTAGAAACCTGTGGTTTCTTAGGCTCGCTTAAATCGCAAGATACCCCTAAAACGATAAATTTGGTTGAACGAGTGCATATACTTGTGTGCGTTTAGTTATTAATTTTACCTCCCATGGGAGCTCTGTCACAATGTTATATATTTATATATTTGTATGTATGGGAAAAAATGAAACAAATGAATACGTGCATAAACTTAAAGATTCATGAGGCGTACTTTGTCTAAACGAACAAATTCCACATCTAATTCATGCTTAGCTCGGTTAAATGGTACTCATGCCCACTTTTATTTTTAATTCTATGCGCAATTCAAACATCACTGACATCTCAGCACTAATTAAAGCTTTCATGCTCATTGCACACGTATTAGCTTCGGTAAAAACGTGGAAACGCTGCACAAAGTCACTGTCGGCTCAGCCGAACTCAGATAATAACCCACAAATCGACATTGAATATTGGTGGGCGCGTAGCACGCACAGAGTTATCGTTCTAAGTGGTCCAAGGTCGTTCGGCGTCCTGCAGCACTCGAAACTCAGCTGTGATTGGTTACCAAGAAAAAGATAATGTTTAATTTGTTGTCAAACATGGAATCAAACTAAATTAGTGTAATAATTATTGGATATGGTGAGAAAAAAAATGATAGGTTTCACACTCAGCGAGTATATTTAATGTGATACTTCCACTATGGGAGAACCATGTATTGCATTCGTGGTAAGTGGCGCTCCCATTGGTGAAGCACGAGTGCCCAAGTTAATTAAAGATACTTCTTTTGTTGAAGTATGTTTTTTTTATTTATCAATACCATCTTTTTTATGCTCACTGTTATCTTTTTCTCCAGAGCTAAATGTTTTCTTCTTCAACTTTTCTAGCGTTAGAACTTTCTTCCTGACTTGTTCCAATGCCTTGGGTGACCTGCGTTGGGAAACGCTCGTGTTACTACACAAGGATGCCTGCCCAGTGTGGGAGCACACCATGTGTATAGATTCTCCAAGTAAGTGTCGAAAATGAATGGTTCCTTCCTCTCGCTTAGCATAAACAACTCTGTGTTTAGAACTAAGCTATGAACGAACTCCTATAATAATAAGTATGTTGTGATACGCTTGATAGTCACTTGAAACACTATTAGACAGTCGGTAAGCAGTCTTGAAAATGGTTTGTTCCTGAATGAACTCAACTTATGAATCATTACTAAATTAATACATTATTAAAAATACTGTGATTTGCCCCATCTCAGTCTCCAAAATGTTTGAAAACTGTCTTGACATCGTTTTAAATCATGTTGAAAGCATGTGAGATGTCATGAAAATTCAAGGATTGGTTATTAACAGCTATCACAGAACAATTAGGCCTTGATTTTGGTCGATTGATAAATTTGTCCTTACGTCCTCGAGGTTGCAAGTACTGTTTCTTTCCGTTTTCCTCGCAAGGACAACTCCGAAGTTCGAGACTAAGCAGTGTAACTCAGGTGGGACCGACAAGCGTTGTCATTTCAAAAAAATTGTTAGGTGGTTTGAAAACTAATGAGAGGACGTGCACCATTGAAAACAGAATCCGTAAGACTAGATGAACAGATGCGACTTGATCCCCGCTTGGAAAATTATTTCATATACCAGAAATTAGTCGAGCTTAAAACTTGTGAAAAGCGCATTTCAATTGAAATAAATTATTGCTTAAGACTTCATAGTGACATTTTCTACTAGATATTGAAATTTCAACGGCGACTGCAAATTTATGAAAATCCGATGTCAGGTAGAATACTTATTGGCCTAGCTGTTTCTTTTTCCGTTCGAAGCCCTGTGAGCTGCAGACGTGTATTGACCATGGAAGTGAGTTCAAATCTTTGTGTAATTTTCATAGATATTAATGGAGTTAATTTTCACTCGAAGCATCTATTGGAAGGTGTAATTTAAAAATCATTCCTGACTAGTATTTTATTTGATTTAATGCGAGCGGTTCACTTAAAAATCGAAGCAGAGTTCCTCAACAACGCCAGAGTTCCTGGCGTTATTGAGATTGTGAAGCAAGTACCTGAATATATAATAAAGAATATATCATGATTTTTTTTTCTGTAATTCAATATTGAAGCCTTTTAAAATTATTCTCGATGCTGAAAATATTGGTGCAAGGTCTAACACCAATGGTCACACCTCAGCTTGCACACACAAGCAGTATGTATGACTGCGTTACACAATTTCCCTGATTACAAGTAATGCACGTGAAAACATTGTGCTATTACATGGTTGCTGACAGGTACCAGCAGCTCTTTCATTCACTGCATGTAAGGTATTAATTACTAGTAACCAAAAATGTCCTGTGAGTGAAAAATGATTTTGAATTGCATTAAGGTTTTCTATTTTACCTGCATAGACTTCAATTTATTCAAATAAAAATCAGAGTCGGATAAAGGGAAAATTTTTGTGGCCAAAGCATTTTGAGTCTTTCTTTACCTACATTTATTGGTTGTTAGAGACTGCAATCAAAATTGAGCTGTAAAAAATACTATAAAATATAAAAAAAAACAAAAGCTAAGCTTCTATTTACGACGTGTTTAGTTTCAAAGTTTCAAATTTTGTTTTTATTTTCACCTATTGTAAGATACAAATTCTGTTAATACCTTTGGATCCTTTGCCAAACAAAAATAAATGCAGTGAAGCACTTTTAAAGTTGACTCAGAGCAAGATTAGTGTAGCGATCTGACCATCATTTCTGTCTTCACGTAATGTTCTAATTCTGTGGCAGCCCCTGCCGTTGTAATCATAAGCCTCGTGAACTACACGGAGCGATATCAATCACATGTGATCAGCTGAGATTGTCGCGATCGACCTGTGCAGCTACCAGAACTTTTTGACAAATTACTGCTTCCCTGCCAATCTTTCCCTGGGCATGACTCATGTTTTCACTCACAGTGACTTTATCACACAGTCATCAGAATAGGGAAGAAACTTCCACGTGCTTGTAAACTTTTGATAGAACATATTACACACAAATTTGACAGGCTATACATTATAAAACTATAAATAAAATTCATCAAGTTTTTGTTCGCTTAGATCTGCAGGGCATTGACCCTGCTAAGAACCATGAGCGACTGCGCAGTTTTCGATCATTAGATCATTCGCCGGAGCAAAAATTTGCAGCAGAAAGCTCTTCTCCGTAACATTAAAATACACTTTAAAAATTCGTTACTTAATTCTTGCCATTTTTATTGTGGAATTGACAGAGTAGACTTTTTACCCGTAATAAGTGTAATCATTTTAATTTTTGTTGAAAAACAATTGTACATATGGAAGAATATTGGCAATATTGATAAAATAATGCAAAGAATTATTTTGAACGAGCTGCGTTCGCATACCAAAATTTGATACAAAACATTGTTTTGTTGAATGTGAATGACTTCCGTACATAACTTATTATCGAATTTACTGATAAATAACTATCACAAACATGACTGCATATTGCATAATCCACTTTCCTGTTCACAAGTACAGTCTATTCATTCCTCAGCATTAATTTTCTTGGCGTGTCATCTAGTTATTTTCATGAATAAGTTGACGTATATGAAAGCTATAAAACACACGACTCAATATCGTACAATAAGAAACAATATCCACGTGTTCGTCCTATCGGTAACCTGGGATGAAACTAACTGTAAGTAAATATTGTAATGTTACATATATTATTTCCTCCTGCGGCTTGTGTTTACGAAAAGCGTACATATCCTCATTTCAAACGCAAAAGCAGTTTCAAGCCCGAAACACTTGAAAATATGTTACAGTTGTTTTCTGTCTTTCAAACTACAGTGAAGTAAATACAAAATTATGTACAGCAGACAAATTACAAGCGGAAAAACAACGCTTCTATATCACATCACGTGCGATACATGCATCCATTAATTTCATAGGGAACGCGCCCTGTCTTCGCTCAATATGCAAATAGCTGGAGGTAGCATGTTCGTACGAGATTTCAAGAAAATGCAGATTATAACCAAGGGATCGAAGTTGATAATCTTATTTCCTGCAGACTTTTATTAATGGTTCATCATCGCCAACATAAGTTAATTAGCTTAAATCACACGTGTCGCTTCTGTAGTAGGAAAACGTTCACTGCAAAGTGTTTTGTTGAATTGAACGAAATAATACAAATCTAATTTTACACAAATACCTAATCATGCTTATTTCCAAAAATTTCATGAATAGATTTTTTCAATCAAGTAATTTTGCGTAGGTGCTACGCATTGGTGCAAATGAAGAACGGAGGTGTTTCAACTTTATTCATTTTCACTGGAACGCGAAAAATTTTCAACGTGTATTTGGGTTTAGCTTACACGCGCATGGCTTTTGTTAGCGCGGATTATTTCCACGTTTTCCGTCATATAACTTGTATGTATTGAGCATGGGGCGTCATTTTGATAAATGAAAATCATTTTATAGCGTGTAACCTAAACCACAAGGACCCTCAGCATAGTGGATACCATTATTGTATAATTAAAATTTTACCCAAAAACTGAGTGGAAAATGGCATTGGTTTTGAGCCAAGTTTATGTTAAATGTTCGATTTCATTTTAAATATCATCGGATCATTTGAGACAGCTATGGCGGGCTGAATTGCTGACTGATTTGTCGAAAAATGAACTGCTTGTACTCATTCCTTAACGAGTAATACTAAAATGATTTCTTAAGGTTTTTTTGTATTTTTCATTTGGTTAAAAAATCTACTGTTGGTCAATAAACTTTGTATTATATCAGGAAAGGGGAAACTATCGGATAAGGACGTCTTTATACTAATTCCAAAGGTGATCTGAGTGCGAAAGTTTTGCAAGGAATTGGTTCAAAGGAAAGTTCTCCCCCCGTCAATTTTCTGTATTGAATTTGAAGTAACTGTACTTCAATGTACTGTTTTCCACAAATAATTCACTATTTGCAAGCCTACCTCAAACAACTTTGTTCTAATTCGATTTTTCGGAGTATGGATTGATTCATGAAAACGTAATTTTTTCCCATATCTCCCCTTAGGCCTGTTCCTCACAGTGTTGCAAATGTTAGCATGAATGTTAGGAGAGAATAGTTTTACGAATATTCACTAGCTACCATTCGCCTCAGCTTCTTTGAGCTCAATGTAAAATAACGCACAACGCAAATAAGGAATTGAATTGACTACACAATTCATTAGCGCATCTGTAAAAAATATCTCTCTACTTTGCTATCACTATTTTCATCAGCAGGCAAATATGGGAAATTGCTCACGATTTTTGTGTTCCATTGAATGATAATAATGCCCAAAGTCTAGCCAATAATACTGCTGTAATCGAAACGAAATGCCATGGATCTAAATGTAAAACATATCAGCTCGCTAGCCCCGCTGCCCGATTATCTTGCAATGGAAGATGAGAACCCTGTGCGATTGAAAGATTTTCTTCAGCTTCGAACCTAACTTCTCATTGTACGCTATACTACTTTTACCGCGGTTAAGCATGAATTGTTAACACTGCAATTAATTAGTTATTATCCACTGAATTATCTGTTAAATTGTGAATGACACTCAAAACTATCTTAATTAAGTACGTATTATTTTACTTCATTCCATATTATTTGATGAAAACTCTGTATTAGGAACCCTGATGCGACAGCAGACCGAATCTCTAAGCGCCGCACATGAGAAAGGTGGGTGTGTTCACAAAACGCTCGAATTAAGGTTGCATTAACTTCGCAAAACACGTTAAACATGTTCACGAGGACTATTGCATGACACTATCATTGAGTACTGCCATCACCATCATTGATGATATGAGCAAAACAGTCCTCTACGAAATTTATGACGCATGGAACGCTTTATAGAGCTACATTCATGCAAGTTAATTGTTTTGATTTCTTTCCAAGTTCTTTTCGGTTTCCACCAATCACAGAGCTCCTCAATATTGCTTGATACGTAGTCTCACTAGCGCCGCAGAGCAGAGCGATCGGCGGTTTCATTTGACTTGGACAGTCGAAGTGGTGTCATCAAGTGCTCAGGCGCAAGCATGTGTAGGTGGAAGTGAATGCCCACATTATTGTTATGAAGCTAGTAACTACAGGTATATTGTGTCTTGAGCAGAAAGCCATGTAGTCTAGAGAACAGCTTTTGGTTCATCTTGCCGAAGCTAAAGCTTGAATGAAGTACAAATTCCTGGCAATGAAGGTAAGTTCTAACATGGCATTCCCTGATTATTTATCGATGTGTATTAAAACCACCTAGCGGTCTATCATACTAGATTAGATATATTGATGTCAACTAGATATATTGATGTCATCCGTTTAAAAAACATTAAAGTAGTATTATCTGTGTATGTTGATGTGTTCTCCCGAAATAATTGTATTGAAGAAACTGTAAGGTAATTCAGTTACTAATTACTTGGTGTTTAAGCCATTAAGCGAATTTTATCTAGGCTAGCTTTTGCATTTTTTTTGTGGCACTGAATACCGGTACAGTCAGTAAGATTTTTGTTCATGTTTTAGCAGGATAGGATGGTTGTTTACATTGGATTTCACACTAATCTTATATTTTATTACGTTCAAAAGGTAATTCCGACATTTCTGACTGGTTTAAAGGGGAGACTATCTATCCACCATAGGTTTGGGTACAGTCAGGAACAGGAAGTATTTTCAGAATTATTGGTCATGGAGGTAAATCTGAAGGACTTGACAGTTGTCGATTTTCCACTTTTTGGTGCCTGAACCTAATTAATTGAATCAAAATAAACAAGTTTTCTTCGATGCACTTTTCGTCTCAAATGAGTATTTTACGATTTAGGTAAATGTAAAGGACTTGACCATAATCGATTTTCCACTTTTTGATCAACAAATATTGTTGATGAGACCAAAATAAACAAGTTTTCTTCAATGCACTTTCCGTCGGAAATGAGTATTTTAAAAGTTATGGCATTAAATGAGTTACCGGAACTCCATTGTGCATCACCCTATTACAAACGTAAAGAGGTTGGGTCGTGAGGGGTAGCCACAGTTCTTTTCGTTTTATAATTTTCACTAAAAGAACTGTTGCTACCCCTCACGACCCAACCTCTTTACGTTTGTAATAGGGGGTTTGCTCTTCGTCGGCTTGGTTGGCGCGCGGGAACGCCTGTTTACTTTCACGTCGGACCGCGCGGTATATTTTTCCCCGACTCAAAGACTGGAGTTACGGTAACTCATTTAATGCCATAACTTTTAAAATACTCATTTCCGACGGAAAGTGCATTGAAGAAAACTTGTTTATTTTGGTTTAATTAACAGTCATTGTTGATCAAAAAGTGGGAAATCGATTATGGTCAAGTCCTTTACATTTACCACGATTTATAGCGGTAAGTTTAGTTTCGTCATTGATGACGAATGCGCTCGAATAAACAGCTACTCATCGATTTTCGAATTTTTGTTGCTTGGAACATGGTAATAACATCGAAATAAACAACTTTTCTTCTATACACTTTTTTCGTCAAATGAGTATTTAACGAGGTATAGCGGTAGGTTTGGTTTCGTCTTTCAAGACAGAGCGCTGGAAGCGAGACGCCATTGCAGTATTGCCATACAACTCAATCAAAGAATTTCTTTCCGCTTCAAAGACTGGAGTTGCGGTAAGTCATTTACCGCTATAACTAATAAAATACTCATTTGAGACACAAAGTGCATAGAAGAAAACTTGTTTATTTCGATCTAATTAACTATGCTAAGGCATCGCAATTTACAAAATCGACAACTGTCATTTCCTTCAGATTTCCCAAAAGGGTAAATCTGAAGGAGATGACAGTTGTCGATTTTGTAAATTCCGATGCCTTAGCATAGTTAATTAGATCGAAATAAACAAGTTTTCTTCCATGCACTTTTTGTCTCAAATGAGTATTTTATTAGTTATAGCGGTAAATGACTTACCGCAACTCCAGTCTTTGAAGCGGAAAGAAATTCTTTGATCGAGTTGTATGGCAATACTGCAATGGCATCTCGCTTCCAGCGCTCTGTCTTGAAAGACGAAACCAAACCTACCGCTATACCTCGTTAAATACTCATTTGACGAAAAAAGTTTATAGAATAAAAGTTGTTTATTTTGATGTTATTACCATGTTTCAAGCAACAAAAATTCGAAAATCGATTAGTAGCTGTTTATTCGAGCGCATTCGTCATCAATGACGAAACTAAACTTACCGCTATAAATCGTAAAATACTCATTTGAGACGAAAAAAGAATAGAAGAAAACTTGTTTATTTTGATTCAATTAATTAGGTTCAGGCACCAAAAAGTGGAAAATCGACAACTGCCATCTCCTTCAGATTTACCGAAAAAAGTTCCAAAATTTTGACCCTAAAAATAGTTTATTTTTTCTCATTTTATAATGGAAGGTTCATATGATCAATAATATTTTAAGTCATTTACTCGTTTTAAATTTTTCATTGTTATTTGAATAATGTTTTCACTGTCATTTGATGAATTTTTAGACTAATGATCAGTAAATAATCAAGCATTTTAAACATTTCAAAAATTGAAATTTGGTTTAGTGCTTGAGTTTTTAGAAAAAAGAAAGAAAAACAGTTTATTTTCAATAAAAAAAACTTTATGTGCCTATTTTTCTCTATAATATTCACCGTTCTTGTCTTCTAATGATTTTCTTTGGATAAACCCAATTTCGTTATCTTCGAAGTAAAACTTGTCCATCATATAGAGGGCATTTGAATGTCCTCGCCCTGAGTTTAATACTAGCACTTCTCTCAAATTGTTGCATCATTTAACTGTACCTCACAAATATGAATATAAAATATTAAAAATATAAGCAGCGACAAACCTAGTGAGTCGCAACGCAAATATTGAAAAACTTTTGCACGCTCAATCGTTTGAACCTGAAGTTGAGGGCCGACAGCGTCAGAGCCTTTGTATGGGCCTTCGAACCTCATAACTTCCGAGATCGGACTGACGCATACCATTATCCGCTTTGAATCATCACTCAAAGAATAATCATCCAAGGGAGGTATCAATGCAAAACGTTAATAATTATGAGTGTTTAGCAAATTATCAAATGAAGCAATAAAGTTGAACCACTTGCAGGGATTGATGTAAGGGTACAACACTTCTGTTTTAAATTTTTGATTATTTCTTAATACGATAACCTGTAAAAAAAGCGCGCATTTCAGAAGAAAAGTGCGCAAAGAAATACAATATTGCTGTCATAGTGTCGCTTCTAACTCAATTTTATGCATGCATGTTATTTTTACTATTTAGCTATAGTGTTCACAACATTTTGGATACTTCAATTTCATGAATAGAATAGAGGCATTCATTTTCGCTAAGGCCGAATAGCTAAAAACATTATTTTCCTCAGGTACCGGTAATAGTACTAATGACTGTAGAAAAAAATTGTATAACCTCACTGTTTGAAGTATTTCGGAAATGAAGGTATCATTGTAATAGAAATATTAATTTATTTGTGGTCACACAAAAGATCTAGAAGGGTAAATTCAAAAGTTGGTGCATCCTCTATTGCAAATAGTTATTACATGCTCATTGCCGAAGCATGATTGTTGAGAAATTGATGCTATTTGATATTATTTTCACCAATTAAAATTTCTACGTGCTCTGTCAAACTATTCGATCATCCATTGCCGTTAGTTTTGATGGACTCTGCGCACAAATCTTCAATTATTTCTGTAATGTCACAAAAGTCTTCGAACATGAATTGGTTGGACGACCGTGTAACGCGTGCTAAAAAGTATCACGCTTTGAACATAAGTTTTCATTTATTCATTTGTATACTAAATGAAATTGGAAAGCGTCATTTTAGAAAAGAGTTTTACGATCATAAAAACCAAAAATGGGCAAAGAAAATGTTATTTACAGGCTCTTAGTTGCAAGCCACTGCTCTATATTCGTAACTTACGAATATAATGTAGGACAGAGAAAATAATTTCGAGCAGTTTGTTTCCTAAAAGTTGTAGAAAACGATCATTTGTTTTCAAAATATGAGATAAAGATACTTAGTAGATTAGCATGTTTGGTTTCGTAGTACTCATTTCAATAGTCGAAACAAATTATCAAAAGAAAAACAATAAAAAAGCTGTCGCTTTGAGGCGGTAATCGATGTTTCATAATTTTTATAAATACAAATTAAAAAACTATAATCCCAGTGACGATGCATTGTTGACACTTTTATTTGTGCGCATTTACGTTGAAATATGAACTTTAGAACTTGCAATGTCAGGGATTAATATTGAAAACAAAATGTAGATTTAAAAATTTTGCGTTTATGAGTATGAGGTCGTCATTCGACATCTTTTACTCTTACGTATCAAATATGCATATAGACAATTTGGAAAAATGATATAGCCTAGCTACATATTTTTTCGTTGAAGTGTATCAAGTGGCTTTGATTAAAGTGTATTGGTCAAATCAAATAATTTATATGTTGTAGCGAATTAAGATTTTTTAAATGTAAAACATCATGTGAACTTATTCTTGTAAAGTTAATGAATAAACGTCTAGCCAAAATTTTCGAATAGGTAGTCGTATTCATCACAAAATAACCATTACGTTTTATTGGACTTCATCTTAAGTGGGTGCAGTTGCCCGTGGGATACATATCATAGATGACATAATTGTTCTTTTTGTGCTCTTGTCACTAGAAAATTAGAGTATTTTATTCACAAATGTAAGCACATAAATTGAATGAATCTTTATTAGCTTTTAAAGAGTCTAAATGAATAAGTCATTGAATAATTTTAGATGAATAAGTCATGAATCTAACTTATTACATTTCTCTTTCCGATGAATAATGTTTAAACAAAGTCATATGTTTGACTGGCAAAATCTTGATTATCATTAACTTGATATAACGAATTCTTATTTATAGATAAATGTTCTCAATCTAAGCACCCCCCCCTCAGGGGGATACAACTATTGTATCTATGGGAATTAGCGCTCCCAGGGAAAAATGTGAGCGCCCGAGCTGAGAGTTAGGTAGGCCTTCTTTTTGTTGAAATAAAATGTTTTTTGTTATGTTAAGGACCAACTTTTTTCGGGTCACTACTGTCCTGTTTTTCAGCACCTCTGACTTTCTTCTTCAACTTTTATCTTATTTCATGAATTTCTTTCCCATCTTACTGTTTCTATGCCCTTTCTGCATAGATTCCTCATTTCCTTATCTCCATTCTAAATGGTGCCTTCCTCATTCCTCTCTTCGATACGCTCTATTTTTGATGCGGTTAGGGAGGCTTGAACTAACTTATAATCTTAATATTAATCTAAGCACTTCAATGCAAAAAAAATGGTACGTTATTTTACGAACAATATAAGGGAAAAACTAAATTTACATTTCAACTATTTCGCACCACGTTCATAGGATTAAAATTTTAAATGTCTCATAACATTGCAATATATCATTATATCCTTAATTTAACATCAGTACATCACACTGCACACACACACTGCCAAATTGTTGCGGCAGGATAGAAACATCGGAATGACGGCAAAGGAACTTCTCCGCACTCCTTAGTTCATTTACATCCAGCAAGGGGTTTTTCTTCCCGGAACGTGATCGCAAGGCTAATTTCTTCCTTTGAAAAGACTGGAATTTATTCTGTCTGCTACGGTGTGTGGGGGACAAAAACGAATTACTTAAACTGTAAATATTTTTTCCATAAAAATTACTTTTTCGTAAAGCTGAAAGTTTTCTCTTTCTAACGATGTAATTTACGTCCAAATACTGGAAGAACTATGGTGTGAAATTATATTTTAATGCGATGTGTAATGCTTTGAACGAGAGTAAGTTCCTTTGAAGTTCCTTTCGACAGTCACGGCGATCCATTTACCTCCAAAACGTCGTCTGAGGAGCTTGGTGATGCTCTGTCTTATCATAGTTCATTCTTCTACTCCACATTGGAAAGCTACGTGAAATTAGCGTTTTCGTGAATTGTTCCGTATTAGAACATATTAATAACCTATTTGCTATCATTATTGATCCAAATTAGGGTGCCGATTAAGATTTTGGGGTACGATAGAAATAGTTCATCAAAATTCGTTCGACTGCTACTACAGTTTCGAAGCGCCATTGTGTCCGGTCAGCACAGGGTACAATCTCGCGAATTTGTACACCGCCCAACCCTCTCCCTCCACCTCCAAGCAGCTACATAAAGTTGCCATTCGCGCCAATGATTGAACCATGTAGTACTACTGAGGTTTATTAACCTATCTGTTCGTTATACATTTATTATTAATCACTGCATTATAATTACTACAAGTACTTAGTAAGTGAATACTTCAGCGGAATACCAAAGTTAACCTGTATTAAATCATTATAATAAGTTTTGACAACGACCGCTGGTGTTTGGCTATTCGACCCTCCATCTCGGCACGCAAAAACAGGCATTTTTAAACTTTTTTAAGTTGACCTTTAAACTAACTGAACTTGGCCTAACTGTTATATTCTTCTTTTACTTAGAATCCGAGTTTATGATTTTTCAAATTTTCTTTCTTTTCAAGTCTAATCTTCAAATCAAAGGAGTTATTTTCCGAAAGAAAACACGATTCTTTCAACGTGGCCACGTCGTTTTACTTGTTATAATGAAAGATGTACACAAAATATGACAATGGGGTAGATGAGACTAGCAAATTTAAGAACAATTGCTACGAGGGTCTTACGCAACTTTGGATATGCAGCGATGACGGAGTGCGATATTAAGGTCTCGAATTGTACGTTAAATTATAACGTGAAGTTAACACAGAGTCAGGGTCTAATCCGGAGTGCCAGCCGTATGCAAACAAAATAAGTGAAGTGGCACGACGAGACCTTCTAGTGACGGAGTTTCGCTCTCTAATGATGATGCCCTAGCCCTCGTCGTACCCTTTAAGTATTCTCGCGCTGTGACCGTTACTTCTGGAGCGTGCAGCAAAAGCCGCAGCTGAACACCGTTGTCGTCGCTTAGGCCCTGCCGCTTTCGGGCAGCACTAGCCGTTGCCATCTGTGTTGCCGTCGCCACGCTGGTGCCACGCTGGTGCCACGTCGTTGCCACGCTGCCGCTGGGAGCGTAGGTGTTGCCTCTTTTTTGTAACGGTCGAGCCCTCGCTGTGTACATATCGACATCTGGCGCGTTGTATACTGCTGAGCTTTGAGATTTCCTGATAGCAGAGTCCGGTGTAAGCTCTCACGTCCAACCGCCCTTTACTCTTTTTTGTGGTGAAAACTTAACGGTTCGTACTCGGGACACAACAGAATCCCCCCAACCTATATTAATCAACATCCTCCTGGATGTAAAATGGAAGTTTCCGTCTACTGAAGTCACGCATCTGAGATTCGTACTTCATTGCAGGGGCGAAATTAGACAAGCCTTGAGATTTGTGCTTCTGACGCACTTCTGAATCGAAGATCCTGAACAAGCGATAGCTTACTGTAGTCGTCGGGACGTCCTATTCCAGCTCACTATCGAAGATCTTCTCTCTTGGCTAATGACGTTCTATCAGAGGCCTTCTGAAGACGTTCAAAGGGGTAAAAACCATCCTTTTAAAATATCGAATATGCATTCGATCAGTCTAAACTCAACCTCCTGCGTGTAGTTGCTACGAACATATTGCTGTCCAACGGTATCTTCTTCATTTTTTTCTTCGCCGTTGTTGAATCCGTGTCCGGCGAAAATATAGATGTTCAGGAGGAAATCTAGTCCTTTGTACGAGTGAGTGTACTGTTGCTGCAGATGTAAGCTGGATCCGCCGATTGCGTCTGTACAGCTGGGGCCGCGGCACGCCAGGACAGCTGAGGCGGGCCCTTTAATAGCAAGGTCGTCGCTGACGGCGCGTAGCAGAAACAGCTGGTATGGAGAGCGGTGTTGCCATAGCGTTGGTAGTGTACTGTGCGCCTGCACACTGCCCCTGGGCCGCTGCACTGCCGCGCTGGCGAGCGGTGCGTGAGTGCTGTGCGCCTGTACACGGCTCCCCAGCCGCGGCGCAGCTGCGGTGGAGAGAGGAGGGTGTGTGCTGCCGCTGCTCGGGCCCCAGTTGGCACAGCATCGCTGCAATCAATCGTTCCACGTTAATCTCAGGCTTTGATAAATTTTTCTCTCGGATTTCTTTGACTTATCGTAATCAATTGTGTCCATCTACTCATCACATCTCCCCCATGCCATTCACATCCCGGTGTACCATCCTTCGATAGCATTTTAACTAGAATCAAAGTAATCTAACGCAATAAGTTCTAAGAAATCCATTTAGAGAATATTATAACTAACGCAAAATAAAATAAATGCAAGGTAAATGAAATTTATGAGAGATCAAAGTAATCTAATGCAATAAGCTCAAAGAAATCCGTTAGAGAACACAAAATGCACGGTAAATGAAGTTAATGAGAAATACATAATATGACATTCAATATCTCGGATAATTAGTGGGCTGTAAAGGAAAGTTCCTACGTATTAGCACGCATTCCTGGGGAAGAGCTATGAAAAGACATACGAACGGGTTACAAATTTGACATCGAGTAAAATTTTTATCTGATTAATGAGCATCATTAAGGTAAATACATAAATTGATTTATAAATCGACATTAATCATGTAATACATCCTATCTGCATTTCGCTGGAGAAATCATTTAAATTTAAGTCGAAGCACTTATCCTAAAATTGAAATATGAAAGAAATGTTAAACACAAGGGAAATGATTAGAAAACATTCTTAATATTAAACATAGAACATTTGGGAGTGAAATGAGATAATCATCATTGAAGTTTTGGGACGTGGAAAATCAGTTAATTCTAAGTCAAAGCACGTATCCTAAATTTGTAATACGAAAGAAATGTTAAACACAAGGGAAATGGTTAGAAAACATTCTTAATATTAAACATAGTACATCTTTAGAATGAAATGGAGCAATCATCATCGAAGTTTTGGGACGTCCTTGCGAGACACAAATAATCATACATAGTTGGGGCGTCTCGTCCGATTTCTCAGAGAGTACCTAGGAATCATTCCTTCATTCCTCTGGCTCGTGCTTTGCACTGCAGGAATGTCGTTCGTCTCTGCCCCTTGCAGTTCGTCTTCTTCGTCACTGTTATTGAAAGGGAAGGCCATGGCGTCGT
Source organism: Morinoia aosen (assembly GCA_030386875.1). Lineage (NCBI taxonomy): Eukaryota > Metazoa > Arthropoda > Malacostraca > Amphipoda > Talitridae > Morinoia > Morinoia aosen. The sequence continues at coordinate 38,386,453 of CM059573.1, read as the reverse complement.
CAAGATAAGCACGTTTCACACGGTTCAGGTGCACGGTCTGCTCTTTTCGATCCGAGTACACACCCTTGATGGTGATGTTATTTTCCCGTCGAGAAATCACACGGAAGGGGCCTCTGAACCTCGTGGGCCAAGCACGATCTACGTCGGTGCGACCTGTCTCATTCCTAAGCATGACTAGTGCTCCAGGTTGAATATCACATTCTTTGGCCGTTCGATTGTAGATGTTTGCGGCAGCTTGCCTCGCAGCTTCCGAATTCTTCCGAACTGCAGCAAATGCTTTAGACAGACGGAGAGAAACTTCAGTTGAATACTCTTGATCACATGCGTAGTTGATGGGCTGTTCCTTGAAAATGTCGTGGTAAGGAAGGTTAGCATCTCTGCCGTAAAACAAAAAGAACGGCGTGTCTTTAATCGCAGTCTGGTAGGAAGTATTTACAGCTAGGGTAACGAATGCCACGCTCTCATCCCAAGAGAACCTATCTTCAGCAGCCAAGTGGGAGATCGCTGTTTTCAGGGTACCGTTCATTCTCTCGCAGCAACCATTCTCCATAGCGTGATAAGCAGTCGTAGTCTGTGACCTCGCCTTGAGATTTTTGCAGACATCCTGAAATAACTTATTGGTAAATTCGCTGCCTCTGTCGCTGACAATAGTATTTGGAGCTGAAAATTTTCCGACGTATTGGACGAAAGCTCTGGTGACAGTATCGGCAGACTTATCTGCGAGGGGAAAAGCATCAACATATCTTGTGAAATGATCAACTATTGTTAGAAGGTATTTGTTGCCTGCGTAACTAACAGGAAGTTCAACAAGGTCAACAGCAACTCTTTCAATGGGAAAAGAGGTTTCGGGGAATTTACCTAAGGGGACTTTAAATTGGCCCTGCCATTTCCTTCGTTGGCACTGCAAACATTTCTTCACGTGGTCTTTGACGTCACGAATTTGATTAATCCAGAAGAATTTATCTCTGGCCCGTTCAAGAGTTCTCAGGAAACCCATATGAGCGGACAAATCGTTGTCATGGCTCAGCTTTGAAGCTACCTTAACTAAAGACTTAGGAATGACTATTTGTACATTACTTCTACCGTTTCTGCGTTTCTTTCTCGACAATCTACACAGGACATTGTTCTCATCAATAAAATATTCGTCAATGTTTGAAATCTTAGTATCACCCAAGTCATTGCCAGTTAACAAGTTTCTTACACCAGACCAAAGTGAGTCCTTTTCTTGCTCTGAAACAACATCATCCAGGCTCAATTGCTTTGCCTCGACGGCAACACTCTTATCACGTTCACTGTACACGGGTGGAGGGCACACGTCGTCGACGGGAACATCTGTCGCATTATTATTAGAACAAGGCTTAATTCTAGAAGGAACATCAGCATTAATTTTAGGATCATTCTTATTACTACAGTTTGACTCAGCAGTATCAACGACAGCATTGACGATTCTTTCGGATCTAGACAAATAGTCGGGCAAATGGTGTTGTGCTCCCGGCTTGTACAGAACAGAGAAATTATACTCCTGAAGAAGCAGAGCCCATCTTGAAATACGGTGATTACCTGTTTTATTAGCAAAAATGAAAGTTAAGGGGCGATGATCTGTCACCACGACGAACTCATTTAAGTACAGGTACGCATCATAATGTTTGATTGAATCATGGATAGCAAGAGCTTCGAGTTCTGTTGCAGAGTACTTAAGTTCATTTCCTTTTAATTTTCGACTATAGTATGCTACAGGTAACTCAATGCCGTCATGCATCTGAAGTAATGCTCCTCCAATTGCAATGCCCGAGGCATCAGTGTGCAACACAAATTCTCTCTGAAAGTCAGGAAATTTAAGTATAGGCGCAGACACAAGTTTATCTTTCAAATCGTCGAAAGCTCGCTGATGGACGTCCGTCCATTTAAATGAGTTCGTCTTTTTTGTTAGCTCGGTTAGAGGTGCCGCGATATGAGCATAATTTTTAATGAACTTTCTAAAGAATCCGGTTGAGCCTAAGAATCTTTTTACCTCTTTAATATTCCTAGGTCTCAAAGCATCTGCCAAGGCCTGGACTTTAGCAGGTCGGGGTGGGAGTCCCTCCGAACTGACTTTGATTCCAAGAAAGGTTACGCTACTCGCAGCAAATTGGCATTTCTTGAGACTTAGTTTGAAACCTGAAGCAGCTGTTTGAAGCAACGCCTTATCCAAATGTTCGACATGAGTCTCGAAATTTTTTGAATAGATGATGATGTCGTCAACGTAACAGAACAGAAATTTTGAAATGAATGGAGAAAAAGCCATATTAACTGCTCTTTGAAGTGCAGCCGCAGATGTGATAAGACCTTGGGGTGAACGGCAATACCTATAACTACCTGTCGGTGTTTTGAAAGCGGTAATATCTCTGCTCTCTGGGGACAGTTCAATCTGATGGTAGGAGCTTCTCATATCAAGGGTCGTGAATAAATTTGAGTCCTTTAGACTTTCGAGGGTATCAGTCATATGCGGGATTGGAAAAGAATCCTTCCTACAAATCTTATTGATAAGTCGGAAGTCAACTACGATTCGATGTGAACCATCACTTTTACTTACAGCTAAGATTGGGGAAGACCAAGGCGAAAAACTTGGTTCAATAACTTTTTGCCTGAGCATCTCCTGGACATGCTCTTCAACCAATTGTTTTGTAGCGTGGGGAACTCGATACTGCGGGGTATTTATGGGGGAGTGTCCCTGAACGTCTAATCTATGCACAGCATTTCGCGCATGACCAATCTCGTCTCCAACCGCGAACGCATTCCTGTGTTTGTTAATCAAATTTACAAGGGTCGTTCTCTGATCTAAGTTCAAGTGAGACAAATCAACATCGTCTATCATTTCATTGAATTCAGGTTCATTGCGTTTCTCTGCGACGCGTATGAGTCTTGTTCCCGGCCTCTGCCTGCTGGTCAGAGCGGCATTGAGCTGACTCGCTCGTTTGCCTACATCCATGGTCGCTGTGCACTACAGCCACTGCCTCATAGGCCTTGCGCTGCGCCTGAGCTCGAGCATCACTTTCGCTTTCGTCTGAGCCAGACTCCGGCTCTTCAATAGCAACATCTAGTGTAGCACAAATTTTATTTCTAGGTACAAGAACATTCTTATCATTATAATTTACAAAGACTATTGGTACGGCGCCATCACGGACTGTGGCTAACGTGCGAGGCACTGCTATTCCTTTGCACGTAACGCTCTGTTTTAGAACGACTGTTTTTCCATTCATCTGCTTGGGAACTCTCAAATAGGAGTGACATAACGTGCCTCCTTCAACAGTCAGATCATGTGACATTCTCGCGACACTGAATGATGCATCCTCAGATTGTTTCACGAAATTTACTGAATTAGAAGCAGCAACTGATTGAAAAGGGTAAATCCTATCATTAATCCTCACGTGACCTTTCTCGTGCTGACTATTTTATTTCAACACCGAATCTCTTAAGGAAATCTCGGCCTATCAAGACAGCTCCGGGGAAGTAAGAATCTTCCACAATAATAGCGGAATGGCAATACTCAACATCACCTAGTTTAAATTTCAAGTCAATCGTACCTCGAGTGTGGAGATTATCTCCATTAACAGAACAAAGAACTTTAGTGCATCGTTTAATTCGGGGTGGAGTTTTGAACAATTTGCTAATTACACAAGATTTCACAAGAGTCACGGAAGAGCCTGAATCAACGAAAGTGGAGCATTTTTTCTGTTCAATATTTAGCAAAATCACGGGGGAAAAGCTTTTCGGTTGCTGTGGAAGTTTTTTGACTTTACTGCGGCGATGTCACCATTCTGACTCGGATGGCCATTGAATTTGCGTTGATAATTATTAAATGGGCGAGCATTTTTGTGTGAAGCACTTTGCCATTTGAATGGATTTTTAGGCTGGTACGCTCGCTTTTGTGGTGAATTGTATTGGTACTTCTCAACCACCACATCACTTTCGTGAATTCGCCTCTTCCGGCTCAACATAGTTCTTTCTTCGATCAAAGACTCCTCAATTGACCTCGCTTTGTCTAGGAGTTTTGTCACACTCTCAGGATCAAAATCATGAGATAATTTTTCACTGATCTTGGGATTCATATTTTTAATGATAGTAGGAATGAGTATCTTTTGTGCTTTGCTATCCTCGTAGTGCCATTCTGGACCGAATACGTCCTTCCAGCTAGCAAGAACGCGAGTTGCAAAGGCATTCACAGTCTCATCATTTTCTTGATGCAAATTAAATAGAATTTTGTGGACTGTCTTTCGGTAATTCATGGCTCCCTTGTAAACAGAAACAAGCCAAGTCTTGACATCTTCCAGTGTGATCAATTGGTCGGACTTGAGAACATAAGAATCCCAAGCCTTCCCAGTAAGAGCATTTTTCAAATAACGACATTGCAAGTCTTTATCATTAGTGTAAATGTCAACTCTGGTCTGAAAGTGTTTTAAAAATGATGTTACACAGCCTTCACCATTAAATTTAGGCAGTTCAATTGCGTGATTTAAAGTGACAAAGCTACTTTGATTGTTCTCACCATTGTTACTTTGATTACTTTCATTATCGTCCCCAGCCATGGTTTCAACTGATAATTAGGGCAAAATTGGCGAAGCAAAATAGATTCACAATGAACACTGATAGCAATTTTAGAGTTTCAAATTAGAAGTTTAAATGCAATATTTCGTACAATATGTTTCCAAATACACAGACATAATTGAGTTTTTTCGCACAATAAGTTTCCAAATGCACAGAAACGAATGAATCGTCAATAACATCAACAACAGTAATAGAAAATAGGGTCATAATGGGGATAAAATGGGGTTTTGAATAGGCACAATAATCATATTAAAAAGGTAAATGGGTTAAATTACGCAATGGGAATGAGACAATAAATGGGTAAAGCATCAAAATAGTAAATATGGTACAAGTTCACACGAAATAAATCAATACACTGACACAAGGTGCAAATAATGACAATAAATCACATGGGAAATACACAAGTAAATCAATACAATGACATAAATTATGTGAATAGAATGGGTACAATGATGAGTGAAATAAACTTCCTAATCATGTGGCCATTCATGTTACGTTAAACACCTAATTTTTTTTTGAATAGGTAGCGTGGCAACAGCGGTCTCTTGCGGAGACGTTAAGTTTTAATAGGTTATGATCCCACACTCGCTGCCCACCATTTTGTTATATTCTTTTACTTAGAATCCGAGTTTATGATTTTTCAAATTTTCTTTCTTTTCAAGTCTAATCTTCAAATCAAAGGAGTTATTTTCCGAAAGAAAACACGATTCTTTCAACGTGGCCACGTCGTTTTACTTGTTATAATGAAAGATGTACACAAAATATGACAATGGGGTAGATGAGACTAGCAAATTTAAGAACAATTGCTACGAGGGTCTTACGCAACTTTGGATATGCAGCGATGACGGAGTGCGATATTAAGGTCTCGAATTGTACGTTAAATTATAACGTGAAGTTAACACAGAGTCAGGGTCTAATACGGAGTGCCAGCCGTATGCAAACAAAATAAGTGAAGTGGCACGACGAGACCTTCTAGTGACGGAGTTTCGCTCTCTAATGATGATGCCCTAGCCCTCGTCGTACCCTTTAAGTATTCTCGCGCTGTGACCGTTACTTCTGGAGCGTGCAGCAAAAGCCGCAGCTGAACACCGTTGTCGTCGCTTAGGCCCTGCCGCTTTCGGGCAGCACTAGCCGTTGCCATCTGTGTTGCCGTCGCCACGCTGGTGCCACGCTGGTGCCACGTCGTTGCCACGCTGCCGCTGGGAGCGTAGGTGTTGCCTCTTTTTTGTAACGGTCGAGCCCTCGCTGTGTACATATCGACATCTGGCGCGTTGTATACTGCTGAGCTTTGAGATTTCCTGATAGCAGAGTCCGGTGTAAGCTCTCACGTCCAACCGCCCTTTACTCTATTTTGTGGTGAAAACTTAACGGTTCGTACTCGGGACACAACAAACCTAACCCAACCTAACCTAACTTAACTTAACCGAACCTAAATTAATTTAACCTAACATTTCTGTAGCTGCTCGGAGGTGGTGTTGTAGCTGCTTGGAGGTGGAGGGAGAGGGTTGGGCGGTGTAGAAATCCTGCGAGGTTGGACCCTGTGCCGTGCGCACGGTCATAATTAAGTTCCCTGATATTCTACCTTGCAGTATGGTGGTCTTATGAAAACTACCGTAGAATCCGAGTTAATAACAGTGCTCATTCAGGCATTATTTCTTTTAAAGGATGGATTTGAGCAATTTCAGATTTTCATTTTTGTTTTAAATGACTACTTCATTTTCTAATAAGTGTTGCTGTCTTTATTGTTTCCGGGTTCTCAAGCTATAATTTACATTTTCAGACTCTCTAGAGTCTAACACACAACTCTAATCCTATACAACTGCTAACAGTAAAGCGTAATTTCTAATGCGTAATGCGTAAACAGTAATTTCTAATGCGTACGATTTTATATCTATTCATTTCAAAAAAAATCAGTTTGCTGAATCTCCAAGGAAATACGTTGAAACTTGATTGGAAAGAATAAAATTTCATTTTTTGCAGTAAAATATCTCACTGAAGTTAAACCGTTTGTTTTAGTTAGTTACAAGTTTCATGTAACTATTTACATCATCGAAATGTATATCTAATTTTCGTTTTTCATTCACATCCGGATCAACTCAACCCCAACGGAACTACCATACAAGCTGCACAATTCACATTCATTTTCAAATGCATTTTTCACAGGGAAACAATGGACAGCGCACCACATTTATTGGCTTCGTTTTGTGTTTGCGATTGAAGCTCAAGTATTTTTCGAATATCTCAGTTGTGAATACATGTTAATGAGTAAGAAAGAAAACCACTTCCATTTAGGTCGTAGACGATTTTTGCTACTCATTTCCGTGAAGAAGTCCTGCATGAACATGATATTTTTTCTTCTAATGGCTCTATTTTTATCATTGATCACTGTCGAATTCCGTTTCGAAGCACGATCCATCTTTTTTCGGTTCACTGCTATCCTTTTCTAAGACACCTGCAACTTCCTTCCTAAGCTTTCATGTTGTTTGAACTTCCTTCCTGACTTGCTGTTTCATGCGCATCGTGTCCTGTGTAGCAACACAGTCGTGTTACAGCATAGGGGTGGCTTGTGTGGGAACATTCGTTGTGCATAGATTCCCCGTGTACGTGTCCATACTCGATGGTCCCTTCACTGTTACTCTCTTAACAACGCCGTTGAAGTGACGACTGAGGTTTAAACTAACGTAAATAATGAAAATAGTAATAATCATCTCCATTTCATTGGAGATCTCGCAACTATTTAACCAGTATTCTATGTGCAACTTTGACATGGAGTCTTCTATAACAATGTACCTCTAACTGAATCTATTCAAGTTGTGTTTGACACCATTTTCTCTAACGATAATTAAATTTTCAATTACAACAAGAAGCAGTTTAAACGCTCACTATAAACTGCCCTGACTAATTTATTTTTCGTGTTCAATAGTAAAATTTATAAACAAATTGACAGACTCGCGATGGCTCCAGCCTCTCGCTTCTGATTGCTAATTGTTTTTACCTGAGAAAATACCTATTTAGAAAACAGTCCTGTGAATTTAAACCTGTTTTATCGTAGGTACTTGGATGACACTTCTGTTTTACTTCACTCAAAAGACTAAGCTACTCAATTCTTTCAATCTACTACTAAAAATGACCGTTGTGTGTTTATATGTTCACTAACATCCACGACCCGTCAAAAATGACGGGATTCAATACCTTTCTTGAAAAAAATTTCCAGATGAGGATGACAAACAAATATATCCATCCTAACAGTACCCGTAATAAAAATATTCTTGTCCTTGTGTACTGGTGAAACTCGTATCACATAGACGGTCATCATAACTATCCATATGAGCGCGATAGAGAGGAAGAAGAGGACTCCAAAAACCAAGGGTATAATTAGGTAGTAGCAGGACCCGTAAAAATTCTACGGACAATCTTGTCGTTGAGCTAAGCAAACCCGTAATAAAATTCCGTCATCATTACTTAACCTACGCTGACCTATCATATCCTAACCTCTCCTATCCTAACCGAACGTATCCTGATAAAATATCAAACATATCAATGCATGTAAGGGACATCTTTCAATGTTACACTGAGATTTTCGGTATTCATAATACCGCACACTCAGATATCCTATGTTTCTTAAGAAGCGGACACCAAATAAATTTATAGATAAGTATATAAATAAACACACAACACGTATTATTAGGTTAGATTTATATGTTTTGTGCCATGCTCTTAATAAGAGATAGGAAGAAATTAGCACTTGCGGTCTTGGTTTCAGTTCACTGATAAATTAATACTTTCATTTTTGTTGTACGAGTGCGGTATAAAAAGTAACTATAAATGAGTCATTTTCAATAAAATCAGAGAGATACAGAGCCTTATATATAGTCTCAAATCCGTATGGTGGATACCTAGTTCTGCAGAGCATTGCACATTACAATATACATACACAAGCTCGCAGTTGCTGTCAGTGATGCTGAATTTCGGTATCCAGGGTATGACACGAATAGCTAAAAGTACTTCTAATTACGGCTCAAAAATACTGTATTCTTGGTGTGTATTACGTACACAAGAAAAAATAAGTTACATTTGGGGTAAGGTCATGTTCAAAGATCATGTTCATATCATTGTTCATATGAACAATGATTTCATAATATTGAGATCGTACTCATTTTGAGCTTGGCAAATTGTATTGAAATTTGTAAATTTGAATGTGTCTTTAAACCTATTACAATGATTTCTAATTGTAGACTGAGAAGGGGAAGTGTAGGGACGAGCAGTTTTAAGACACCCGAATGCTGGCTGCGACGAATAAGTTGCTGGAGAACAGTAATGTTCTTTCAAGACTGCTAGCAGCAACTATACACATACAAATTACGCAGCAAATATCGAGGTCCTCTTGTTTATATTCCATTGTTCGTACACACCGCGTTTGAGCAGCGGTCAAACTTAATCAAAATTATTTATTGCTCCAACTTGAATCTATTAGTTAAATTAAGGTTACCGAATTGTAGTCTTTTTTTTTCAATTTCAGAAGACATGTAAATTTGTCTCATTTAATGTTAATTGTTTCAACCGTTTCAGCTCTCGAGATGAAACTTTACCGTATCGAAGTGTTGCCTATTAAATACGTTCATCATTGGCGCTCATTTTAATTTAAAAAGTAAGATTTCCTTGAAATTGTCCATTGAGGAATTTTAACTAAAAGTACATATCCAATTACAAGCTTACATCAAGTAAAAAACCAACCCGTATATGAAGATCTGGCACAGCTGCACATGTGATAGATGAGACTTCTCACGAGAACATGGCTCATTACGTGGCATTCGACGCTTTGCATCATTACCGCCAACTGAAGCAACTCTTATCGCACGAAAACCTAATAAACATCTTGCATCTGGCAACAACTCGAGACTTGCTTTGCAGCGCTCAACTGCTGATGCGCTGCACGGCGGGAAATTTCATGTTATCATGTATATAAATTCTAGTGACTTCTCAGTCATCTATGAACATGGATTCCCTGGTGATGTACTTGTGGTACAAACGACGACAACGTAAACAATCCAGGCAATGGGTTCAGCCCAATAATCGTTTACGTACAGGAAAAGGTGTAATGAAAACGTTATACCTGTATTTACAGCTGCGTAATGACAAAGAAAATTTCGGAAACTACGCAGGAAGAGGACGGTTGCATTCGACGGAGTTGTTAGGAAAGGTGTACCTCAAATTGAAGGGTCTTGACACAAATTTTCAATTATCGCTTATAGTATGTCTTATATGTTATAATGTTAGCTCATTTATCGCTAATAGATGAGAATAGCAACATAATACCATATTGTAAGCAAGATTGTCTACCTCACGCGGTCGCCCAAGCATGCATCACTTTTCGTAGAAAAATTTCTTAGTATTCTCATGAATAATTCCCTATTAATTATCGTAATATTCATCAATATGAAACCAAAATGGCATTATGGCAAACTGCACGGAAGCTGGTGACCATCACCTCGTTGCTCGAAAAAAAATGCAACACGCAGCATTTTGGTACAACAGACGAATGAGAACGATTGAAGGCAAGAGTCGGATCGGGCATCAATTTGATCGATCGGCTATTTTCGCTATTTTTCGCTTGGTTTTCAGAATGATTCGGTTATAGACTAAAAACCCATATAGGAATAGAGAAGAAACAAGCGAATTGTTTGAGAAATGAACGAATGTTTTATAGACGCTTTAGCCAGACGCGCATCGGTGAGGTGCGCCGGCAGACACCTAACTTGGGCGTGCGGCTGCGTCGAAACTATTAGTCAGGACTTCACGTAGTTTTCAACGAACATTGATTGAGCAAACGTAGTTCTTTCGATTTGAGGTGAAGAGAACGAATTTTGCTCAATTTGCTGCGGAACGGTGTTCTTATCGAAGACATTAATACCGTCTATTTTAACCAAATTAGGCAACCGCTGTGAAACCGTTGTCACGAACGACTGTTTATCAGATAGTTCATTTCATGTAGTTCGAACGTTCCCTTTAGTTAAAGACTGCATGAAAGTAATGTACACCACTGCACGTAACCCGTTCAGAATGAGGCCGTTAATTTGTGATGCAATTAGTGTAAATCGCTATAAGTGAACTGATTATATGCAACAGCTTGTATTTTTGTTCAATTCATCACTGATAGCGTGGGCTTGCCTACCAATGGTACAGTCACTGTCTGCGTTGCCTCCTAAATTTTTTCGATCTTAATCATTTGAACGTTTAATACGTAATGTGCAGAAAAATATTAGAAATTTTGGTTTGATTTCTTCATCTTAAAATTATTTGTTTTCATTATAAATGACCCTTAGTTTTTCAAAAGTTCAACTTTCAATAAAGAAATACGTTGGAAATCCTGGTAAACACATCACACATTCCTCGTGTTCATACTCACGAGGCTGTGGAGCACATATCGCAAATCAAAAAAGTCTGAAAAATAAGTAGAGCATATACTCTGGCTCTTATTGTATCGGAGGTTGTGGTCGACACTGGAAGGAAAATTCAGTATTCTAGCGTGGCAAAAATTGTGTCGAGTAGATGAAAGGGATAAATGGAAACATCCGTGATGAAAGAAAGGACCAAAAAAAAGACAGAATGATTTGACTTTGGTTTTTGAGGAATTTCCCGTAGATGTTTATCTCTTAGGGATTATAACAAGATCTAATCTTGTTTAAGGCCCCTTCATCCAGTCAATCTCCCAGGGTCAGAAGAATGTAACCAATAACCAAATTTTTGCATATGAGGTTTATTAGAGGTTATGGGCGAGACAGTTTCCTTAAGTAGGACCTATAAAGTTCGTTACTGTAATAGAGAGAGGGAGAGAGAACCATGGCAACCGTCCCCTCACGTAACCTTCACCAAACAGAAAGAACAGAAGTAATACTAGGCTAATGCAAGATAAAATATATGAAGCGTAATGACATGATATTTTACATTTATATCACATACACGCCCTCAGGATTACAGCAGCATACACAGATCTGAAGGGCGTTCCGACGTTGTACGGGAGGATAAGATACCAGGATATGCTGGATTGAACTTGGATTCTCACGGCTCACTTAATCTACCTCCTCATGCTCAAGAATAATGCCCACTAAAGGGATAAAACTTATTATTTACAGGATGTAGCGATTCCAGAGAAAAGACGTGAGGGCTAATGTTATAGATTGCAGGATTATTGTCTATGAAACGGAGAATTCTTTTGTTGACTCAAGGATCATCTTTTACAGTTTACCTACTGTCCTTTTATCAGCGGTGATTACTTTCCTTTTCGACTATCACCTTGGTTCGCGAGATATTTTCTTGGATTTGATATTTGTATGGGCAGGGTATATGAATTTCCTTGAGCATATTCGTCTTTTATAAGTCGATACTTAATAATGATGAAAACAATTTTTCAGGGAAATACTTTTTTTAGTTGAACGATGGTTCCGTCTTTTATAACAAATATTACATCTTGTTATTGGGTGTTGATTGGTGCTGGCATATTTATTAAAAACACGTTAATCGCATATTTTACTTCGTTGACGCTCCAGCGGATTCAAAAATGATGTACAGATACGATTGAGTTAAGCTCATTTGTTAAGTTCAATTAATTTTGTATTAACGTCAATGTCTGATACGATTATCACGATTTCGGTTTCGGAAAAAAGGGAGAAAAATACTTGTATATTACCAACAAACACTCGAGTGGTTCACGGTCTTCATTGATCAAAATTGAATATTTTTTTAACGTGCCACTGCGCTCGGGTTAGATTAGGTTTGCGAAATTTGAAGATGATCACTCAAAATTATTAAACGACTCTCAGTACAGGTGAACTAGTATTTATTTCCGTTGTCATGACCAAGCTGTCATTTTGCACAGTGCTATTCAGTTCTACAGACGAAATTTTACTTTTTGAAATTAATTTGACAAGATTTTCTTCGAACCTAATTTTCCTGGCCAGAGGAGCAAAAAGGAATATAATGAATTAACAATATTACAAACTATTCGTGAAGCAAGTAATCTGGGATATAATCATAATTTGAACATCAGGAATTTGATATAAGCGAGTTTTTATTTGTTGGATAAAAAGTTCATCTATGTTATTTCTGTCTTATGATACTATTTTGGAAAGTATATTTTGTCTTAAAATACGAGCTGGTTAGTAGATTCGTGAATTGCGTTACAATTCTCGTTCATATTAGCAGTGTTAAAGATTTCGTATAGTAACTTTTCTCTCTTGTTCGATATACATTTTGTGTCGTGGACTTTATTGCTGAATTATTGTTTAATGCTCACGATTTCTCTTTTGACACTCGTGAAGCATAAAATTTGCGTGTTTCCACCAGTGGCTGAATGACCAAACACAATACTTGCAGTTAACATGTAATAATAGAAACTTGATATTCGTTTCTTTGAAAATGAATGTGCAGCTGTCTTTTACATGTAAAAATGTCAAATCCTAGTGCAAATGTATTAAATCTCAGATGATAATTTAAAAAAAAAAGATTACATATCCATGCCTCAATTTATTAGCCAGAAGTACTTCAAGTGCTAGGTAGAACCCCTGATTCCGTAAAATTCTGACAAAAGTGATCTTCGTTTCTGTTGTTCGATAATGGTGCGATTTATACTTTAAATTACTGTTAACATATTTTTATCTCAGCTTCCACAGCTGAGATTATTTTACACAGCGACAGCCAGCAAAGGGACGACCCGTAGTATGGACGCGTGAACGTGTTTACCTACCATGTGTCAGGTGTATTTTAAATTTTTAATTTACCTACTCTTATTATTTTGCGCTAACATTTTTACGTCAAAATTGAAGAACTGATATAACTGGAGACCATTGCATAGCTGTTTTATCAGTTGTCAGATAGTTTTTTCGCATGTTACGTATGAGATAAAAATCAATTCTGATTTTACGAAGTAAAACGTTTAAATAACCTGCCACTCAATGGAATGGATGCCTGTATTCTAGTATTCCTACATTTTTGAATGAGCATGTCTTTGACATTTCATTTCCCATGTACGTAACCTTCAGACAAAAAACGTAAATGCTAATTCAAGTCATTGGATTATTTATTTAGGTATGACTTTTCATCAATAACATTTGTCAATTATGTGTTATTGAAATTTTTTCCGAAGTTATCGTTAATGTGCCATCTACGGAATTCGAAGAGTAACACGACGAAAATACTATTTGAGCAATTTCCATGAACTTCGAATATAAATTTACGAAGGAAAAGGACGCAAACACTTCAGCTTCGACCTGATGACTTGTGCTTTGGCAACATTAGATTTCGGCACATCCTAATTTCTGCGCTACATAGTCCATTTTCTTAAAGTAGTTTGATTATGGCTTATAGATTACAAAAGCTTGAATTAAGGAAGTTATTTAGTTATTAAATAATTCCGACTTTATTTCTTTCCACGATGGCTACTTCACGTAGTTTCAATGAAACAAATATTAAATTTAGTTGATTAAATTTTACGCAAACGTCAGATTAGCGTTCAAGCAAAATTGTACAGCTAAAACTCTGGGAGAATTTTTATTCTGTTTACTAATATTGGTCAATTTGCCTGTAAACTAATGTACATGAATGGTTGAGGGTAATTTCTCAGTGTTGCAACGTTCATGGTTTCGGCATTAACTCAAATTAACGGGTCGGTTTCTAATCTTCCAGTAGCCGGTATTTATGACACATAAATGAATTTCAATGATAATTGTTTCATCGTTTCCTATTTGTATTGAACTCATGGCTTTCGTGATGAGTTGACATAACTTACGTTATGGGAAATAAAAATTACACCAGCTCCACAAAGCTGTCCTGACAAGTCACAGGAGTGTAATACTTAACCAATTAGCTTCCTTACTGGTTCCATGTTAGAAAATGATTTATTTTCTGTTTACCCCCCGTAGCATTAGTCCTAATTAAGGAAATAATTTGGTAGGTTTAGCAGCAAAAAAACTTCGATCAGTCGTTGCGATGGTATGCTAGAGCGAAACGCGCGATAAATTGCAGGTGTCTATGTCCATGAATCAATCCACTTGAATGCGTTTCGGAGATTGACCTTCTAGGAGAAAAATATGAGGTTCCGAGCTGACAGGGTAGGCCTTGATAGCGATGTACCGATACCATTTTTTGGCCGATACCGATACTCCGATACTTGAAAATACCGATACTTCGACTGATACTACACCGATACTTTTTGCAATTATATTAAAATGAAACCATTATAAACCCTACATGTTTGTTGAAAAGAAATTATTTACTAATATATCTAATAATATAACAATAGTGGCAATAAAATTTTCGAATAGGAATTATAAAACTGCTATTGCTATGTTAACTATATTGTTGAGAAAACTAAGTGAAATCCATACGATAGATATGTGTTTCTAATCGTATTGCAACGTAATGTAGACTAGCTATAATAGCAACTGGTTCTAAAAGTGGATCAAAACAATAATTTCTCCACAACATGATTATCATTTTCGTGTGTTCCACACCAAAATACATACTTTGGCGAAAAGAAAACATTAAAAACCCCTAAACCGAAAACATCCACAAACACAACCCCCAACAATGAGTTTGTTCGTGATTTTTTCAAACATCTTAAGACAGAAGAAAACCTGCACGATTCGCAATGTACGGCGATTTACATGCTAAATTAAAATGAAATTATTAGCTTCGTAATATTTGACAATATTCAAGCTAAAGTAAAATGAAATTTTCAGCCACTCCTAAATTAAATTTATAAAAAACCTTAAAATGCACCTTCAATTTTATTTGATTTTTGTTTGCCTGTCACATTCTATAAATAATGGAAATTGGGTCAATCTATATAGGTTTTAGTTGTAAAAGAATAATAATTTTATGTCGGCTACTAACTATTCATGCTACTTGGCTATCACTTACAGACCGTACGTGCCTCATCGGGAATTCAAAGGAGTTAATTCAGTTAGCGGGCCTGATTAAACACTGTAATTTAACAGTTACCTAACTAATTTACTATTTATGAATCGACACTTTATTTGATAACACTTTTACTTCCATGATTTATGACCATATATATGATGAAATACGTATTATTGGAAAGTATCGGCCGAATTTTGCCGATACCTAAACCACTAAAAATGACCGAAACAGATACATCGGTACAACACCAGACATGAGAACCATTTTTATCGGTTCACTTGCTATTCTGTTTTTCAGCACATTTTTTCCCAACTTAAACCTTGTTTCATGAGCTTCTTGCTCAACTTCTATGCATCTTGTGGATAGATTCCGTGTTCCGTGATGCTTCTCATTGGATCGTCATAGTTGCGGATAGAGAGGCTTGAACTAACATCTAAACAAAACTACAGAGATTGTACTTGAATGTTTCTTGGGCACCAAGTTCTCGAAGGATAGTTAGTACTCTCGCATGGTTGACCTTCGCTGTAAAGAGTGTAGGATGGTGGAAAGGCTGTTTGCGACATTGACAAAAGAAGTGACTCAACGAATGTATCGCAATTATTGATACTAAGTAATCGTTTTTTTTGCCAAGCCTATTCTGTTTCCCCTCTGTAATTAATGGCTAATTTGTGGACGTCACTCGGATTCCGTACGGTTAACCATTTCCATAAGCGCCCACGAGTCTGCGTTGTTTCGGCAGGATTTGATCTCATTGTGGAATATATGCATTTTGATTTTTCTTGCCGAAGCAGACTGTTACGGAATTCTATCGACTTGTGAGCATTCAAAAACATAGGATTTAGCTGAATGTCAACTGTTATGTACTTATTCATGAATATAATTGCAGAATGGCGAACATATTTTGCACGGACACAGCCTCATCGGGACAATCCTATGGTTTGCGAATAGTTGGAGCCCCAGGGATCGGATGAAGAAGAATCAGCCTCTCATCTTTGGGCGGCTCCACTGACAAATTCAACGAAACTCTGGGTAAGCTACTGAACTAGTAGCACTTGATACAGATTTGATAGTAGCAGCACACTGGTGTTAGCAGAATAGCTCTAAATAAGTTTCCTGTAGAAAGGAATATCAGTAGTGTGGTATAATTTTAAATGTCATAAAAATATTTAGCTATATTAGTGAAGTGCACGCAACGCTGTTCCAGTTATAAATAAAAGTAAGCTTATTCTTGGAAAGCTGACAAATTTTTCCGTCGATGAAATGAAGGATCAACCCCAGTCGGAAAATTATGATACCCACTGGACCCGTGTAGACATTCACGATTGGTTTGTTCAATACAATTTTCTGGCTCAATAAATTCTACTTGAACCTGAACTCACTCAACCAGAATGTGTTAACTCAAATAATTTTTTTCCGAGTTTACTTCATTTTATGCTTCAATAAGGGAAATAAGTGAATCTGAACTATCAAAACAAATTTACCCTAATCTAACTTGAACCTAACCTAACCTACCTTCATCCATCGTAAAGTATTCAAGTATTTGGACGGAAACTTGGCAACCCCCTGCCTTTTTACTCGGAAAATATCAACACGATTGAAATTTTTAATATTGCAATTCGAAATATCAATGCACCTGTACTTACATAATCGAATCTAACCACACTTAATTAGGTAATTTTCCTAATTTAACTTCATTCATCATAGACTGTTCGAATCGAAACCCGTGGACCAGTGCTTTGTGCTCACATTACTGTAAGTTTTTTAAAAAATATTTCTTTTACGTTGCGATTCGTAAAACCAGAAAGATTAAACATTCGACGTAATGTATGAATTCTGATGGTCTTATCCCATTCATATACGATATAAGTTGAAACGCTATACATACTTTCATAACCATGATACTACCCTCCTAAAAAGGAGCTTGAATTTACAGCTGTTGAAACCGTCTAAAGAACTTCTGATCCGCGACAAAATTTCCCCATGGAACCAATTGTTTTGAAACCAGAATGATATGAGTCAAACTTAACTCCATAAAATTTTTGCTCGGATATAAGCATAAAAAACAAGTTATTGGGAAAAGAAAGGGTTTTGGGGCACTAGTGAAATCGAAATTTCTAAACACAGAATTTTAGAGGAAAGTAAGTTATTTCAATTGCTCTTCGACGCAGAAAACGTTGCTTCATAAATTACCTGAAAATAATTTCAAATATGTCAAATAGTTATTTTTAAGAAATCTTTCAAGTAAGTTGCTTTTCTTCAGGCGAATGATCATTAGGAATTTAATTCTTAAAATTCTTTTTAAACGTCATTTTCCTGCTGTAAAACTGTGTATTGTGTCGGTTAATTCACTTAAAGTTGGGTCGTTCTTTCGCCACAAGGACGTGATTCCTAAACGGATGCGGGCATCCATTGTGTATAAGTTTAGTTGTGTACAGTGTGCATCTGGCTATGTCGGCATGACGACTTTGCCATTCTATATTAGGATTGCCCAACACCGTGGAGTCAGCTACCGTAGCGGAAGACCTTTGACCCAACCGCCTCATTCATCTATCCGCCTTCACAGCGAGCAGTGTTGTGACCGAATAGCAGAGGAAAATTTTTCAATCTTACGCACAGCATCCAATGACTTAGATCTACGTATTTTAGAATCTCTTTTTATTTCAAAAGAAAAACCAGATCTTAATGCGCCAATAGTTCATACCCATTACAAATTCACTTGTAAATTTTATTGTACCCTTGTGTTTTGCATAGAAGACAGATTTTCTTTACTTTTTACTTGCAGACGGTTAACTGAAGATGGAGCTGGTCTCCGAAACGTTTTATAGAATTGACTTGGTTTCGAATATATAGTTAGTGTATCATCTTAATTAAATATAAATATGATTTCAATATGTAGTGCATTCTTCGTTTTTAAATTCCTAATCTTTCAAGTAATAGTAAAAGTTTTATTTTTTTCACTTTAAAAGCATCATATAAATAACTGGACGTTTATCCAAAATCTCTTCGGTCTCAGTTCAGTAAATTTAATTGCCAATATAATGAGCCCTTAAACAAGTCGCTACGTCGATAAACGAGAAAGAGGTTCAATTTTCAGTGCAGTTATGCAAAGAAATTGGTGTTCAGTTTGAGAGGAAAGTTACAATCTAATAGTGTCGTTGATACGGTGACTTGTGCAGGCTTTAAATTGCGAGTAATGTTTTTTTTCATAGGAATGATTTAGGATTGCTACAGTGCTCATCGATTTAATAAAGTGTAACGGTCATACTAAGTACAGAAACTAACTAACTCAGGGTCAGAGAGAATTATAATGAAACAAATTTCACTCCAGAGTACCCCGTGCACCGAAATGAAGGTGAAAGGGCTTCTCTGAAAGAGCTACAACGGTGGTGTCGTTTTAGATTATGAATGAATGCATTAAAAAAAGAGTGGGAGTAACATTCCGAATGGAACTTTGTTATCCGCACTGTTATTAGTTCAAATAAAAAATAAATTCCCAAAATGTAATATTGGGATCGATTTCTCAAGTCACTCGATTGTCATCTTGGTGTTACTCGTTATCCCATGGCTTAACGTCTGGCAGTTAACGAAAATTATAAGTTTATATCCTAATTTTCATTCAGCTTAAGCATTTATAACATAGATTGATCTTTTTCATCGAATGCGTGCGACTGCATCGAAAAAACGCTTCATCTGGTCTCACGTCTTCAACACACGGTCATTCCTCGCTTTATTTTAGGAGTTCGGGCACATGCATATTGGACATCAAATAATATGCTAGCGTGAGTTAGGATTCTATATCATTCTCTGAGCGGCGTGGAGTCCTCAGCTTTGGAAAGTGTCGCACGGCTTTTCCTATGCTTTAAAGATTTTAATCTTATGTGCCCATAAGGCTCCTTCTAGGCTTCATATCTTATTTTGTATGTCTTCGTCATTTTTATCATCAATTTTTTCTATATAATTTAATGCTCTATAGGTATGTTTAATTGAAGTTTTCATTTCAATTTTTATGACGGTGGACTTTCTAGATTTTAACTCCTGGTATAACCTATAAATGGTTCATAATTCCTAATAGTTCAAATGCGAGTGGAGGATACAGTAAGATGGCTTAGAGCTTTTGTGTTAAACATCGATTTCCTTCGTTTTATTGAAATTAATGGACTGCAGTCATCATTGTTGCCTCATTTCCAGAAAGCGGTGAAAACGAAGAGATGAGGATTGCCCTAGCTGAGCCCTTCCCGAGGAGACCAACATTGCAAATGACGGTGAGAGTAATGAGTATGCCATTACCTAATAAATTATTGTTCCCCAGATTGTGCAAGATAACGCAATAGATCTGTTCTTGAGCAAGTGAAGAAAATTAGTTTACCAAATAACAAGTTTTGCCACCTAGTCTTCAACATACATCAATTTGTTGAAAATTTGTTTGTGCCATGTGATGTTATCCCATTCCTTACCACCAAATAATTATTCCAGATTGATGAATTTTGCTGTAGTAGCTAGCTAGTTTAGGTCCCATTAAGAGACGAACAAAGCGATTTCGCGTTACGTAACAAGTTATGAGTAACGCGGTACGAGGTGGGAGTGTGGGACGAGTCCTAATGGGTTTCCGAGGGTTCGATCTTTCATTTTCAGAACTTCCTTAGGGTGAATAAAGCGATCGAAATGGAGTTTCCTTTTTACTGTAGGAATGAAATTGCACACACACTACATTTTACTGCACTTTTACTTGTTGAACACAAATCCCATTCTCAAAAAATGTTTATTTTTGGGCAAGAAATACAAAAATTTGCAGTTTACCTTTTAGAAAACAAATTGCACACACATGACATTTTGCTGCACATTTACTCGTTGTGGAACTCCCAGAAGCAGTCGACAGAGAGGAACAAGTTACGCTTGGGGCAAAAGTAAGTGGACCTGTTGTCGCAAGGGCGCTCGCCCTCTGTGCACTTCTTGCACCATCCCCTGTGCCCCTTCTAGTGCTTTTTGATGCGGTGGCTGACGTTGTCGTACCTCACGTCGGTGAAGAGTTTCGTGAACATCTTCAGCTTATTGTGCAGCGGCGTAGACACATCTGCCTAGGAAGGATGAGGGAATACTAACCGTGGCACTTGACGAGCCCCTCCACCAGATTCCTCATACAG
Organism: Morinoia aosen; assembly: GCA_030386875.1. Classification (NCBI taxonomy): domain Eukaryota; kingdom Metazoa; phylum Arthropoda; class Malacostraca; order Amphipoda; family Talitridae; genus Morinoia; species Morinoia aosen. The sequence goes on along the minus strand of CM059573.1, from coordinate 38,365,811 downwards.
TTGAGATGGGTGTGCTGACACTTGCTGAAGGCAATTCCATGTGCAGTGAGTGCCATGTTCCTCAGGTGCCAGGCGTTTATGGCCGCTACATTGACGGACCAGGGGATAAAGCCAAACCACCCACTATTTTTTTTTTTGACTGAGCAGCGGTACAGGGCTACAATCTAGCCCAGCAGGTCTACTTACTGACCTGCTTGTTGATGAGCGATCAAGTTAGGCCTGTTGATGAAGACCTGTTCGCCGGCTTCTTTGCAGTACCTTTTGGCTTACCATTGGCTGGGTTCATCGCCCTTTCCTCGGTTTTCTTGGTCACGTTGTGGATGTTGCTCGCCACGTAGACAGCCTGTTATCCCTCCAGACCGTTCATACCTCGTCCTCCTTGTATACACACCTAGAGGCGCCCCTCTATCTTCTAGCCAGTTTTAGCATCGGGGAGGAGCACGCGGAGAAGATTGTGCTTTCGGATGGTCCCTGTTCCACCAATGCCAAGGTTTGACAACTTCTGCAGCAGGGGGAAGGAGGTGAGCAAGTATTCGAAGTATATCGCATAGCCACGCTGCACGCCGGCTTTCTCAACTTCCTCATTACCATGTTGGAACCCTGGCCGAGCCCGATGTCGACGATGGCGGTGTCGGCCCCCAGTAGGGCTCGAAGTAAAACCCAGGCCGTCAGCTGAGCAGATAACCCACACCTTGATGCCGAACCTGATTGGCTTGCCCTGATGAACTGCTTTGTATTGTGGCGATCAGAGAAGGGGATCATTGACTCGTCGACGGAAAAGAAGCGGATGAGGTTGGTGTATTTGGAGGCCTGCTTGTTGAGGTTCTTGAAGATTGGCCGGACCTTCTAGTATCTGACATCATTAGCTTGACAATTGTCTGCATAGTGAAGGCAACTGAGAATCCCTTCAAACTTGATTTTGCTGATGTTTTCCGCAACAATTTTGTAGTACACGTCGTCCCTCTGCTCTCAGTAGAGGGGGCGGGAGGGCAGAGAGTATACCGAGAGAGCATCATGACTCCCCTCGACGATACGCACATTGTTCACGGTTAGACCGTTCTGCCATTTGGCCCACGTCTTGCTTTTGGGCTGCTTGGCATAGAGCCTTGACTGCTCAACGACCTGCTCCATGAACTCATGTGGCACCATCTATTTGTTGAACCGTATGGGGGAGTCAATAACAATGCTCTGAAGGTGCTGCCAGTTCGGGTTAACCTCGTCCAACGTGAACTCAAGGATCTCAGTGCCGACTTTCTTTTTGTCCTACTTATGCCAGCCGTCGTCATCCTTAGGCTGAGGTTCAGCCTGTGGTAATTTGCCCTCACGGGCAATATCACCTCGGGTACGACGGGCTGATGTGCAGCTCTGCCTCGACGAGCAGTTGCATCAGCTGCACCTCACTGCTCTCCTTCTCTCTGCTCTGTCTCGTTATCTTCCAAGTGATCCCCTCTGGCGGGACTGGTGTCACTCTCGTCGTCAGTGTCAATTTCCCTCATACCAATAATCTGGGGCGTCTTGGTGGCCACGTTGCCCAATTCAGGAAGAGAAAGTAGAATGATGCGAGGCAGGACATCTGGGTTCACAGATTGAACATTCTCAACATCCTCGTCATCATCGTCGTTACAGTCAGTGTCGCCAATCTGTTCAGGGGATTGCAGGTACACTCGGTACTCCTGTGTTCTTTTCCTCCAACACGTCGTCGGAGGCGAAGCGCAGGTCTAGAATTTCATTTGTAGTGAGGTTTTTCGACCTGAAACAATTATACTGTATGATAGAACGCTTGGTCAAAACGGGAAGACTTGAAAAAGCGCAAGAAAAAAATCACTGAGCCATCGGAAACCCACCGGGACTTTGAAGTCCCACAAATTTCAATTGACGATTATTAGCCTACAAATGAATTTTTCAGTATAAAACTTTTCATGAATAAATACTAGGCACAAAACGTGTCAATGAGAACAAAACCATTAGTTGAAATTATTAACTTGTAGAGGAGAAACTTGACTTTGCAGCCGCTCCCAATACTCCTTCTTTTTATGCGACATTCTGAAACTTCGTGTGCGAAGGGATGAGGTCACTTCCGGCTCCAAGTCTATAAATGTTGAGTACTTCTACCCCGGCCATTATATTATTACTGCTCGTGAAAAACATCGAAAAACATTTAAATATTCATGTTAAAAAAGCTGGACATTGAATTCCCGATGGTATGGAATGGGTCAATATTGATGAACTAAGAACATACATACTAAGCAACAAAACGGGCAACCATCCGCCTTTTGAATCACTTGTAGTTATGCGCGGCCAGTTTTTGTTTAGTGTCCCATTCAAATTCCGTTGAAGTGTTCGCTAAACTTTTAACCGCAACCTGAAAATTAAAGTAAATAGATTGGGTACAGGATGACCGTAAACCGCCTACCTAATCATTCGGCCCCTGAAAATATAGTTTCGTGATAAATTAAAGGTAAATCACGAATAATATGCGCCAGAACCTAGACGGAACTGACATTTTATGCCGGTTAAATACAACAGGTTTTTAGTTTTCGAAAGTTATTTCCGTTAGAAAGGGCAATCCATGAATATCGCTCGAGAGAAAGTTCAGCATCGAATTAGTCGTCTCCATGAGAAAAAATTCATCGCAATGGTAGACGACCTCTAGAAATTTAAAAAAGTCCAATGAACCATTACATTGTATACACAAAGCCTATGCACTGTACTGATCTGAAAAAATTGTAGGTCCCGTTAACATTTGCAGTCACTTAGCCATTCATGAGTGAGACGTTCAGACGTTTGAGTTTTCTTATAAAATCATTTCTGAAATGAAATAACCCATTATAATTATGAATTTCTTCTAGCTAGTCACACGAATTAATTTTTGAAGTGAGCATTTAACTCAACGGCAACACAATGAATGTAAAAATTTGCGTTTACAAAAAAATAATATTTGTTGGTACGATTTTTATAAAATAACCCCTCAAGGGGACACACTGTGATGATGGGATCTTGCATTTCTAGAGAGAGCATGTGAGGGTTACGGCTAATGGTTTAGGTAGGCTTCTTGTCGTTGAAATAGAGAGATTCTGACTCGTTGAAAGCCATGTTCAGTTCATGGTTCCTCTTTTCTCGGCGCTGACATTTTTTTCTGAAATTTTAATCAATTTTTCTGAAACTTGTTTCCTGACTGGCTCTATGTGCAGGGAGGCTGCGGGGAAATACTCGGGTTCATAGAGGATTGAAAGTAGTATCCAGCCATAAAATTTGGTTCAATATTTGACATAAATTCGAACCATAACTAATTTCTCATCAGTTGGCTCTCCTAACACTTTGGCTGCGGTAGATAAAACTGGAGTTTAATATTTATCTCAAATTTAAAGTCGATGTTTGTCAGTAATGTTGATAATAGCGAGCATTAACTGGACCGTGCCTTCATTGAGTTTTCATTAAGTATTTATGAAGAATGAGTTTGTGGCTACTGGTCGATCAGCCGCTTACATTTATATGTTATGCTACTGTTAGTATTTATTACAGGGTGCGTACAGGCATGGAGAAGCATGGAAAGTAGTTGAATTTCGAAAATAAAATTCAAGGCCTCGAAAGTAGTGGAATTTTAAAAATGGTCATCGAAAGTCATGAAATTTTAGGATTTTCGTGAAAAGAAAATTTTACTGTTGAAAATTTTCGTTCCGTTTGGTCCGCATTGAGCGAGGCGTTGTCAGTAACCTTCGAGTGTTGCTTGTGCTCTGATTGGTTGATACAGCTACGTCTTTAGTGTCCGCGATTTTGATTGGTTCTCAGGCGTCACGTGAAACCAAACGCGCTCAGTGTGACTGAAGACACGCGCAGCCGCGCTCGCTCGGACCATTGTTGACCTGTCGCCACTGTTGAACATTTTCGAGCTGAGTTTTTATCATCGGTCTTGACCATCCCGTGTGTGTGTGACTAGAGTTACGGTGCCGAGACTGAGCTGAGGAATTATCGTCATGCCAGGCAGTTGTTCTTTCAACAACTTGTGGTTGCGAGACAAAGACTTTCAACAATGGATAGCACCGCATCCCAAACTGAAAACAATGGCGGTTTGCACCGCGTGCGAGTCGGAGTTCGACATCGCCAACAATGGCCAGGCTTCAGTGGAAAGGGGCTTTTCTGTGAGCAAGCAGCTCATGGAAGTCAACATGGGTGAGAACACCATCGTGGCGCAGAGAGTGGTCATGGACCAAATCAAACATGTAGGAGGTATCTCCAAGGTTGACATTTCCAAGAAACTCCTCTTTTCAGCTTCACAGGGCAGACAGCGCTATCAACACTACCTGGATCAAAAGAAGGAAGAGGCAGAGAAGCAGAAGAAGGGAGAGAAGAGGAAGAGAGAACTGGATGAAGTGGAGAACCTGAAGACAAAACGGAAGAGGATGGAGGAGAGTCTGCAAGCGCTGGTGGAGGATGCTGACAGCTTTGCACGGAAGGCAGAGGACAAGAATGATTTGCGCCTACTGGCAAAGTCAAATGCATTGAGGAAATCAGTCAAAGACAAGCAAGAACAACTCAAGGGGCTGAATGCGGAAATTAATGACAAACTTAATGCACTGGCAAATGCATAGCAGATGCTATTGAACTCTCCAGCATGACTGTTTGGTGTTGTGATGATCATTTACACATTTATGAAAACAAGACCTGCAAGTAATGATGAATGTTCTGTGAAGTTTATGACTGAAATACATTTATTGTGCTGCAATTTAACTTTGTGTGACATTATTTTGGGCAGAGAGAGGTAGTGAAAATGTGATTTGGTTGGCATAAAAAGTCATGAAAAAGTAGTGGAATTTTGAACCTCATAGCCTGTACGCACCCTGTTATTAGTATTGACTTGGATTGCAGGAAATGGCTCACGGCGCAGTCAAAGTGTTAAGAAACATTCTTAATATTCTCCAGCGTAATCAGCCGGCTACTCAATACAGCCCGGCGCGTGGGTTCCACGTTCAGTATTCCGGAGACGGGGGGAGGGAAATAATTTAACTTCTATAATCACTACCTCTGCCCTGCAAAATGAGGCTTTCATTAGGATGTCCTTTGTTGGTACACACCGCGTGTGTAGATTCCCATTGAAGTATTCATTCTTCTACAGGAATAATGATCACGTCGTGTTATGGCTAAATGTATGAGTAAAACATTCACAATCAAAATTGATAATGATAATATGTAATTAATAACTGGTGTATGTGTGAAATCCAATGGTAATAGTATCTACTATTTATGTGCAGTTTTGCCAAGAGACATCGTAGATGCAGAGATGGAACCATCCAGAGTTCTGCACTGCATCCTCGCTGCGGTTATTTCAAGTTATGGCAAGAAAGTCAACACTCCAGCATTTACTCATGGGAATCCTGTCATATCGCCTAAATTAAGATCTGTGATTTAAGCATCCAAATTCAATGAAAACTCAACTTACTTTGATGCAACTCACTGGACGCCGTAGCGTTTAAATCTATATGGTGCTTGGCTTCAGGGAGGTAAAATGACAGATCCTTTAGTTGAGAGATCCATTTTTCACTTCTCTTGAAATTGAAGATAAAACTTGGTTACTAAACCCTCAAAAAATTAAAATAATAACTTTGTTATTATGTTTGTAACGAACCTTGGATGTTCATTGCGGACATCTTGCCAGCACCTTTATATTACTTTAAAAAGTTTTTCCCTCTTTAATCAAGTGCGCTGGATACCTCTCGTAAGACACTTTGAACAGAACATGAACGGCTACACCTAGTGAACGGATTCCCCATTTGGGAGTTCGGGTCCTACAAATTTCTTATTCATTCATGTGGGAACACTTATGACGTAATTGAAGAGTTTGCCGTGCTTCTTCTTACATGATATTAAAAAAATATTTTTATTTGAGCTCTGAAGTGTAAAGATAAGAACCTTTACCGAAGATGAGCTCAATTTTTCTCCATGAATGGTCTTCTTGACCTGTGCGAAAAGAGCAGGAATTTGTTATGCCACTATTAATCTATATTCGTATCGACTTGGATTGCAGGAAAATCTTTTCCAATATGTAGAGGTCATGCATATGCCATAGTTTATTGATTGGTAGTCAAGTAATGTAGGTATTTTTTAAAACTTCAGTGAGAAACGATGTTCATTTAGAACTTTAAGCACGTAGTACATGTACAGTTAGCGACGAAATTATTCGTACACCCCTCGTCTTTCAAAACTTCCTAGAGTTACTCAAAAACAATGGTTGCCACAGGCATAAGATTTTCACAGGATGTGGAACACATATTAGTGACAATAGTACGAAGTTTCTAGAACAAAATATTATTTTTGAAATATTTTATAAGCTGAAGTTCAGAAACACGATAAGAGAAAATTATTCATTCAGTGAGTAGTATTACTCTTTTTCGAGGTGAATCTACCAATTGAGTACATTTATAATAATAAATAGCGTGACCTTTCATCTTCATAACATTTAAGCCTTTTATTAAATTTTTTGAACTTTTCGGTAGTTTCAGATGAAATATTGTTCCATTCTTATGTGGCGATGCGTTTCAATTCATGAAGATTCTTTGAAGCTCTCTTGTTGATGTTGACTTTTAATTCCTGCCAAAAATTTGCAATGGGATTGAGATCAGGACTAATCGAAGGCCATGACAGCACATTTATATTGTTTCATTGGAGCCAGGTAGTTGTTGACTTGGCCGTGTGCTATAAGTCATTGTCTTGTTGAAATACCCATCGCCTTCCGAGTCCCAAGCTATTTGCCGATACACTCAGGTTATCGTTCAAAATAGAAATATAGTCATCAGAGATAATCTTCCTTTCAATTGCAACCAATTTTCCAGTACCCGATGTAGCAAAACAACCCCAAAACATCAGTGAACCACTTCCGTGTTTAACTGTTGGCACAGTGTTTTTGGGCAGGAGAGCTTCACCATTCTTACGCCAATCCTTCTTCACGTCATTGTGCTCAAAGAGCTCGATTTTGATTTCGTCACTCCATAATACTTTCTCTCAAGAGCATCTGTCGTTATCCAAGTGTGACTTTGCAAAGTTCAAGCGAGAAGCAACATGACATGGTTTTTGGAGTGGAGTCCTTCAAGGTCAGCGTCCGTGTGGGCCTTCCTTGTTCAGACAGCGCTAGATTGTGCGATGTCTTACGCTAGTTCCCTGAGCGTTCAATCTCTCGGCAATGTCATCTAGCTTCACTCGTGAATTAGCGTTGATCTCACGACACAATTTTCGAGAAGCTTTCACCGAGAGCTTTTGTTTGCGATCACCCCGAAGCCACGTTTCTACAGTACTAAACTTAGCAAAATTTTTTCAAAACAGATTGTACTGTAGATCTTGGGATGCTTAAACGCTTAGAAATGTCCCCATAACTATCTCCAGCTTTGTTGCAGTCAATTATCTTCTGTCTGAGGTCCACACCGGTGTCCTTAGTTTTTCCAATCGTGGCGCTAGTGTACGAATGACAAAGCTCAACTCCTCTGGCTTCCCGTTAGCTCTCACAATTTTTTAGAATGATCTCACTTTTATAATGTTCATGAAAACTTTAAACACAATTTTTTTTCAATAAAACAAGTATAACTGTAAAACCTTCTCAATGAAATGTAATGTTCTCAATTGGGTGAATGTTTTTGTTATTCGTGTTTCTGAAGTTCAGCTTGTTAATTCTTTTAAAAATAATATTTTGTTCTAGAAACTTCGTATTATTGTCGCTAATATGTGCTTCAAACACTGAAAATCTTATGCCTGGGGCAACAATAGTTTTTGGGTAATTCTGGAAAGGTATGAGAGACGTGGATGTACGAATAATTTCGTCGCTAACTGCCTTTATCATTTGTGTAGTGTCTATCTGTTGGCTCAAACTGGCAGTTAGATTTCACTGGCAGCGAGTGACACTCAGTATGACAGTATGTTCTATTTAGGCACACTCGTGGTAAAAAGGTAAATTTGAAAACACCGGGATACACAGAAATTAACTCTCGTTCTTTGATAACCGATCAGCAGTCTTATCAGAAATCTTTTTCGAAAAATTCCGTAAATACAGTGTGGGACATCTAGGTGGAGAGTCTATTTATGTGTCTCGAAATTCCCTGGATTTCGGAATGAACCTGCGTTGACTTCTGTTACTTCGTGGTTCTGTGTGACGAACATGACCAAATGTAACAAATAAATATTTTCACGCCACAGCGACTTATATTTCCGTTCCGACTTTGATGTATTCATTTTTTATCGTTGATGAAACTTTGATACGGATGTGTGAATTTCCCAAATATTTTGTACTTAGTGAGTCAGTAATGGAGTTTTTGCAGACTCACGTTGGTTACTACATTTCGGAATCTGTGTTTTATTCGCCTATGCACTACACTGGAATTACTAGCTTTGGTTGATTAGTTGACTTCGTATATTACTCCCATGCTTTATATTACTCCTGCCTGCTGGTACGCGCAATCTAAAGGCTGCAAATGATTCCACCAACAATTAAAGAAGATTTAGTAGATGAATATCGAGGCTAACTTTCAGATGTCGAAATGGCTAAACAGGATACACTTTTAGGTATTTTTTCGACACGTATTATCACAGAAAGCGGACAGAAAATTTATTCCTGCTGTTACCATCATCATTACCGTTCTTTATTACAAACACAGAAAAGAGGGGAGGTTGCACCAAAAGAAAATTAATGTTTGGTAAAATTTACGTGACTCAGAAGTAAAATAAAAAATATATATACGCATTAAAGCGAAATTGTTACGAGATATGATTCCGTAATTAGTTTTCAACTATCATGAGCTAGAACTAAATTCTGTGACATCTTAGGGCAATGCAAGTGAAACTCATACACGAGCATGATAAGCGTGACTTCAAAATATTTTAAATATTAACGTTTATGAAGTCCTCTAACTGAAACTTTTACTCCTGTACGTGGGCTAAACCTTAGTTCTCCAGATTGCAATTTGATCAGAGATCAGTGTTACCGAAGACATTTCAGATGATTCAAAAGATACTTTATGAGCACTACAAGTAGTGAGCAACAGAAAAGTTAGTGTTAGGCTACGTGAAATGGCAAGAAAAATAATTCGGTTAGTGTTCAATTAGTAAATTGATTTTTTCCATTTCATATTCCTGAGAGGCCGCAGATTTATTAATTGCAGATAGCATAAACGCAACCGGCACAATAACCTTCATTGATTGTTATAGAGCAAGAACCACTATTTTTTCTGGATGAAACGCCCCTCAGGGGGATACAATTATTGTATCTATGGGAACTATCGCTCCCAGGGGGACAATGTGAGGGCCCGAGCTAAAGGTTAGGTAGGCTTTCTTTTGTTGAAATAGAATAGGTTTTGTTGTGTTACGGACCATCTTTTTTTCGGTACACTGCTGTCCTGTTTTTCACCGCCTACCACTTTCTTCTTCAACTTTTTCTTGTTTCATGAACTTCTTTCTTAGCTTTCTGTTTCTGTGCCCTTTCTGCATAGATTCCACGTTCCCTTAACTCCATACTAAATGGTGCCTTCTTCCTTCCTCTCTTTACATCTCATTGTTGAGGATAGGGAGGCTTAAACTAACTAATAAACTAATAAACTAATAAACTCTGGATGAAACGTTTCTTATAAATGAAATACCCCCCAACTGTAGAATGAGCAGCACAAATCATATGATATGGTGAAAATAAATCAGTTGATAAAGAGAAAATTTTCAACAACGTGTCTGGAGAGAATATCCACCTACTAAATTTACCTCAACCAATAGTATCAGATCCAGAAATGAGCGTTAAAATGAAATGGGAAATTAGAAGCACGGACATACACAGCTAGAAGAATATCGTGTGTGAATAAACGTGTTTAAATAAAAATCCTCAATCGTATGCGCCTAATTTTTATTACTTTAACAAGCGTAGAATGCTAAAATAAAAAATATTACTATTGCTGAAAATGAAACACTTCAGTAAAATAATCAATTTGGAACTAAAAACAAAGATAAGATGAAAAATGGGAGGAGCTTAGTGTACTTGATGAACCAATGGCAAAGCTGCTTTCAAAACGTCGTAGGGAGAGCTTCACTGGCGTTTAGTCTAGTAAAAAAGATCTCGAATGCACCTCGCTCTGCGAGAAGTCTACTAATGCATCCTCTCAATGACTTTCTCAGCGATACCGAGGTACTCGACTCGAGTCCACTAGTCTAGTACATTTTTTCCGGAGGAAAAAATGCAAATAGCCCACTAACGTTTTCCACCCTTCAATAGTGCCCTTTATACCAAATACTGTCAAATGTATTACAATACATCCCTGAAGGTTATCAATCAGGTCATCAAAATGTAAAAACAACACAAAGATAAACATTTTTAGAGCTCACGGAGCAATCATGTACGATGTATGTATTGGTTGTATTTCTGCAAAAGGGGTTACAGAAATATTATTTCAGAGCCCACAGTACCATAATTATGAAAAGTATGCAACACTCTTTAGAAATAAGGTACACAATATGGTTAGCCACGCTGAATGTATTCTCTCACGATTCAGTACATTAATCACCAAATTCATATCCTTTCAAACTAAAATGTTCAAAAGCTATAATTAGTGTTATTGTTTACTCTTCAGTGAAATTAAAGGGTTGTGCAATTCTGGTGAATAGGTTCAAAACAAAAATTGATATATCATACTATGATTGACTATTTGAATACAAGGCTCAACATCCATATTGAAAATATCATGAAAAAACAAAACTATAAAACTAATTTATCAACTTCGAGGTATGAAAGCAATAAAGTAGTCATAATCTAATATTCAATTATCCATACTTAACGGATTTTGAAAATAAAGTGCTTGAAGAAGATAATTGTCTACGTTGCAAGGCGAAACTATCATGAAAAAGACTCCAGTGTACATATGACTCAAGATGAAAACGAAGAAAGATATGGAATGAAAGTCGGAAGTGTAGGAGTAAAAAGCTGCAAATGGCAACTGATAAAAGAATGATGTATGAGGAATAGTTGTAAAAAAGTGAATCTAAGTTGCATGACCATTACAAGGATAAAAGAAGGGCAGCAAAGAGAAACCTGACTTGCAAAAAGAGTGCTGCTTGCTGCCGATTGGCGGCAAGAAAAATCTGGAAGTTGACTTTCAAGTAAAATGAAAAGTATTCTGAAAGGAGGAAAAGGTTACAGACAACTAATGAAAGAAAATATCACAAACTGAATGTTGAAAAACAAAATATATTATTGCCTGAAAATGGGGTTGCAAAGAGGCAATGGGCAGAATTTAAATTATATTTTTAAAAATGTCAAAGCAGATAACAAAGCTATGATTATCACAAGTACTGTGGAAAAGAGAAATATGCAGTTGCTAGGTTAATGGAATGAATAATGGATGGCAATTGAAGAAGTGAAGAATCAGTGGGAAAGATACGGAATCGTCAGGCGCCTGCTTTTGATAGATATTCTGCTGAATATACATAAAATCACTCTTTATAACACAAGATATGCAAACTTAACTAACCCAAATTTACTACCTATCTTAGCTTTTGTGGAGAGATAGCCATATACATATGCATTAAAAATATAGATACACATGCTTATACTAACATATGTACATATATACTATTTTACAGATATATTGATATACAGTTATATGGGTAAAAATAGGAAGATATTTTAGCATAAAGTTATATTTTGTCAGAAAATAAATTAAACCACACTATTCCTCTGTTATTGTAGTTTCAATTCATTCCATGGGATTTTTGTTCACTTGTTATATTTCATGCATTCTGCCAACAATACTAAAAAAGACATATACCTACTACTCAAATTGCTACAATTCTATGGCATATATATATACACACAGCAATGAAAACAGATTGGTCATGTATATGCACAATTATAAATATTTTCTGCTTTAAACTATGGATTGTGGATAACTCAGTAATTATTATGGGTGTATTAGGGTAAACAGACCTTTGCGCTTCTTTTTTGTGATGATGAAAGAAAACCGGATGAGCTTCCTGTAATGATTGGAGCTTCATCAACAGAGGTTGCAGTGCATTGGAATGAGATGCTACTGATGCGGAGCTCCCCACATGAACCAGCTCAACGTTAGGTGGAGACTCATCAACAAAGGACCCTGCAACTGTAATATTTAAGTTATGTTGGATAATGTGGATATAATTGAGAAAATGAATTACAGGGTAATACATGGTATTATTTCTCTAAAGAAACAGGCATGGATTTCCAACTTGAACAATCCATACAAATGTACGGACATATATACAAAGATCTAGTTTATGGCTACAGGAAAAGCTGACACCTAAATTTTCATGAAAAAACACTCTCCCAAGACATCAAATACAGCAAGCTGTATACTACATTTCTCCATCTCATATCCCATAAATTTTAACTACATATATCAATAACATGGAAGAGTTCTAAAATACAATATTTACCACCACACATGTGTAATTTATCAGTAAAGATGTCCTATAGGTATATGAATTGAATAGACGAGTTGAAGCCTCTTTAGCCAGAGCAGTTATACCATTGTACAGAGTGGATGGAATGAGAAGGACTAATGTGAATCACATGCAAAGGCAATGTACACACATTTAGAGTGCATCAAAACAAAAAATTGAGAGAATCTTACTTACCATTGAATCTTTCATGACAATTTTAAGAATAGGCAGGTATAATATGCAGATTGTTTGAATTGATAAAAATTCATTCAAGTGACCGTTAATATTTTGCACTCATTTGTATATCTTTGATAATATAAACTAATATGTATGTATGCATATGAAAAACCTTCCTCCCTCCAAAAAGAAGGAGTAGCTACAACAAGCACAGAAAGAGTAAAGTTTACAAAACAGGAACAAGGAGGAAAAAGAAAAGAGAGAAAAAAGAAATATACATTTCATTCTTCATAAATTTCCCAGTCCACTCGCAAACACACAACTTTGCGTTCCGGGCATTTGTTTCAGCATCCAGGCCCAACAGCTAATGCTGGTTTACCCCGGCCGCAATCATAGTGGCATGCGGGGGCCCTAAGACCGTCTATGTGACTCACTTACATACGTTTATTTCTTTTTTTTTTATTAAAGGTCGTTAATTTTTTTTTTATCATGAAACAGAATTGAATGAAGTACAATGCCCATTTGTTTACCATTATTTCAGCACTAAAGCATGCTGCATGCCATTTCCTTATAGATTCATTAGCTTATGTTCAGGTTCACCAGAGTGTGGTCCAGTCCCACCCTCAGCTCCAAGATAGAGCGGCTGATCATATTGGCAAAATATATTATTGTTTTGTGTTGGAGCATTTTTGTTTTCGAGCCTCCTACCAGTGATGGTGAGTTATCAGCATGTGTTTGTGTGTTGTAAGGGCACAACCCTATGAGTACACTCAAACACTAAAGGTCCAATCTGTCAAATGGTCAAATCAAGAAGAAGAACCAACCAAAAATGTAAATAAAAAAATACTGTATTTCTAACAAAATAATAAAAATGATGAAATAAATTATTAGTTGGTTAACACCCAATAGTGCACAGTTGATGGCAAATGAGATAAATGGGATGATGTGAAAACAAAGTCCGTAAACCATAAATCACACAGTTTTTACAGAACAAAATATTGACTCAACCAATAACACAGGATAAACCAAATAAAATGACAAGAAAGGCAGCTCGGTAACTGAAATAACTGGATATTGTATAAATGTCAGAGGAAGCACAACTCAGAAATAGATCAGTGAGGCTGATGCGAAACAAAATTTAGGTAGGTGCGTTGCACAGCAAAGCCAGAAGCAGAGAGCAAAGTAGGAATGAGAGAAGACCCCAAGTCCATTGAAGAAAAAGGTTTTCTATATACAGAGTATGGTCATCACCCTCTTATGGTACAAGATAGGTAACCTATCTAATCAAACCTAACCCTATTGCCCATCCATGCCCTATAAAGGGCTCGCATACTTAGTTTTCAACTTAAATGTTCATTTTGAATACAATTCTTTAAATGTTGATAAATTTCTATACAGAAATATATTTCATTCTGACCTGATGAATTTTAATATAAATCAAGATATATATAAACATTATCATAATTTCAAGTAAAAATATTCAATTTTTTATGCTCCATATATGTTCTAAAACTTTTGATAAGCAATTCCTTGAATAGGTCAGTATTCAGGATATGGAGTTGAGTATACAAGTCTCCGAATCTTTCAAATAAGTAAATACATGTTGAACATTATGAAAGAAGAGTAGTGGATCAGTGTCATCAGAAAGGACTGCAAATTTATAATATAAACACAATATGAATAACATAAATTGTTCTACCTACCTGAAATCTAATAATATTTGCAATAGCTTTGAATACATATTTAGTATGTGTAACAAATAACATTGGACATCACCAGTGGACCTATGCACTTGCAGTGAACTCATACAGTACCCTGCCAAAGTTGGCATCCGGGGTAGGGACTCTATGTATAAATACATATTTTAAATACAGACAAATTTTTGCTTATTATCAAGATAACTGCTCAAGAAAAATTCAAAATATTCAAAAAAGTCATCAATCATGACACACATGAAAGCCCCTGAATTGTTGAATACCGCTTTTGGAGACTAATTGTGTGATATATTTATTACAGTATTATTGGAAATATTATTCAAAAATTTTTTCATTTCATTTCAGAAAAATGATGCATTTGAAATAACCAAAGGCATAAGGATTTCTAAAGTAAATGAGTTATGTAGAAAGTTTTTCAGGACACTGGTTCATTAGAATGTAACAGTTTTCAAAGCCTCACACTACTACATTAGAAGCATACCTCAGAGAAAATAGCCAAAATTTGCAAGACATCTAATAAACTCTGGAGCAATGAGCTTGTCTTAAACTCTGACACTGTCAAGACTCTGCAGTGTAATTATGTATCACCCATAGGCCCTGATTCACCATTGATGTTAATTTAAGTGAGAGCAATAAAATAAATTCCTGTAACCAAATTTTGAACAAGGTTTGATCTGTTTAGGCATTTACATAGACTTCATGGAAGTTTTCCATTCTGTCATTCACAGCAAGCTGATGAAGGTCAACTCATTTGAATTCTAGGAAAGGTCCATCAATGACTATCAGAATTTATGATGAGCAGATCCCTGCAAGTGGTATTCACTTTTCCTAAATTCTTACTTGTCCACCCTCCTTACTGTCTTTTTCCCCCAATACAACCATACTATCATTAGCTGTGCTCATCATGCCTGTAGAGCTTTTTGCCTATAATGGTCAACAAACTCTGAATTGAAAAACTGACATGTTGAAACTTCAACCATTGCAAGTATTCAGTAGGAAAACAGTAGAAAAATCCTGCCATTGGAAAATCTCAAGATTTGGTGGTACTTTTGAGAGGGTCATGGCATTATATATTGCCTAAGGGTCCTAATAACCCTTACTCAAATGATGCATTCTAAGTAGCTAAAACTAGAAAAATATGTTTCACAGTTGATTGAATTTTCTTATGAGATCAGAACTAAAAAACCTATTTAACCCAAAAATATGGTCAATGTGAAGTTTAATGCAACCACGGAAAATAAGAATTCCGATCTTAGGAATCACTAAAGGAACCCATTTAAGAACGTTTTACATGATTGACATTCTGCTCGCTGATGCGTTATTTTCGAATAATTTAACTTTGAAGTTGGCCTTTGCGCCAAAGGAAGCGAGCGCGTGAAACGAATTTAATTAATAACGGAGCTATTACAAACGTAAAGAGGTTGGGTCGTGAGGGGGAAGGCACAGTTTCTTCTAGTGAAAATTAATAAATAAAGCTTCGGTAAATCTGAAGGATATGTCAGTTATCGATTTTGTAAATTTCGATGCCTTAGCATAATTAGATCGAAATAAACAAGTTTTCGTCTATGCACTTTCCGTCTCAAATGAGTATTTTATTAGTATAGCGGTATATGACTTACCGCAACTCCAGTGTTTGAAGCGGGAACTAATTCAAACAGCACGTCGGACGGCAACACTGCAATGCCGTCTCGCTCTAGTTCGATCGTCATCAAAGACGAAACCAAACCTACCGCTATACCTCGTTAAATACTCATTTGACGAAAAAAGTGTATATAGAAGAAAAGTTGTTTATTTCGATGTTATTACCATGATTCAAGCAACAAAAAATCGAAAGTGAATGAGTAGCTGATTATTTTGAGCGCATTCGTCATCAAAGACGAAACTAACTTACCGCTATAAATCGTAAAATACTCATTTGAGACGGAATGTGCATAGAAGAAAACTTGTTTATTTTAACTCAATTAATTAGGTTCAAGCACCAAAAAGTGGAAAATCGACAACTGACATATCCTTCAGATTTACCAAAGCTTCTAACCCACCCATTAGGGTGACGACCGCAATCTTGTTGACATCGGGTCCAAGATGGCGGCGCCCATGGTGGTCGCCATCTTTGACCCGATGTAAACAAGATTGCAGTCGTCACCCCAAATGGGTGGGTTAGAAGCTTTATTTATAATTTTCACTAGAAGAACTGTGCCTCCCCCTCACGACCCCACCTCTTTACGTTTGTAATAGGGGGTTAGCTTCCGTTTATAGTTGAATTACACTCGCTTCCTTTGACGCGGGAAGGCCAACTTCAAAGTTCAATAATCAAAAATAAAGCATCAGCAAGCAGAATGTCATTCATGTAAAACGTTCTTAAATGGGTTCCTTTAGTGATTCCTAAGGTCGGAATTCTTATTTTCCGTGGTTGCATTAAACTTCACATTGACCCAAATAGGATTAGGCAAATTTAAGCCTAACCTAACACCACAAACCCAAGGAAAGCATAACTAGTTGACATAACTGCTACTAATCATGTGTTGGCCAAGCATAGCAAATGACAAAGTTAATACTGAGTAAAGGCCTAACTAGATCCAGTTTTGTGTCAGAAGCTGAAGTTTATTAAAATAAATGTTACATTAGATGTTTAAATGTAAAGATAACCTAACTACCTAGCAATAATCTCAAAAAAACTAACATTTTCATTCCCAATCATGAATCCAGAGTACTAGCTTCTAATTGCACTGATTTTACAGGTTTTTATTAGCAATATCTTACCAGCAGTTTGAGAAAGTTCTTTTTTAGTATTAGGTACTTCTCGTTTTAAAAATCGTCTGAAAGGTGACAAAATACGTCGATATTGATCCCTTCGAAAATGATCTTCGCACACAAAATGATGCGTTAAAAGTGTTTCACTTTCACGTCCAATAACTTTTGGTTTTCACACAAAAACTATCCATTCTTTATAATTGGCTTCTTGGAAATCGGTGATATATCACGTTACTATTATCTGAAGTATTCATACAATCACGAAAATCGCAACGCTTGGTTCTCGCGTACGACGCCATGATGAAACTGCATCAGAAATATTTCAAACTCTTATCTGGCAGCATCCTGTCGTTCGGTGATTGGTCCGATGGTGTGATGACGTCAATGATGCACATCTCCCTTTAATTTGACTGTAATTACTATACTTCTATTCATTGTACTGTGGTTTTCGCCCACCCGGCGTCTAGTAAGGACGGCTGCAATCGCTCTCCCGTATCAAATGGTCTCAGCCTGGTCTCAATGATAATTAACTATTTTCGCGAACAGCCTGCTTTGTGGAAAATACAAAGCAACGAATACAAGAGCAGAGATATGAGAAGGAAGTCGCTCTAATATGTTATTGAATGAATCAACACAATAGTTAGTTTACATGAGAATGGTTTGAAGGAAAAAAATAAAACGCTTCGAAACCAGTTTAGGAAAGAATTTAGGGCATTTACTTCCAAAAAATTCATTATTTAGCAGAGGATAGCACCTGATTCCAAGGTGCGTATTTGTTCAGTATTCACTATGATATGGGAAACAATAGTTTATTTTGTTACAAGCACAACATCATGCCATTTGTCCTGTTGTTGATCGAAAGGATTTTCGATCTTATTCAATATTCACGCAAGAAACACTGCAAAAGTACATTAACTTTGTTAATTAATTAGAATGAAAAATTCAATATTCAGCCGCAAGTACGATTTCAACAATTTACCCGGCATTTTTCAAAATAAAATAGAAACTTCTTACATGTATTCTTCTTAATATTTAATTTCAGCTTGAAAACGTTTCGTAGAATAAACGTAAACGTTTATTAGTTTACTCGCACCGCTGTCAATTCACATGCAGTATTAGAAATTATCAAGCAGTAATTTGAGAGGTTAATTATATTTTATAATATTTGCTTGAGGATGCCAGATTTACGCGCGCATTCTATCATACAGTTCTAAAAAAAGTGGGCAAGTTTTCAATCGTTATTTCTATATCCTAGTCACTGTGCTGCCAGAAAATGAACGAATAGTTGTTCAATAAAAAATTCAATTTACGAGCTGTACTATTACATGCTGGTACATTCGAAACTGTATAGGTTTAGCGAAAAAATATTACCTGCCCTTGGAGTTATTATGAAGTAGATTATTACATTTGTAGTATTTGTTAGATTTGGTGTGACCAAATTTTACAAATGCTGAAAAAAGGAAGGAATGCGACAAATAATTAGTGAGCGAAATTTGGATATATAGCCCTAACTTACTACAAATCCGGTTATAACTGCCATTTTCTGGATGTTTAGCCAGCCAATCTTTTACCCACTATCTATTTACGGTGTTTTTCTTCTCTATGACTGCAAAGCCGATGAGTATGCTTGCTTTGACTACGACGAATCTTTCTCGACAACGCATAGTGAAGCACTGCCAAGCTTGCCAGTGACGCGCCACTTCAGTCACGCGAACGTACGTGTGAACGCGAGTGTTTTGACCACACTCAGGGAGTGTGAGTGTCACTGACGAGAAAACTGATCGTGTGAAAGGCCCTTAACTAGCTCACTCGCTGGCTTGTTGCCTGGTGCACCTGCGTGCCCTATCCTGCTCACGGGTCCTGTGGCCGCTGCTGTACTCGCCACCATCACGGTTCTCCACCTACATCCTACATTGCTTACTATAAGGTAAGATTTATTTTTTTCTTTGTGCAATTGATAATACCTACTGGTTGTTTTCGTGTTTCAATTCCTGAGGCGGTCGGAGTGCCGAGAGTGTCATAGCCCGGCACCCCCACAATTAGAGCTTTACGGAATCCTTCCGTCGCTTGGCCCCTGACAATGATAATGTTTGACAAATTATCAGGATAGCTTCGGTTAGGATAAGATAAGTTAGGATATGTATTGATAGGATGGGTCAGGTTAGAATATGTTATGTTAGAATTAGGTAGGCCTAGGTAATGTTGACCTAATTTTTTCACGGGTCTACCTGGCTTGTTGATGACATTGTCCGTGAAATTTCCACGGGACCTGCTAGTTTAAATTAATATTGTCATGTATAAACCATTTACTTAATACGAAATAATTTCATGATTGAAGTAACAATGCATGCACAAACTAAAGTTGATGTAAGCATTCATCCTTTACACTTAATAACAGGAATTTTTTTTATTTAAACTCTGCGTCCATTTCTTACCTCTCAATTTGTTTATTGCTAATGAATTGAATTTTTGTTTGTGCAGTGTTCAAAAATGTTTCATGAGTGGTAAGGTACGCTTATTTATACTTTAAAAGGCGTCACATTTCTCATTTGAATGGCCGATATTTACAAAAATCTCAATTATTTGGGTCACCGGAAAATATAAATACAACTCCAACAAAATGATGGCAAATGCCTACAGCAAATGACATAAAATCTTAGATTTGATTTTAAAAAGTGAGATGAAACCCCCTTAAGTGAAGTAGTAAGACATTAATTTTTAGAACAGCTAGCTGCAGCGGTTCGGACGATTTAAGTTGAATAAAGCGGAGTGAAAGATTGAAACTTTTACAGCCCAATGTGCGCTAAAGCGCAAACCTTGCAGTGCCATCATTAGGGTCATTTAAGCAGCCGTAGCTGCTTAGACTCGTAAACGATGCCGTGATGGTAAAAACGGAAGGAGAATAAATGGTGAAAAAATGCTCATCATAGAAAAATTCAAGTACATTTTTAATTCACATGAATAGTTTGAACTTTGTTGAGAAATGCAAAATACTAATAAGTGCATTTTAAATTCACATTTTGTCTTTTAGACACATTATCATGTTAGTGACACATAGTATCTCGACAGTAAGTGCTTCTATCAAGACAAGGGTACGATTTGTGTATAAATGAGAAATAAATCCCATAAAATGATTTTCTGAATTGTTCATATTCATAGTGAATCTGTTTGTGCGCATGTATAAACAATTCATAACTGATAAGAATGCCGAATAACTTCAGATGTAGCGTCATACATAACAATATGCATTACACACAAATGAAGGTGCCGCGTCTATGATGGTGGATAATTTAAAAAAATTGGGATTAAATGCATTCAAAAGGCAGCCTTCATAATCGTGAATTCACGTACATGTATTCCAACAAATTGGAACTCAGGGCTAGCTGAATTAAACCACACGAATTAATTAAGTTTCTAATTCTCTTTCATTTTCCATCAGGATGTGAGATTCGTACAATATATCATCTCGTGTAAAATGTATTATGCGAAGACATCCAGGCTTAAAACTATTTTTATGTATGGTAGTTAGTGCACCCAGAGGTAAGATGTGAAGTCTCAAGCTGAGATATTTCATGGTGTCTAAACGTTAAAGTTACATAATATCGCATTGCAAGCATTTTGGTTCGCGCCAAGACACGGCTTAATTTGAGCATTCGCTCGTAAAACTTTTTCTTTCTTGAGCCCTCAGGCACAATTGTGTAGGAATGGTTTCACTTATGACTAGATTAATTGTTTCATAACGTCCATGTTTACGTCGCTTCCTGTAAAGCGAAGCGCTACTAAAACAGATGCCATCACATTTTTATTATTGTTTGAGAGCGTGTTTTGTCTCTTTTATCGAAAGAACTGAGGGTAACTTCTGTACCGTTGAAGGTAGGTATTGAAATTTTTGTTTTAAAAACCCAACTAATTCTTTTGCTTGAATTAACACCTATGCTGTATTCTTCAATTATTCAACCTTTTTATAGAAGACTTTGAGTTCAAAATTGTTATCTGATTTGTAATAAATCAATTGCTTGCGTTGACACAGTACACAGCCCCAATTACTACAATGCATCAGCTTTCCACAGATTTCACGAAATACATTCACGCCGTTCTCAAAGTTAGGTGTGCTGTTTCTCTCTAATAAAAAAGTAGTTTTGCGTTTAAACTCACGAAGACTCACAATACTCTCTAAAACTGGAACAAGTTATGACTCCTATTTGTTTTTAGCTGCATCAGATGTGAGGGAGAACGTAGAAATTCCAAAGCTGCTTTGAAAAGTCTTTGAATGAAAACATCGCGTGGCCGTTTTAAAATAGAATTTTTTGTATTAAGCACTCAGAAGGGTATGAAGCAAAATTTTTTTATATTTTTTATAACTGCTTGAATTTTTTACCTATTAATTCATAAAATTTTGAAGTCTACCTTTGAAATACAGAAGTCCCATGCACTTCAGAAGCTCATCATTTGAAGGTGAAAAAATGATTAAGCATAAAATCGGTGGAGCTTTGAAGAGCAATTGAAAAAGGGTTAAATACCATTCTTCAGAGAGATAAAATGCGATATATGTTCACTAAAGGTATAACCTAGGCAGCTTCTCCGTATCATTTCAGCTCCAATGAAGTGGTAAAATTAGATCGAATCTTCCTTGAAAGCTTGGCATTGCGGTGCTTTCTTCGAGAACCAAAGGCAATTCATCTTGGATTCGCATCGGAAACCATTTTTTTACCATGAATCTTTTCTGCTTATCAAAGAGATATTTGCAAAGAGATGAACAGTTTTTCTCTGTTCGGTACCTGAATATTATCTTGTTTTAACAATCTCTTACAGAAAAGAAAAGCTTGTTTTTCAGATGAAGTAGTCTTCTGTGCATCACAAGTATTTCACAGTTGTTTTTTCCGCATCATCTTCTCACCAGTTTTCACCAGTTTTCCTGAATGGAATGAGAACGGACGTACTGATTCAGTGGAACATTCTATAAAATTTTTTGTTTGTTGGCTTTGGCTTTATTATCAATGTTCCCGTAGTTTTCATTGCGAAAGCAACATCCATGAATGATTTTAAAATTATAATTTCAGTAAGTAATAAGTTTATTCGTATTTGAATCGAAAATATATATATATATAAACGCTTATAGAGAACGGTTAGCTCCTAATCCAAGAGTGAAGTAAGTGGGCATCTTCGAACTGGCTTTGAAAGTGGAGAATCTTCTTGTAAAAGAACAAGTTAAATTACCTACCATCAAGTACAAGAGATATAGTACTCGATTCGTCATCTCTAAAATTTAACTTGATCACAAATTTGTTTTCGAATGAAATTTTTCAACAAATTCGATTGAATACGCAATTATAGCACGAGCAAATGTTCTGCTAAATATCTTCAAGCGATGCAGGCCTAAATCATTCACTAATTCTTAAAGTACGAGCCCTACAAAGTACTAGGCAAAAATTACGGACACTTGGTCTCAAGTTCAGTATGGTTCATGGAGTTGAAAGTGAAACTCGGGTAAGCAAATTGAAACTTCTACAAAAATACTTCCAGGAATACTGCTTTCTTCTTTCATCTCTGTGGAGAGTGCCAGGGTAAAGTTAATTTCCGGTAAAGTCATATCGTTAGACAGAAATCCTGATGCAGTGAAAAATACCTTAATAGTTACTCTGCATATTTGACACGAAAATTGAGAAAAAGTCATCCTTATTCCTCTCCACAAAATTGCCCACGATTCATATCTTATGAAGTTCATTAAGATGTTCTGGCTGTATTAAACATGTAGTTTTTAATTAATGACGGAATGAAATCTCAATCTAAAATCCCAATGACGATCAACGGAATGATTTATAACTTATGGGTTAGACTATTTCAAAGCAAACGTAAGAGAAACGAAAGGGTTCATGTACCAACACTAAAGCATTCACTGCAGGTTTCCATAAACCTATGGTAAATCGTGGTCCACGAATCATCTTACAACCTCTCAACTTGATGTTAGACTCGAGCACTGTGCCTTTATTTCAAGGAAGCCATTGCAAAATGAACAAAAGAGAAATTTCGAGTTGAAATGTTTCTACTTTGTATAACAAATTTCTGTTTTTGTATCAAATGATTACTTCACACAGATTGGTAAGTTGCAAGAGTATACGCGACTGAATTTCAGATCCATTGCCTTTTGTGGGGCGCATGAGACTAAAGGCCTGTTGACACGAGGAGTGAGCGAGCGCTCCACCACGAGCTCAGTAAAATGCTTGTTCGAGTCAGGGTGTCCACACGGACCATGGCAGAGGTGCAGACTGTTCCAAGTTAAATCCTCAGTCTGCTCCTAGCAGCGGTAGGGAGAGAACGTACGAAGGTGGCTCTGCGACAGGCAATGGCGTTT
>CM059573.1:38133123-38341884 GCA_030386875.1 Morinoia aosen | reverse complement strand
CAAATTAAAAAGTTTTTATCTGGAAAATATTCTCAGTCGAACATTGATGTCAGATCCGATAGTTTTCTTTACTGCACTCTACCCTATTTTGGTACCCCATCTGAGAAACTGGCCCGTGAATTAAAGTCTCTTTTTGATAGGTATATTCCTACTATCAACCTGCGTGTAATTTTGATTAATAAGGCAAAAATAGGTTCTTTTTTTCGGCACAAGGAATCCACCCCTGGTCTAATGCGTTCTTGTGTCATTTATAAATATAGTTGTGTGCAGTGCACATCGGCGTACGTCGGGATGACGTCACGCAGTATTTACACAAGAATAGCAGAACACCGCGGTAGGAGCCACCGTACCAGCAACTTACTTGCACATCCTCCTCATTCAGCCGTACGCAACCATGCTGAACAGTGCAATATAGTAGTTCGTGAGGAAGATTTTAAAGTCATTGATAGCGCTCCTAATGAGTTTGACCTACGAATTTTAGAATCCCTTCATATTTTTAAAGAAAAACCTTCCCTAAATAATATGCTTAGTTCCTATCCCCTTCAAATAGTAAATTCATAGTGTGTATTTTTTCGTTACTTTTTTGCTAGTTTTTAGGCATAGTTTGACGTTTATTTATCTTTTTGTTGATACAATTGTTTTTTACTTTTTGTATTGCTTGTATTCTTTGTAATGTTTGTACTTTTGCACTTTCTTGAATTCTTTGTATTTTACAGAACTGAAGATGGAGCTGGGACTCCGAAACGTTTTCGATTTTGTTTTTTTCTCAATTTGAGTAAATATGACTAGTTTTATCAGCATTTTCTTCGCTTTTAAATTTCTATTAGCATTGCGATTCAAGCAAAGTGATAAGTTTTTTAGACATATTGGGCAAGAATACGGTGAAGAAGGAACTCGTTTACTCAGAAGATATAGTGACCTTATGCGAAAAATTTCCAAGACAGTGTTAGATATTGATTTTCTCACCAAGTGCAAAGTGTACAACGTATTTCCAAAATTCTTGAGATTCCGGCTCTACAAACGCTGCTTGCATACAACTTCCTTTTACAAGTCCTGGCAGAGCAAACTCCTGTCTCGTGAGCTTGGGTGCAAGAAGAAAACACTTGCAGACCTAACTTCAAAGGTGTCGGACGTGGAACGCAGTGTTGGTTGCTTGTTTTCGAGGCTTGATGCCTTTGCTGTCCGGCGGCACGTGAGGATCTCTACAAATCAGTTCGAAGATACTACACGCAGAACCCATACGAAGAAACTTGGTAATCTGGGCATTCATAATGATATTCGTCCATGTGATCCGGAAAAGTTGTATTCAATTATAGTTCTTTTAGCCTAGCACCTCGTACGAAATTACTTTTAGCTTACGGATTAGAGTTCTGCATCCCTGTGTTTAAAATCGACTTTTATAAATATTTTTTATCTTTTGAGAAGCTTGCGTTCATTTCAAAAAAAGAATAATTCCTCTAATTATGAAGAGTTCCTGGATAGGTTAAAGTCACTGGCTCACAAGCATTTTTACGGTTTCAAAGCCTACAAAGTTTTTTCGGCCATTTTTAGGAAAGGGGATTTTTCGCTTCTGAAGTCCCTTGCTAGCAATGAGAACTGATCGTTTGTAAACCAGACAAGGGTAGGGGGGTGGTAATAGTAGATAAAAAGCAATACCATAAGAGTCTTTTTGAAATACTATCTGATTCTTCTAAATTCACTGAAGTTTTTGACCCTATTAATAAATGCATTCTAAAGCTAGAAGATCGTATTAACAATTTCCTACGTAAACTAAAAGACAATTCTCTACTATCAGCTGAAACCTATTCTAAACTTCATGTTTCGGGATCGAGTCCAGGTGTCCTATATGGCTTACCCAAAATTCACAAGCCAGACTTTGCTACATTGTTTCAATTCCGACCCATTTTTTCAGCTGTCAATACTCCTAATTATAAACTAGCTAAATTTCTGGTGCCTGTTTTAAGACATTTGACAACTAACGATTTCACTGTTGAGAACTCTTTCGAGTTTAGCAAAAAATTAAAAACTATCGAAAATGCCCAAAATTTAACAATGGTATCTTTTGATGTTGAAAACCTATTCACAAATATTCCCCTTCGTGAAACTATAGAAATATGTTTAGATTCTTTGTTTCGTACATCTGAAGATAAAATCATAGGCCTTAATCGGAAATTTTTCGGGACGTTGCTTGAGCTTTCGGTGTTGAATTCTTTTTTCTTGTTTGCAGGGAAGTTTTTTTAAACAAATAGAGGGAATCGCAATGGGTAACGCATTAGGACCAACTTTTGCGAATGTATTTTTGTGTTTCCATGAGAAAAAATGGTTAGCCGATTGTCCTGCAGTTTTCAAGCCTGTTTTTTACAGCCGGTATGTCGATGATACATTTTTACTTTTTAAGAGCTCTTCACATGCCGAATCTTTCCTGAATTATCTAAATGGGAAACACCCATCCATTAAATTTACAATGGAAATGGAAATATGTAACAAATTATCGTTTCTTGATTGTCTGATCTCTAAGAATGGCGCAAGTTTTGTAACATCTGTTTATCGTAAGCCAACATTTACTGGTTTGGGTACTAGTTTTTTTTAGTTTCTGTCATAAATTTTCAAGGTAAACGGAATAAAGACTCTGTTAAATAGGGCTTATAATATATGTTCATCGTTTAATGATATACATGCGGAATTTGATTTTTTACGAGATTTCTTCTATAAAAATGGTTTTCCTATAGGAATTGTAAACTCCCAAATTAAAAAGTTTTTATCTGGAAAATATTCTCAGTCGAACATTGATG
This sequence comes from Morinoia aosen, assembly GCA_030386875.1. NCBI lineage: Eukaryota > Metazoa > Arthropoda > Malacostraca > Amphipoda > Talitridae > Morinoia > Morinoia aosen. The sequence goes on along the minus strand of CM059573.1, from coordinate 38,339,092 downwards.
TCAGATCCGATAGTTTTCTTTACTGCACTCTACCCTATTTTGGTACCACCATCTGAGAAACTGGCGCCGTGAATTAAAGTCTCTTTTTGATAGGTATATTCCTACTATCAACCTGCGTGTAATTTTGATTAATAAGGCAAAAATAGGTTCTTTTTTTCGGCACAAGGAATCCACCCCTGGTCTAATGCGTTCTTGTGTCATTTATAAATATAGTTGTGTGCAGTGCACATCGGCGTACGTCGGGATGACGTCACGCAGTATTTACACAAGAATAGCAGAACACCGCGGTAGGAGCCACCGTACCAGCAACTTACTTGCACATCCTCCTCATTCAGCCGTACGCAACCATGCTGAACAGTGCAATATAGTAGTTCGTGAGGAAGATTTTAAAGTCATTGATAGCGCTCCTAATGAGTTTGACCTACGAATTTTAGAATCCCTTCATATTTTTAAAGAAAAACCTTCCCTAAATAATATGCTTAGTTCCTATCCCCTTCAAATAGTAAATTCATAGTGTGTATTTTTTCGTTACTTTTTTGCTAGTTTTTAGGCATAGTTTTGACGTTTATTTATCTTTTTGTTGATACAATTGTTTTTTACTTTTTGTATTGCTTGTATTCTTTGTAATGTTTGTACTTTTTGCACTTTCTTGAATTCTTTGTATTTTACAGAACTGAAGATGGAGCTGGACTCCGAAACGTTTTCGATTTTGTTTTTTTCTCAATTTGAGTAAATATGACTAGTTTTATCAGCATTTTCTTCGCTTTTAAATTTCTATTGTCTGCTTAGTAGTACTTCATCAAAACTTCTAGAAAATAATGAGAAAAATCTTACATTTCTACATCCAAGAGAAAAAGACAACATGAAATTAAATCAAGTCACTAGCAAAACATACCCTACATATACTCATTCAACATCAATCAAGTCTACCTAATGTTTAAATGGAAACCCCAACTATTCCAACTATGTAAGACTATTCATTTACACATTTGTTTCAACACTTCACTACATTTCAATACTTCAAAATGGTTTTTTACTGAAGCAATTCCACTACTAAGTTCAATGAAAATGATTCATAATTTAATATTCTATCTTAATAGAAATAAAACTTACAAACATTCACTGAAAACATTACATACCTATCATCAAAGCTATTTCTAAAGAGAAACAATCTTCATTTTTGGTCAATATCAAGAAGAGAACAAAATACATTTTCATTTCTTTGCTCCCTTAACATAGTTCATTAGAAGTACAGAAACCATTTTTCTTCCATGCACTTTCCGGGGCAATGAATATTTCACGAGTTATAGCGGTAACTCACAGCAATTCTATTGATGCAAGCTTGGGAAAAAATAGGTAAGATCCGAAATTGACACTGCAACATGAGGGACCACTGATGGGACTCTCCCTCCCAACAGTCAAGTAATAGTTGGTCGACCCATCGATAATGGCGTCAACCGATATACCTCGCTAAATACTCAGGCAGCCAAAAAATCAATGTTCCATCTGATTTAGGTATACACTACCTCTCTTGCGCATATATCTTTCGAGTGTTATTCACTCAAACATCCTGGAAGTGGGTTCACGCTCCGCAGGGTCGCCTAATCATACACGACGAAAATCAACATACCGCTATAACTCATTACATACTCATTTGCGATGGAAAGTACATTGAAAACAATTGTTCATCTTGATCTAATTACCTATGTTTAGGCAGCGAAAATTAAAAAATCAACTATTTTCCTCTTCTTTACAATACCAAATCTATAATTTCACTATACAAAAACATGGTTCATGTCGACTAGAACAACATCATCGATTCCCTATTTTTTTAGCATAAACATAGATAATTACATATAAATGAACATTTCTTGTCTACGCACGTTCCGCCGGAAATGAATATTTCACGAGTTTCTAGCGGTAAATCAGTTCCCGCAACTCTAGAGTTTGAAGCAGGAACTAACTCATCGAGCGCGTCGGATGGCATAACACTACAATGAACTCTCCCTTTCGATGAGCTCGAATGATCGAGTCGGTGCATGTGCCAACCCTGCAAGGGCTAAACCCACATCAAGAATCTTTTACCTAATAAATTTGATGATAACCATCATTGTGTTATTCACTCATGGATCCTCAATGCGGGTTGAGGCTGCACGGGGTCCGAAAACACAAATATGAACATACCGCTATAACTCCTTGAATATTCATTTCTGACAAAAAGTCCACAGAGGCAAATTTCTTTATTTACATATCATGAGCTATGTTTACGCACCGAAAGGGGGAAATCTGTAATGGTCCTCTCCTAAACCTTTACCCAAAAACATTTTAATCACAATTCTGTATTGCCTAGTACACAATTATTGTTCATTTCAATTTGTTCATGTAAGTAACAAATAACTTCATTTCTACTACATTATCAACATCACTGAAGTTTCGGTCAATATTGAATATAATGTTGTCAACAAATTTCATAATTTCGTAGGTATAGATAGGTAATATAGTCGATTTTAAGACGTTTTACACGAATGACAATGTGCCCGCAAATGCTTATTTTTGGATATATTTAACTTTGAAGTTATAGGAACGTCGTTTATAAAATTTAACAAACGGAGAGGTAAATAAGCAGAAATCCGGTTCTGACGTAACGATAGGTAAGGTTAGGTTTGGTAAAGTTAATCTAGTTAAGGATCCTAACCTAAGTAAGCCTAATATATCTTAATTTAACTCAACCATACCGAGGCCGATGACTCCCCCAAAAAACTTGGCGTGGTCCGCGTCCGCAAAACGCCGGAAGAGCCATATCGAAACCTGCCGTTAATGCTATTCTTTCCTGGCGTTATTTTATCCTATATCTCCTAAACTAAGCATTTCCGGGCATATTGTCATTCATGTAAAACGTCTTAAAATTTACTATATTACCTATCTATACCTACGAAATTATGAAATTCGTTGACAACATTATATTCAATATTGACCGAAAATAATGAAAAAAATCTTACATTTCTACATCCAAGAGAAAAACACAACATGAAAGTAAATCAAGTCACTTAACAAAACATTTCCTACATATACTCATTCAACCATCAATCAAGTCTACCTAATGTCAAACTGAACACCCCAACCATTTCAACTATGTAGGACTATTCATTTACACATTTCTTTCAACACTTCAATACATTTAAATACTTCAAAATGCTTTCTTACTGAATCCATTTCACTACTAGGTTTAATGAAAAGGATTCATAATTTAATATTTTATCTCAATATAATAAAACTTACACACATTCACTGAAAAAATTACATACCTATCATAGAAGCTATTTCTAAAGAGAAACAATCTTCATTTCTGGTCAATGTCAAGAAGAGAACCAATTAGATTTTCATTTTTTTGCTGCCTTAACATAGTTCATTAGAAGTAAAGAAACCATTTTCTTCCATGCACTTTCCGGGGCAAATGAATATTTCACGAGTTATAGCGGTAACACGCAGCAATTCTATTGATGCAAGCTTGGGAAGAAATAGGTCAGATCCTAAATTTACACTGCAACATGAGGGAACACTGATGGACTCTCCCTCCCAAAAGTCAAGTAATAGTTGGTCGACCCATCGATAATGGCGTCAACCGATATACCTCGCTGAATACTCAGGCAGCCAAAAAATCAATGTTCCCCCTGATTTAGGTATACACTACCTCTCTTGCGCAAATATCTTTGGAGTGTTATTCACTCAAACATCCTGGAAGTGGGTTCACGCTCCGCAGGGTCGCCTAATCATACACGACGCAAATCAACATACCGCTATAACTCATTAAATACTCATTTGCGATGGAAAGTACATTGAAAACAATTGCTCATCTTGATCTAATTACCTATGTTTAGGCAGCAAAAATCAAAAAATCAACTATTTTCCTCTTCTTTACAAATACAAAATCTATAATTTCACTATCTCTACAAAAACATGGTTCATGTTGACTCAAAGAACATCATCGATTTCCCTATTTTTTTAGCATAAACATAGATCATTACATATAAATGAACATTTTTTGTCTATGCACGTTCCGCCGGAAATGAATATTTCACGAGTTCTAGCGGTAAATCAGTTCCCGCAACTCTAGAGTTTGAAGCAGGAAGTAACTCATCGAGCGCGTCGGATGGCATAACACTACAATGAACTCTCCCTTTCGATGAGCTCGAATGATCGAGTCGGTGCATGTGCCAACCCTGCAAGGGCTAAACCCACATCAAGAATCTTTACCTAATAAATTTGGATGATAACCATCATTGTGTTATTCAATCATGGATCCTCAATGCGGGTTAAGGCTGCGCGGGGTCCCAAAACACAAATATGAACATACCCCTATAACTCCTTGAATATTCATTTCCGACAAAAAGTCCACAGATGCAAATATGTTTCTTTACATATAATGAGCTATGTTTAGGCACCAAAAGGGGGAAATCTGTAATGGTCCTCTCCTAAACCTTTACCCAAATAACATTTTAATCACAATTCTGTATTGCCTAGTACACAATTATTGTTCATTTCCATTTGTTCATGTAAGTAACAAATAACTTTATTTCTAATACATTATCAACATCACTGAAGTTTTGGTCAATATTGAATATAATGTTGTCAACGAATTTCATAATTTCGTACGTATAGATAGGTAATATAGTCGATTTTAAGACGTTTTACACGAATGACAATATGCCCGCAAATGCTTATTTTTGGAGATATTTAACTTTGAAGTTATAGGAACGACGTTTATAAAATTGAACAAACGGAGAGGTAAATAAGCAGAAATCCGGTTCTGACGTAACGATAGGTAAGGTTAGGTTTGGTAAAGTTAATTTAGTTAAGGATCCTAACCTAAGTAAGCCTAATATATCTTAATTTAACTCAACCATACCAAGGCCGATGACTCCCGCCAAAAAACTTGGCGTGATCCGCGTCCGCAAAACGCCGGAAGAGCCATATCGAAACTGCCGTTAATGCTATTCTTTCCTGGCGTTATTTATCCTATATCTCCTAAACTAAGCATTTCCGGGCATATTGCCATTCATGTAAAACGTATTAAAATTGACTATATTACCTATCTATACCTACGAAATTATGAAATTCGTTGACAACATTATATTCAACATTGACCGAAAATAATGAGAAAAATCTGACATTTCTACATCCAAGGAAAAACACAACATGAAAGTCAATCAAGTCACTAACAAAACATTTCCTACACATACTCATTCAACATCAATCAAGTCTACCTAATGTCCAACTGAAGACCCAAACTATTCCAACTATGTAAGACTATTCATTTACACATTTGTTTCAACACTTCACTACATTTCAACACTTCAAAATGCTTTCTTACTGAATCCATTTCACTACTAAGTTTAATGAAAAGGATTCATAATTTATTATTCTATCTCAATAGAATAAAACTTACACACATTCACAGAAAAAATTACATACCTATCATCGAAGCTATTTCTAAAGAGAAACAATCTTCATTTTTGGTCAATGTCAAGAAGAGAAAAAAAAAAAAATTTCCATTTTTTGCTGCCTTAACATAGTTCAGTAGAAGTAAAGAAACTATTTTTCTTCCATGCACTTTCCGGGGCAAATGAATATTTCACGAGTTATAGCGGTAACTCACAGCAATTCTATTGATGCAAGCTTGGGAAAAAATAGGTATGATCCTAAATTTACACTGCAACATGAGGGACCACTGATGGACTCTCACTCCCAACAGTCAAGTAATAGTTGGTCGACCCATCGATAATGCCGTCAACCGATATACCTCGCTAAATACTCAGGCACCCAAAAAATCAATGTTCCCCCTGATTTAGGTATACACTACCTCTCTTGCGCAAATATCTTTGGAGTGTTATTCACTCAAACATCCTGGAAGTGGGTTCACGCTCCGCAGGGTCGCCTAATCATACACGACGAAAATCAACATACCGCTATAACTCATTCAATACTCATTTGCGATGGAAAGTACATTGAGAACAATTGTTCATCTTGATCTGATTACCTATGTTTAGGCAGCGAAAATCAAAAAATCAACTAGTTTCCTCTTCTTTACAAATACCAAATCTATAATTTCACTATCTCTACAAAAACATGGTTAATGTTGACTAGAAGAACATCATCGATTTGCCTATTTTTTTAGCATAAACGTAGATAATTACATATAAATGAACATTTTTTGTCTATGCACTTTCCGCCGGAAATGAATATTTCACGAGTTCTAGCGGTAAATCAGTTCCCGCAACTCTAGAGTTTGAAGCAGGAAGTAACTCATCGAGCGCGCCGGATGGCATAACAATACAATGAACTCTCCCTTTCGATGAGCTCGAATGATCGAGTCGGTGCATGTGCCAACCCTGCAAGGGCTAAACCCACATCAAGAATCTTTTACCTAATACATTTGGATGATAACCATCATTGTGTTATTCACTCATGGATCCTCAATGCGGGTTGAGGCTGCGCGGGGTCCAAAAACACAAATATGAACATACCGCTATAACTCCTTGAATATTCATTTACGACAAAAAGTGCACAGATGCAAAATTCTTTATTTACATCTAATGTGCTATGTTTAGGCACCGAAAAAGGGAAATCTTTAATGGCCTTCTCCTAAACATTTACCCAAAAACATTTCAATCCCCCTTCTCTACAGCTTCTACGCAATTATTGTTCATTTCATAATATTCATATGAGTGACAAATACTATCATTTTTACTACATTATCAACACTAACATTTTAAATATTTAATTCCAATGTTCAATCATTTCTCCCTATTGGTTCACACTCCGAGGGGGTCTGAAAACAAAAATATGAACATACCGCTATAACTCTTTGAATATTCATTTTCGACAAATAGTGCACAGATGCAAAATTCTTTATTTACATCTAATGTGCTATGTTTAGGCTCTGAAAAAGGGATATCTATAATGCTCCTCTCCTCAACATTTACCCAAAAACTTTTCTATCCCCCTTCTCTACAGCTTCTACGCAATTAGTGTTCATTTCATAATATTCATATCAGTGACAAATACTATCATTTTTGCTACATTATCAACACTAACATTTCAAATATTTAATTCCAATGTTCAATCATTTCTCCCTATTGGTTCAGGCTCCGCGGGGGTCTGAAAACGCAAATATGAACATACCGCTATAACTCTTTCAATGTTCATTTCTGACAAAAAGTACACAGATGCAAAATTGCTTATTTGCATCTAATGTGCTATGTTTAGGCACCTAAAAAGCGAAATCTTTAATGGCCCTCTCCTAAACATTTACCCAAAAACATTTACATCACCCTTCTCTATAGCCTCTACGCAATTATTGTTCATTTCCTAAAATTCATATGAGTGACAAATACTAGCCTTTCTACTACAATATCAACACTAACATTTCAAATATTTCATTCCAATGTTCAATCCTTTCTTCCCATTCAAATGTCACTTCTACCTTTCAACAGCACAGACATGATTTGTCTTGGTGCACTGATAAACCTCATATGTATGTTCAGAAAATCTATTTCTTTAACACTTATGGCTGTTACTTTCCATTCACAATATGAAGTATCAACATTCGTACACAAAAATGGCACACAAACTACAGGCAATGTATTACATACTTTTTTCAAGTTCAAAAGACACATTTCATATAAAATAATTCATATTTCTAAACTTTGATAGAGCATTCATATTTCCAACTCATTTCACTAACTTTACATACGGGTACAATTTGAACAAGAATTGCACAGCTTCCATTTCCCACACCAAGTAGTTTGTTTAACAATATTCCACTCATATATGTATATATTTACCAAACTCATTCATATGAAGGAGTATAAGTTACAAAAATTTTCCTAAACGTTTTCTGTTGGACAAACTAAGAAAACGTGAAATTTTACCAACAACCATACTTCACTTGTATTCACAACGATAATTTCATTCACACACCAAACAACACATCTTCAATGGCACTTCATTTTAGCACAAAATTAAGTCTCTCAATATCTTGAAACTTCATGAATCAAACCGCATATAAAAATTTGCAGAGTATTTACATTTCCGAAATACTAAGGCTTATTCACAACGATCGTATACATATGTTCACAAATATTTAACTTATAGCATTTCACATTTAATAAATATCACACTTCAAACACGCATAACCTCTACAAATTTAGTCGACATCAGAGACACACATTCATTACATTTTAACACTCTTTTGGCGACCCTAAATATTCTATACCCACTTTAACGAGGATTTACTGGAACCTACGCATGCCAAGATAGTGATTTTGAGGCTTTCAAACGAGGAGTTTGTATTATTATTATTATTATTATTGGGGATTGAATTCTTCGTGTACAATCAACGAGTCCCTGGTCCTAAAGATCCTTCAATTTCCTTTTCCAATCCTACAAAAATTAAGGAGACATGTATTCACTTAAACTACCCTTCTTAGAAAATGCCTCGCTCAATGGAAGCATGTATATGCCGACAGGAACCATGTTCATTGAGTTTGACCCTCAGTCACGACAGATTCATTCCTCAACGAGCTTTTTTTCTTTACGCAATTGAAAGGCAAGTGCTTGACCTAAGATTTCTTCCAATTTCAAATTTCTAACGTCTAAATAACCCATTGCAATCACAACACAAGTAGGCAAAAAAAATATATATGCCGTATTTGAACAATTCAATTGTTACATCTGCACAAATGAAGAATTCGAAATTCAATACCTTGGAATTTATTTGCAATTACAAAAAATTCACGAATGCGCTTTGTTTTTGTCATCAATGAATATCATTGGACGGAAATTTTGATGTCGAAATAATAAAGGGCTCCAAGAAAATTGCTCTCAATAGGCCCAAGTCCGTATTTCTTGAATTCTTTTCATCTCAAAATACTCAATTTGCATATTTGGGCTCATATTACACAAATACGCACAAATAGCCGTATCGAACGAAAATAATTTAACCGCTACATCTCAAAAGAGATGACTGATTTCAAGTGTATTACCTTCGAATTATCGTTCATTTACCAACTTTTACGAATACGCCTTCTTTTGCGATGACACAATTCGCGATGTCGAAATAGTATCGGTTTGCTATAAAATTGCTCTCAAGAACACCAACACAGTAGATGCGGAATTTTGGGCGTCGAAAACTACTCGCTCTGCATATTTGAACTCATACTACGAAGTAAGGTCGATGATGCTGACACTTTGAAGTCAAACACTAGATTGAACATTGAATTTGTAATGTCATGAAGTGACGACAACATATAATACGTCATCAAAAAGAAATCAAGCTTAACTGAAATCAGCACCTCGAACGAATATGAGCATCTTTTCTCCTCAAAAACGCATCAACAGCAATATTTACGCCTCTACGCAATATCTGATTTGCGATTTATGTCACTTTATATTACTTCAACTTGATAATTATAGTACAATTATCATAAGAAGCTGCAAATTTAGGTCTCAAATACTAAACCTCATTACTATATTGCCATTCAAAGCGGCCATACCGCTCCAAATTACTCTTACGTTCATGGACCAACAAGCAGGGTAAATAAAACGCGTAACCATCATTTTTTCTCTTCTGCCAAACATGTTAGAATTTAAATAATACTACCATAAGCTGAATCACAAAGTCTAAACACATTTCTTCTCTATAAAGTTCCAAGTTAAACCAGTTTCAACACTTGAAAAGGATGATTGACTAGTCATGACTGCAAGTTATGCGAATCTAAAAGCGAAAGAACCGAGTTCGAGTATTGTGTTCCACGTCAAAATAAATTTATAATAACTTTAACAACACTGTAGACCTATGAAAAATTTGCAACACAGCCTCAAACGGTCAAAAATTGGTTGAAACTTTGAACTTTACCAATCACTCGAAATATATGGGATCAAACTCGACAAACATGAAAACATAAGCGTCATGATGTTCAAAATCCTTATACAGCCCTCACAACTCAAGCAAGCTTAGGCCACGTCATCGCAGTCACCCATGATCTCGATGTGGAAACTTCAATGCGTTCATTGGAATAATCCGTGTAAAAAATCTGCGGACATTGAAAGACCTTTTCACTGGCACATTTTGCGTCCAGGGGAAATTTTTTTCGATATTTTTTCCATGTCTCTCAAAAACTTGAAAACCTAGGAGTTTGAGACACGTATCATTATAGAAAGATATCCTCGAGACGCATCAGTACAGAGTACTTAAAAGCCCTCAAGGGTAACGCAGGGGGCGTGAGAGGGGTAATAAAAGTCGAAATGTCGTGAAAAACATGTTTTTTTCATATATACATGGAACGGTTGATGCGATCGTTCCACAAAAACTATTTTGTATGTAGCGTGAAAAAACGAGCAAAAAGTGTTCAACAACTTTGCCTGTAAAAACGAAGCGTTCTCCAATGTGTTTGGTTTAAGTGAATTTTCAGACAAAAAGGACTATTTTTAAATCGCTCATTTTGAGAAAAGTATCGCAATTGTCGCTTCATAAATTTGATAGATTTTAAAAAAAACTCCAATCTACATTCTATCAAATTTTGGGAGGCGAAAGCCTATCGAAAACGCCGCAACTGGCAGCCAAAGTGACACTTGAAAAACGGCCGTTTTTTTACCCAAAAGTTTGTCATTCATTGAACATTTTCCGTAATACTTTTCGAAGTAACGATCACACCGTCTCAAAGCCCGACATTTTCTCTATCAGCTCCCACCAAGTCAGCTCCTCCGACGGCGCAATCAAAAAAATCTTCATGTTTGAAATGACCCTATTTTCGGTCGGTTTTCGACTTCTCGGGGGTCTCCTATGGGGTCTTGGGGCCTGGAAAGGGGTCCGTAGGTCTTAGAATTTTCCCTTGTACACGCTCACCAAGTTTGAAAGCGCTGGGACCCCGGGAAGTGTGGTTTTGCGCGAATTAGGGGGTGAATTTTTCTAATACTCGAGGCTCCACCTTTCGGCGACCAGCATTTCGATGTTGGAGCCAGGTATGATTTTTTCACGGGTACTATTTTTAGTGTGTTCTCGCAACCTACAAAGTTCGCCCGCCGCAAGTAACCAGGCACAGCCCGCTAGGGGCGAACACAGACATTCCTCTGTATACCACTATCAAATCACAACATACACAAACAGACATTCCTCTGCACCACTATCATAATAATCACAACACATACAAACACACACACACACACTCACGCAGACACGCTCAAACATGTACACAAACACACGCACACACTCACGGAGAGACATTCACACATTTACACAAACACACACGCAAACAGTATACTCGCACATGCATATGTCGTGCACAGTTTTCAAAGCACCCCAAATCAAAAGCAACGCAATGATATACACCATCGTCTCAAATGGAAAAATAATATATATTGGTATTCAATGCTTCACCAACTCAAACACCGTTGATGAAGAAACTTAATTCACTTTAATTCAATTGAGGTGAAACGTAATTCAATTTAGGCAACTTAACAAATCACCACAATTCAGAAGCAACCCACTTTGAGACACCATCGTCTCAAAAGACAAACCAATATATATATATATATATACAACGTCTTTCACCCTAAACTATACGTCGAACTTGAAAACACCTCAAGAATTTCGTTTACCAAAAGGAATTTATATTCACATATCTACTAACAGTAATATCAACCTAACCTTGTCACTAACAAACTGGTGCGAAATAATTTCTCCAAACCATGAATAACACATAGCCTAACCAAAACGATGGCACCCTCATTCATAGTATTACACAGACTATACGTATGTGTTACAACTCATCAAATCTTTCAATCAGCTTTCGTGCCACACTCTCACACCCTATCTAAAGAAATATAATGTAGTCTAACCCAACCTAACTCAAGGCAAAGTCACCTAACCTCAACTAACGAAACATGGTCTAAACTCACAGAAAGAAATCTAATTTATCGTAACATACTCTAACGTAACTCAAGTTAACCTATAACTTGCTCTAAATATGACGTCAATTCATTTACTTTACACATTCCCCAACTCACCTACATACGACTAAACTTTACTAATTCAGGGTTCCCTGTACTGTTCTAAACTTACAATTTCGGTAGCACCTATTTTATCTGATTTATTTCTTACGCGATTGCCCTTATTCCTCACGAATTCCTAACCTCTATGCGCGCTAAAATATCCTTCCATCCAACTGTAACTTATAACCAATTGATATTCTATTGGTCACAAAATGAAAATGCGTTCCATAACTATTTCACCGGCAGAGACATTCTGCCTGCTATATTTTCTCGTTAAATTATGTGGATTAGGGTTTCATTGAAAATTTGTTCCAAATTTTACCTCACGAAATATTGTGACGAAACATTTATTACATTTCGGTTTATTAATGGGTGCGCATCACTAACCTTTTCCTTTGCTTCGAAGTTGACTAGTTTAATTCGTTCTAATCGACAATTCATCAAATATCCAACCTATATACTCACCAAAAATTTGTTGTCACGAAGAAATGACGTCACAACGATACCAATTGGAAAATATTAGATAAAATCTTTATTTCGCAGTAAGCTACTCTTAAACATTCAAACCTAAATCTTTACGGTTTAAACACCGTAATAAAACAGTTATCATTAATATTTAATTCTAGGTCTAATAACCAAAGTCTCTTAACTGTGCATCAGAAATCGGTAAACGAATATACACACCGCGCTATCGCGCTAAGTTAAAGGCCCAGGAAATAAACTCTCCATTTTGGGAACGCTCGGCGAGATCTAAAGATCTCGCCAAGCGAAAGCCTTTTTGTGTTGAAGTCAGTAAATACAAAGAAAGAACGCATTCCCAGCAAATCTCTTGGAAACTTTCAACAATATTTGAGCATTTGGCATTCATCTACAACTTTGAGTGCACTTACAACTTACATTCAACTAAAAACTTTCTAAAGCATCATTGACATGAAATTCATTTCTTCATATCAGAAAAAAAACTTTCCAATTCCACATTCATTACGACAACACCATATCCGAACACATTTCAGACATTTCTCAAACAAATTTATCTGTGAACACCTGCGGCTATAGCTTAGAATCACTGATGTGTTTCCTAATAGACATCATTTTCACCACAACAATCAATTCTTTCAGGAATGTGAACAATTTGAACCTCTCTCTGTAATCTTCTATTTCTATTATGGATCGATACAGAAACCTTCAATTAGGCTGAGTGGAATTTATAAAACATTCTTGCAAATATATCAGTTATACCATTTTAAATTTCATAAATAACATCATTCAAACATACAAAACCTGCAAAATATTTGTTTGTCTTCGGGGACAAATATTCACCAAATATTAATCATCAGTTAGAACCTCGTAATGTTGTCTATACTCACTCAAATGACGACTTCCTGAAACTCACACATGCATGGTGAGCGATTTTGAGGCCTTCAAACAACGAGTTTTAATTATTATTATTATCATTGGAGATCGAATTCTTCGTGAACACTTGACAGATTCTTGGTCGTGAAGATCCAGCAATTTTACATCCCAACCATGAAAAATTATGATACAAATATTCACTCAAACTATACCCTTCCTAGAAAATGCCTCGTTCAATCAAAGCATATGTCGACATGAACCATTTTCGTGTTGTTTGAACCAATATATCGCGAGATTCGTTCTTCAATGAGCTTTATTCATTTAGAAAATGAAAAGTCAAATTCTTGGACTATGAACTCTTTCAATTCCAATTCTCTAACGTCATAAAACAAGTTTCAAACACTACACAAATAGCTGTGCCGAACGAAAAATATTTAGCCACTATACCTTTATACAAATGACTAATTTAAAGTGTATCACCTTTGAATTATAGTTCATTTACGAAGTTTTACGAATACGCCTTGTTTTGCGATGACACAATTTGCGATGTCGAAATATTATAGGATTGCTCTAAAATTGTTCTCAAGAACGCTAGCAAAGTAGTTGCGGAATTTTTGGCGTCGAAAACCACTCGCTTTGCGTATTTGAACTCATACTACGAAGTAAGGTCGATGATGCTGACACCTTAAGGTAAAACGCTAGATTGAACTTGTGATTTGTAACGTGATGGAGAGAGAGGACAACATATAATACGTCATAACAAATAAATAAAGTCGAACTGAAATGAGCACCTCGAACGAATGAGCATCATTTCTGGTCAAAAACGCATCAAGAGCAATATTTACGCCTCTACGCAACGTTTGATTTGCGATTTATGTCACTTTATATTACTTCAACTGGATAATTATAATACAATTATTATAAGAAGCTGAAAATTTAAGTCTCAAATACTAAACCTCATTACTATATTGCAATTCAAAGTCGCCATACCTGTGAAAATGTGTGTCTGAAATTCATGGACCTTCAAGCAGCGAAAATAAAACGCGTAACCATCATTTATTCTCCATTGCAAAACTTGTTAGAATTAAAATAATACTACCTTAAGGTGAATGAAATATTTTAAACACATTTGTTCTCTATAAATTTCCATGTAAAACCAGTTTAAACACTTGAAAACGATGATTGACTAGTCATGACTGCAAGTTATGCGAATCTAAAAGCGAAAGAACCGAGTTCGAGTATTGAGTTCCACGTCAAAATAAATTTATAATAACTTTAACAACACTGTAGACCTATGAAAAATTTGCAACACAGCCTCAAACGGTCAAAAATTGGTTGAAACTTTGAACTTTACCAATCACTCGAAATATATGGGATCAAACTCGACAAACATGAAAACATAAGCGTCATGATGTTCAAGATCCTTATACAGCCCTCACAACACTCGAGCAAGCTGGGGTGCCTCAACGCAGTCACCCATGGTTTTCATTGCGGAGACTTCAATGCCTTCATTGGAATAATCCGTGTAAAAAATCTGCGGAGATTGAAAGACCTTTTCACTGGCACATTTCGCGTCCAGATTAAATTCATTTCGATGTTTTTTCCATTTTTCTCAAAAACTTGAAAAGCTAGGACTTTGAGACACGTATCATTATAGAAAGATATCCTCGAAACGCATCAGTACAGAGTACTTAAAAGCCCTCAAGGGTAAAGCAGGGGGCGTGAGAGGGGTAATAAAAGTCGAAATGACGTGAAAACCATGTTTTTTTCATATATATATGGAACGGTTGATGCGATCGTTCCACAAAAGCTATTTTGTATGTAGCGTGAAAAAACGAGCAAAAAGTGTTCAACAACTTTGCCTGTAAAACGAAGCGTTCTCCAATGTTTGTGGTTTAAGTGAATTTTCAGACAAAAAGGACTATTTTTAAATCACTCATTTTGAGAAAAGTATCGCACTTGTGGCTTCATAAATTTGATAGATTTTAGAAAAAAGTACAATCTACATTCTATCAAATTCTGGAAGGCGAACGCCAATCCAAAACGCCGCAACTGGCAGCCAAAGTCACACTTGAAAAACGGCCGTTTTTTTACCCAAAAGTTTTTCATTCATTGAACATTTTCCCGAATACTTTTCGAACTACCGACCACACCGTCATAAAGCCCGACATTTTCTCTACCAGTTCTGACCAATTCAGCTCCTCCGACTGCGCAATGAAAACTTTCTTCATGTTTGAAATGACCCTATTTTCGGTGGGTTTTCGATTTCTCGGGGGTCTCCTATGGGGTCTTGGGGCCTGGAAAGGGGTCCGTAGGTCTTAGAATTTTCCCTTGTACACGCTCACCAAGTTTGAAAGCGCTGGGACCTCGGGAAGTGTGGTTTTGCGCGAATTAGGGGGTGAATTTTTATAATACTCGAGGCTCCACCTTTCGGCGACCAGCATTTCGATGTTGGAGCCAGGTATGATTTTTTCACGGGTACTATTTTTAGTGTGTTCTCGCAACCTACAAAGTTCGCCCGCCGCAAGTAACCAGGCACAGCCCGCTAGGGGCGAACAAACAGACATTCCTCTGTACACCACTATCATAATAAGCACAACACACACACACATTCCTCTCTACACCACTATCATAATAATCACAACACACATACAAACACACACACACACTCACGGAGAGACATTCACACATTTATACAAACACACACACGCAAACACATGTATACACGCACATTCACATGTAGGGCACACTTGTCAAATCACCACAAATCAGCAGCAACGCAATGACATACACCATCGTCTCAAACGGCAAAATAATATATGTATCAACATGCAATGCTATTTACTTTAATTTCTATGTTTACCTTTCAAACACCACAAGCATTTCATTCACCAACTACAACACCATTGATGAAGAAACTTAATTCACTTTAATTCAATTGACGTGAAACCTAATTCAATTAACGAAACTTAACAAATCACCACAATTAAGAAGCAACCCACTTTCACACACCATCGTCTCAAAAGAAAAACCAATATATATATATACACGTCTTTCAACCTAAACTCTACATCGAACTTAGAAACACCACAACAATTTCATTTAGCAAAAGCAATATCATTCACATATATACTAACAGTAATATCAACCTAACCTTGCCACTAACAAACTGGTGCGAAATTAGTTCTCTAAACCATTCACATGAAAAACACAGCCTATCCAAAACGATGATACCCTCATTCATAGTATTACACTGACTAAACGTATGTCTTACAACCAACAAACTGGTGAAAAATCAATTCACCGAACCATTCCCATGCTGATCACAGCCTAACCAAAACGATGGTACCCTCATTCATAGTATGACACTGAATATACGTGTGTGGTACAATTCATCAATTCTTTAAATCAGTTTTCGTCTCACACCCTATCGAAACTAATATAACGCACTCTCACCCAACCTAACTCAAGGCAAGGTCACCTAACCTCAACTAACGAAACGTCGTATAAAGTTACTTAAGCAAACCTAACATAACGTAACCCACTTTAACCTAACTTTTGTTAACCTATCTTGCTCATATATAAAGTGAACTAACTTACTCGACATCGTTTCGACTCACACACATATAAATCATTGTTGAAACTTCTGTCCCACTTATTTTAGTCTATTCGATTCTAATGCCTTTCCCCTCATTCTCCACAAATTCCTAACTTCTATAGGCGCTAACATTCTTTCAGCTGACAAACTAACGACACCTCAATGTCCTATTGTTTCTACCGAGATGATGCGTTCCATTACTATTTCCGAAGCGGTGAAGTTCACGTTTCAATATTTTCCCTGTAAAATATGAATTCGAGTCCGGGTAAACATGTTAAGCTGCTCATTGCAGGACAAATTGTCATGAAACAAGCAATTTCGGTTTCTTCATACCTATACACATTACACTTCTGCATCGTTTCGAATATGACAACTGAGCTTCGTTGTAATCCATATTTGTTGTCATCCAACCTTAATAGTCAATGCAAATTCGTTTTTACTAATAAATGATGTAAAAGCGATGGAAACTTTAAAACATTACATCAAATGTCGTTCATCTTGCCAAACCCTCGTTTACTATTTCCAAATCTACTACAGTCTACATCTTCTCATTAGAAACACCATTACGAAATAGTCATCGTTTCATCACAGTAGGCTTCATCTCCGTGGTCTTCTAAATTCCTTATTTAAAAAGTTTAAAAGGATTACAAAATATACTGACATTATCGCTCAGAGAAAAATAAACGCTACTAACACCACCTCAAAACAACAAACTATCTAATCAAAAGACTTTCACTCACATAATTTACTTCCGCGCATCGCGCAAAATAACCGGGTAAAGAAGTTGCCCACAACACTATATTCATAAATCTTCTCACATTTCTACATTTTTTCCATATTTTCTTCAATGAAACCCTAAGAACCAACTATTCTTCGTTTGGACGAATAAACTAATTGAGTAATAAATTAGTATACACAAGGTTGCGTCTTGTTTACTTTTCACCAAGCCTTCGTATGTTTTCATTCTCCTCAGATGCAAATATTACCCGTCAAAGTACACCAATGAAACATCATTCATCACCGATCGACATGAATATCAAATTGCCCTGTTGCCCTAACCTGCAAAAAATGAGCATCGAAAAGAGAAAGGACGAAGGCACCACTTGCTATGGAGATAAGGGAATGCAGAATCTATGCAGAAATGGCATAGAGACAATAAGTTGAGAAAAAAATTCATCAAATCAAGTTTCAGAACAAAGAAGTAGGTACTGAAAACAGGACAGCAGTGATCCGAAAGCACGTGGCCCATAACATGACAAAAAAAAATATTTGATTTCAACAAATAAAGCCTACCTAACTCTTAGCCCGCTTGGGCAATCACAAATTTTCAACCTGCGTGTACAAATTCACATCGATGCAATGCTTGTATCCCCCTGAGGAGGGTCTGACCGAACATGTGCGTCTCAATTCCCCATTCTGCAAGGCGCTGTGAAGTTCATGTGTTCGAAAGTACATTTCTAACTTGTGTGTGATCTGCGGGGCCTAGCACCCTCCTACAGCGGCTTCGTCGTACTTTCGATGTTACTTCATATCGATAGGCACGTCATTATTTTTAAATCACTCCGACACTACAAACAATGCATAATGATATGTCTTTCTTGGAGCATTCTCGGTCCTTTCACCCCAACGGGTAAGTTGAGGCTTCATCCAAATTTGTACGGGCGATGGCTAAATTAATTAATGTCCTTTTGAAAGGTTCATCTTTGTTCTTTCAAACTTACAACGAATATCTTAGATAGGTTATCAGAACATGTCTTCTATATCTTTCAACAATTTCATTAAATATTTTTCATCAAACGCGGTCGAATGTACAATCATCGTTTCACAACTGTTCACAAAACGTTATTCGAGCAAAAAAGTGCCCTAACATTGCATGGTCCTCATAACCACATTTCCCAACAACTATTCCTAACAAACATTTCTTTCACTGAGTACACAACACATTTTCAACGGCGATGCGTTTCACCTCAAAACTAAGTCTCTAACTGTCGTTCTTCCCGACTTAAAACACTGTTTCACTTTGCATGGTAAGTTCTTTTCCCAATACTTGCATTTCTTCCCTTTCGAAGTGTGAACATGAATCGAACCAATTCATTTGTAAATTGCATTCACATTTGGCATTCTTGCCTTCAATGCAAATCAGATTTATCGGATTACAATTTCACTGTATAGCCCAACGAGTTCCTAAAATGCACATCATCACCCTCACTTAAAAACTATTAATGAAATACAATCTCTTGCCCATATCTTACACAAACTTTCATACACGTTCCACATTAAAAATGAATGCAGTGAGACTTTCATATCGAATTTCAATACACACATTTACCTTTCACAACTGCAATCTCAAGACTTGTCTATTTTCAACTCAAGACATTACAATACCGTCGTCAGGTAACATCGCATGACCAATTCCATGAGCCGACATCGGTACATTTCAACTCCTATCTTTCTATTATAGACTGATATAGAAGCATGAACTAAGGCAGAGTGAGAAGAGACGAATTGATAGAATATATTACTTCTATAATTCCACGTTCCCTTCCTAACATCATTGAAACACGCATAACATCTAAAAAATTTGAATTGCTATTGGGACACACATTCCACGAATTTGAACAATCACTTAGAGCCTAAAAATGTTTGTCAAATCATTAAAATTACAGTATTACAATACTTTTTCGTAGAATATATGATCTGGCAGTTCAACATTTCTAAGGTAAAAATAATGTGTTCCAAATAACAACACAAATAGGCACAAACAGCTGTGCACAAGTAGCCAAGGTTGGCCGCAACATTTCTGAACACAACGAATTTTAAGTTCACTAAATTGGAATTTTCGTTCAGTTTCGAACTTGCTGCGACATCCACCATGTTCTCCTTAAAACCATTGCACAATGTTTGCGAACAATAATTATTGGGGGTTTGAAGACAATTGTGAACACTAAATCCAGGTATGTTTATGCATTATTCTTCTCGTCGAAAACCCTTCACTTCGCATATTCGAGCTCATATTTCGAACTAACTTCGATTATCGTCAAACTTCGACTTCATCTGTATGTTAAGCACTTGATTGGTAACGTGGTGATGCAACGTCAACATTCCATACTCTCTCTCATATAAATAAAGTTTAACTGGAATAGGCCACACCAGCGAATGACCATCGCTTGCCATACAAAATCAACTAGAAGCAATATTCAGACCTCTACACATGAAATCATCTTCCACTCATGGCCCGTTTTATTGCGTCAACCTGATGGAAATGACAAGTCCCAAAAACAACACGAAAATTTCGGTCTTAAATCCTAAACCTCATTGACATATTACATTTCTAAATGAACAATAACTTGAATATTTTTCGCAAATACCGAGATCGATAGAGCGGAAATCGAGTGCGGAACCAAAATTCTATTTCCTTTAAATAACTTGCATCAATAAATACATACCATAGGCTCCAGCACCAGTCTACACGAAATTTGTTCTCCACAAAGTTTCCATTAAAACCAATATGTCTTCAAATGACGTCGTACCTCACACGGATGCCATTTCCACGAAGAAAACATCAAGTTTGTTTGTATACTCACGAATGCATATATATATATATATTTCTAATCATGAAAACATACTATGCATCTGGTACAAATTTTGTACGGAGCATGAAATGGCGCCAAATTCTCCATCAAGTTACACTTCTACAAATCACCCCATCATTAACGAATCGAACAGAAACAGATGAAAACATCTTACCATTCTACTTCAAGCACCATCTATATGAATCATTTACATATATTCCTTTCAAACAGCCATCACATCAAGAATCGTTTCGAAAATATCACACAAGAAGGCAGCATTTCATGTCCATTTCAAAGCAGCTGACATCCTTTTCTCACTCCCTTTCGCTCCATGCGATTATAATGAAAGTTACCTTCAGCGTCCCTAACCGCCGAAAAAATTTCCAACATTACACAAAAAACGAATGAATCATTCAGTATGTTGATAAGGCAATGAGAAATTTACGCAGGAATTTCAGAGAAACAGTAAGTTCCGAAAAAAGTTTATCAAAGTACTTCACGCTGGAACATGAAAGTACTAGGTGCTAAAAAAAAGGACAATAGTGAACCGAGAAACCATGGTCTTCAAACAACCAAAACATACTCATTTACATAAATCAACAACCAACCTAACTCTCAGCCTCACCCCTCACACATTTCACCTGAGAGTCAACATTCACATACACACAATTCACATATCCCCCTTGGGGGAACACACACAGCAAGATCCCTTGCGCACACCAAACAACTGCCTCACAATGAATAATACGAAAGATAAGAACAAATCAACAACATTCTGAGAAAAACGAACTATCCATATTAATGGGGAAAAATATAGCTTCCATACAACCCTACCAAAATATATCGATATTATTGGGATAAAATACAAGATTCATCATCCCTAACAAAATCAAAAATATTTCACAAATATTCTCGTAACAAAACAAACCTCGGCAACTACAATTTCTTCCCTCAACAATGTACTACAAATCAAATATAATTCATGTTTATAACAAAACTAGCCTGCATATAAATATTTCAACAAAGTTTACATTTCGAAAACACACATCCATGGAAGGATTGCTTAGTAAAGATTACTACATCATTTCATACACTCTTCTTAATAACACATATTGCACGGGCTATGTTTACTTCCTATGATACCTCGCCTCCCATAAAATTAACGGAAAAAAATATTACGTCACATAATGTGACTATCGCTAATAGAACGACTCACCTACAACAAGAAAAAAATCGCAAACACTGGACTGAACCCATTCTTCGCGTGCGCTCGTAAGTGTACACTTTTCATTACCAACAGACTTTTCTTAAAAGCATTATTGTTCTAAGCAAAGGTGACATAGTATTCCAGGAGATATGCATATCTCAAAAAATATCCATACAGTTCTAATTTCTATGCATGCGGCCGTGCACAGCCTCTGAAAGGCCTGCGCCCTTTCAGAGGCCGCACGGCGTAATCCAAAACTCATTACACATTTCATGCCAAAAGTGAGTGTAATTTCATCTTACCTCTAATTCATCGAAAGCAATTCAGGAGTGACAACGCCTCTTTACCACTTCCTCAGCCAACGACTTATGCGATGCGTGTACACAACGAATGGAACTGAAAAAAAATCATGAAGTTAGAACGTTTCACGAAATGATTCATTATATGAAACGACAACATTGATCTCAAATACTGAATACAAACTAGAACAATACATAAAACACCACACAAACATGTAATGATCATGTTCATTTTATTATTTGTCTCCACGCTAGTTCTTTCCTTCCCTTTCATTCCAAATCTAATTCAAAAACATAGAAATGCATCACTCGCACTCCAATAATGAAGTACGTGTGAAATACTAAAGTTTTCATTCAACTACACATTCTTCACTTTATTCTAAACTATCCATTTCACTGCTTCTCTATTTCAAATCATATTCTCATTAACACTACTACCCACTTCAAGTAAACTACCATATTTGCATACATCTATACAGAACAATCTTTCACATCTGGCTATGGAAAAATATAACTTTCATTTTTGCTTCATATTATATTCTTCTTCAACACTATCAATCTATTGAAATCTATTTCTGAATCACTACAATTATGATTCAAAGGATGAACAGTTCTATGATCTTACTAACATTTATTTTAAATATGTCCAAATTCAATAATTACAACATCATGCCTTATAATCACTTAATATTCTTGCATTATCAGTACTTCATGGATGTTAGCCCTCTCTTCTCTTACAAAAACAATATGTTGCATTCAGAAGCAGTTGCCCTTACTCACGATGAAGCACAAGCCACTGATGTTTTGAAACGAGTGAGAATTCTGCCATGAGCCTTACGGTTGTGAATTCCATTATCACTACATTCACCATTCCTCACATAAAACGCTCTGTCTAATAAGGCACATACAGAAAATGACTCCATATCATACAAAACCATCACACTGGGCTTCTAACAATAATGTACTGCACACACAGGGATACAAAAATTCAATTATTGCTGCACACACTCTTCATATCGCTTCCCATCATAGCCAGCGCTCATGTGTTTTAGGAGTGCTGCTCATACATCAAATTCTACAACATTACTTACACTCAAAAATAGACACTTTCATACCATCTTTCTGATATCATTATAACTTTAACAACTCCATGCAAATCTCTTAGAGGTTTGAAGTCATTAACTATCAAATTTGCAACACATTATGTAAACAATATCTTCCCATGAAATGATTCAGTTCTAATATATTCCAACCACACTTTCAAATCTTTTCATGCATTAATTTTGCTGGCGGAAAGGCTTATTACATTATCTTATCAATTCATTCAACCTCTCTCAACCACAACAAACTTTCCTAACAACATCCCCATCAAAAAGTGATA
This sequence comes from Morinoia aosen, assembly GCA_030386875.1. Lineage (NCBI taxonomy): Eukaryota > Metazoa > Arthropoda > Malacostraca > Amphipoda > Talitridae > Morinoia > Morinoia aosen. Next base: position 38,315,631 of record CM059573.1, on the reverse strand, counting down.
AATCTTATAGTGAAGTATTCAATAAAAAGGGTGCTATAATGCTCTCTTGACAGAGTCACATTAGTACAACGTCATGAAATATGATACAAAATGGAAAATAATTCATAGATGCATAACTAACTCCGAAAACCATAGCATTTAAGCAATTAAACCTTCTAACTAAACTTTGAAAACATCTACTACTTTATAAAAAATCCAGGTTACCTAATACCTACTAACTAAAGAGCTCACATTATTACACTATCAGAACATTATTCTAAATACTTAACACTCACTTCCATTGAACTATTTAACAAAACTTCTTCACTTATCAAAGTTCACAACTCAAACAAATTCAGGTGATAGGAAATTCCAAATCTCATCTTACACCTAAAATGCATAGCAATTTCACACCAAAAATGATTTTCATTTGGCTATCATACAACCATTTCTTTTATACAGACAAGACCAATTCATTACTTTACTTCACTTACCTTACACACCCAAGAATTCAATCATGATTTCATATTCCCCATCAAACACTTTCTGTCACATGTTTTTCTATTACTCTGTTGCTTGGAAAATTATTATGACTGCTTCAATCCTGGAATGAAGAGAATGCAAAGATTTCCACTCCATCAAGTTTCATATGAAGATATATTGGTTACATATGACATCCATTTACAAAGAAAAACTTCACAAATGCATTTCCAAACAACTTCTACAAATGCACACATATCACACACAATATGAATGCAGTAACACAATTCTACATGCCACACTTCAAATTCATCAGCATCATTCACGTACTTTATTTAAAATTCACTAACATCCAACCTATTTTATCAACAAATAAATACATAATGTATAACATTACCTCTGACTTTTCTAAATGAAATTGAACCTCTACTCAAGTCAAAGTCATTTCCAGCAATTCTTCTGGACATAACATGACTATTTGACATGAACTCATTCCTAAAATATCTTTCAAATATTGTGACGTTACAAATGAAATGAAGTATCAAACTTTAATTGAATCTATGTACTATTACCCAATAACAAATGCTCAAGCAAACCACATTGTGTAAAAAGTGTCATTCAAGTAAGTTGTACATTACCATTCCTACCATGTATCTGTCTAATTACAGCCACACCTTACCTTGGCTTTCATTCCAATTCAAACTAAAACAATTCAAATGCATCAGTCTCACTGCCATTATGAAGTACATGTGATATACAAACCATTACCATTAAACCATAAACCAAACCATTTCAATTCTCATTACAATTTCCATTCAAGTCCTTGAATTGTTAGGAACTCTTTTCTGATTCTCATCACTAGCCACTTAAGAGTGAATGCAGTCATATTGGCATCTATTTATGTAGAAAAAATAGACACCAGAACATAGAGACAAACATTTTCTTACATATGTGCTTCATATTACATTGGTCTTCAACACAATACATCTTTCTTCACCTATTCTTCATGAATTTCAATATTAAATCCATGAATTAAGATTCATACATTCAAATGAACATATTGGGTTCAGCAAGCTACACCCAAAATTCATTATCTGATGTCTCCTTCATGTCATTTCTACAACACTAATTTCCTTTTTAGCTCATCATTTACAATGTTTATCAATGAAATAACTATACAATACTGGGTTCTAATACATTCCTATTTTACCATTATTCATGAACAATTCATGCTTGTTCACACAGTCTTTCTCATCAAAAACAATATCTTTTTTGACAAGCACGTTACCTTACTCGTCATTAAGTAATAGCCCCTGATGTTTTGAAACAAGCGTGAATTATGCCAGGACCTTTTCACATATCTACTTCATTACCAATACATTTACAAGACATGCACCACCATTTCACATTTCTATTATCAACTCCTCTGGCTAATTCAGCGCATTGACTACATGAATATATTTCAATAAAATCTATCACTCAGGGCTTTTACCAAAAATGCAGTTCACACGAAGGCCTCCGATGACTCAATTCCTCTTTACAACATTCCAAAATTTTTGTTCTTTTTGCTCACAGGTTAGCTTTTACAACATGATTTACTATGAAAAATATGGATATAAATATTTTCTTTAGCATTTCAGGGGACAAATTAAAGAAATATAATTACATTCATATGGGGCCTTTAAGTTCAGTCACAACTCAATCACCATGTACATTTTACTATAAGAAATGTAAAGCAAATGGTAATGTTCAACCAGATATAAAATAAATTTCAATTTCCTTTCAGTCATAAATGTTCCACATAACAATCATTATTTCATTCAAATGTGAGTTCATTAAAGCTTTCCCAAACACATCCAACCTTCCCAAACTACATAAATAACAACAAATAAAACATAATACTGATGGTGAACCCTTCCATCAACAATGTCTCTTCTAAATGTCTACTCAAAAAATAGTCAGCTTAGTACAACTTCATCACAAATTCTAGGAAATAAAGAGTAAAATCAAACATGCATAAATATCACAGATAAACATACCATGAAAGTAAATGAAGTCACTAACATAACATTTCATACAAATACTCATTCAACATCAATGAAGTCAACCTAATGTCTAACTGAAGCCTACAACTATTCTCCCTATATGAGACTTTCATTCAAAAATTTACTTCAACACTTCACTACATTTCAATATTGCAAAGAAATTCCTCACTCAATGAATTATACCACTCAGGTTTATCAAAATCATTCACAATTAAATATTCTATCTTATTATATTACAAACTTAGACATTCAATGATAATCAGACAAAACATGCCTATCATGGAAGCTATTTCTAAAGAGAAACAAGCTCAATCTTTGGTCAATGTCAAGGAGAGGACCACCATTGATTTTCCAATTGTTGGTGCCTAAACATAGTTAGGTATATACCAAGCCAGACCATTAGATTTAGGTGCGCATTATTCAATTCTCCTCACAATTTCCATCCAACTCCTTACATTTTTAAGAACTCTTTTCTCATTCTCAATACTAGCCACTTACAGTGAATGCAGTTTTATTTGCTTTTATTAATGTAGAGAACAATCAACACCAGAACACAGAAATATACACATTTTTTCAGAGGTCCTTCATATTCAATTGGTATTCAATACAAGAAATATTTATTCACCTATTTCTCAATAACTAAAATGATGAATCAATCAATTCACAATCATATATTCATATGAGCATTTAGGATTCACCAAGCTACACTCTAAATACTTTGTTTGGTATCTCCTATACTCAATTTCTATGTACACCACTAATTTCCTTTTTTTTGTATTCTCATTCTACTTCAAATAAACTCATGATGGCAAGCAGCCCAATATTTCTAATACATATTTCACAATAAAACAGGTATACAGTGATGGGTTCACAGACAATACTCTTTTTGCATCAATAAGGAACAATTCATGCTTGTTCACACAGTCTTCTTTCTCAAAACAATATCTTTGTTGAGAAGCAGGGGACCCCACTCATCATCAAGTTATAACCCCTCATGTTTTGGAGAAGCATGAATTATGTCATGAGCTTCACACATGTTTATTATACATAGAACATCACTTTTCATTTCCATTATCACATAGTGTGGCAAATTAAGCGCATTGCCTTCATAAATCTATTTCAATAAAATGTATCACAGAACCTTTTTACCAAAAATATACTACACAAAAAAGCCTAAGGTACCTACCTCAATTATTCTTTCCAACATTTCATAATTCTTCTCTCCTTTTTGCTCACATGTGAGGTACCTCTAAAACATAATTTGCTAAAAAAAATCAACATATTCATACCTTCTTTCTCATTTAAGGGAAATTTATATGGCCTTTTAGTTGTTCACTCACAACACAATCAGCAACATTTACATTTCTCTATATGAAATGTTAACCAAATACTTAAGTTCACAACGTTTCAACAACATTTCTATTTCCTTTCAGTCATAAATGCTCCACACAACAATAGTTATTGAATTAACATGCCAGTTCATTAAAGCTTTCCCAACCACATCCAACTTCCCAAAACTATATCCAGAACAAAAAAGGATAATACTTATGCTGAAGGATTACATCAACAACGTCTACTCTAACGCTCTATTCAAAAATATTATGCTTAGTAGAACTTCATACAAAATTCTATAAAATGAAGAGAAAAATCATACATGTCTTAACAACCAGACAAAAACACAACATCAAAATAAATCAAGTCACTAACAAATAATTTTTTACATATGCTCATTCAACATCAATCAACCCTAGCTGATTCTAACTCAAGACCTCAACTATTCCAAAAATTCATTTCCAAATTTGTTTTAACATTTCACAACATTTATATTCTTCAAATGCCTTTTTATATTAATACATGCCACCACTAACTTTGATGGAAATCATTCATATTTCAATATTCTATCTTATTAAAATTGAACTTACACACATTCACGGAAATCAAATACATATCTATCATTCACCTATTTATAAAGAGAAATAACCTAAATTTTTGGTCAATGTCAAGGAGAGAACAAAATAAATTTTACACTTTCTGCTGCCTAAACCTAGTTCATTATATGTAAATAAAGCATTTTTCTTCTATGCACTATCAGTCGCAAATGAGTATTTTACGAGTTATACCGGTAACTTAATTCAATTCTATCGGTTCAATGTACCTTCATAAATACTCAGCCACCCTAAAAATCAATGGTTCCCTTGATTTAAATATACACCACCTTTCTTGCGCTAACATCTTTGGAGTGTATTAACTAAAAGATCATGGAAGTGGGTTCCGGATCTGCAACGTCGCCTAATCATACACAGCACAAATTACGATACCCCTATAACTCGTTAAATACTCATTTGCGATGAAAAGTACATTGAAGACAAATTTTTCCTATTTATCTAAATACCTACGTTTAGGCAGCATAAATTTAAAAATCAACTTTTTCCTCTTCTTCACAAAAACCAAATCTCTAATTCAAGTTTCCCAACAAAACCATGGTTAATGTTGACTAGAGGAATATCATCGATTTGCCAATTTTTGGAGCCTAATCATTGATAACCACACGTAAATAAACATTTTTTCTCTACGCACTTTCCGCCGGAAATGAATATTTCAGGAGTTATAGCGGTAAATCAGTTCCTTCAATTCTAGACTTTGAAGCACGAAGTAACTCAATGAGCGCATCGGATGGCGTTACACTACAATGAACTCTCCCTTCCGACGAGCTAGAATGATTGAGTCGCTGCCAATTCTGCAAGGGCTAAACCCACTTCATGAATCTTTTACTTAATAAATTTGGATGATAACCATCATTGTGTTATTAACTCATGGATCCTCGATGCGGGTTCAGGCTGCGCGGGGTCTCAAAACACAAATATGAACATACCGCTATAACTCCTTGAATATTCATTTCTGCCAAAAAGTCCACAGATGCAAAATTGTTTATTTACATCTAATGAGTTATGTTTAGGCACCGAAAGTGGGAAATCTATTATGGTCCTCTCCAAACATTTACCCACAAACAATTCCATTCTCATTCTCAATTGCCTACAACACAATTACTGTTCATTTCCATTTGTTCATATGAGTTACAAATAATATCATTTCTACTACATTGTCAACACTAACATTTTAAATGTTTCATTCCAATGTGCCATCCTTTATCCTTATTGAAATGTCACTTTTACCTTACAACAGCACAGACGTGATTTGTCTTGGTGCACTGATAAACCTAACTACCCTACCAAAATCAATTCTTTGATTTTAATCTTGTGGGTCTTACTTTTCCTTCACAATATGCGGTTTCATGTTTCGGATAACAACATTTTAAACTAACTACAGGCACTGTAATACATACTTTATTCAAGTTGAAAACACACATTTCATATAAAATAATTCATATTTCTAAACTTTGATAGAGCATTAATATTTCCAACTCATTTCACTAACTTTACATACGGGTACAATTTGAACAAGAATTGCACAGCTTCCATTTCCCACACCAAGTAGTTTGTTTAACAATATTCCACTCATATATGTATATATTTACCAAACTCATTCATATGAAGGAGTATAAGTTACAAAAATTTTCCTAAACGTTTTCTGTTGGACAAACTAAGAAAACGTGAAATTTTACCAACAACCATACTTCACTTGTATTCACAACGATAATTTCATTCACACATCAAACAACACATCTTCAATGGCACTTCATTTTAGCACAAAATTAAGTCTCTCAATATCTTGAAACTTCATGAATTAAACCGCATATAAAAATTTGCAGAGTATTCACATTTCCGAAATACTAAGGCTTATTCAGAACGATCGTATACATATGTTCACAAATATTTAACTTATAGCATTTCACATTTAATAAATATCACACTTCAAACACGCATAACCTCTACAAATTTAGTCGACATCAGAGACACACATTCATTACATTTTAACACTCTTTTGGCGACCCTTAATATTCTATACCCACTTTAACGAGGATTTACTGGAACCTACGCATGCCAAGATAGTGATTTTGAGGCTTTCAAACGAGGAGTTTGTATTATTATTATTATTATTGGGGATTGAATTCTTCGTGTACAACCAACGAGTCCCTGGTCCTAAAGATCCTTCAATTTCCTTTTCCAATCCTACAAAAATTAAGGAGACATGTATTCACTTAAACTACCCTTCTTAGAAAATGCCTTGCTCAATGGAAGCATGTATATGCCGACAGGAACCATGTTCATTGAGTTTGACCCTCAGTCACGACAGATTCATTCCTCAACGAGCTTTTTTTCTTTACGCAATTGAAAGGCAAGTGCTTGACCTAAGATTTCTTCCAATTTCAAATTTCTAACGTCTAAATAACCCATTGCAATCACAACAGAAGTCGGCAAACAAAATATATATGCCGTATTTGAACAATTCAATTCTTACATCTCCACAAATGAAGAATTCGAAATTCAATACCTTGGAATTTATTTGCAATTACAAAAAATTAACGAATGCGCTTTGTTTTTGTCATCAATGAATATCATTGGACGGAAATTTTGATGTCGAAATAATAAAGGGCTCGAAGAAAATTGCTCTCAATAAGCCCAAGTCCGTATTTCTTGAATTCTTTTCATCTCAAAATACTCAATTTGCATATTTGGGCTCATATTACACAAATTCCCTCAAATAGCCGTATCGAACGAAAATAATTTAACCGCTACATCTCAAAAGAGATGACTGATTTCAAGTGTATTACCTTCGAATTATCGTTCATTTACCAACTTTTACGAATACGCCTTCTTTTGCGATGACACAATTCGCGATGTCGAAATAGTATCGGTTTGCTATATAATTGCTCTCAAGAACACCAACACAGTAGATGCGGAATTTTGGGCGTCGAAAACTACTCGCTTTGCATATTTGAACTCATACTACGAAGTAAGGTCGATTATGCTGACACCTTAAGGTAAAACACTAGATTGAACTTGTGATTTGTAACGTGATGGAGAGAGAGGACAACATATAATACGTCATAAAAAATAAATAAAGTCGAACTGAAATGAGCACCTCGAACGAATGAGCATCATTTCTGGTCAAAAACGCATCAAGAGCAATATTTACGCCTTTACGCAACGTTTGATTTGCGATTTATATCAATTTATAGCACTTCAACTGGATAATTATAATACAATTCTTATAACAAGCTGAAAATTTAAGTCTCAAATACTAAACCTCATTACTATATTGCAATTCAAAGTCCCCATACCTGTGAAAATGTGTGTCTGAAATTCATGGACCTTCAAGCAGCGAAAATAAAACGCGTAACCATCATTTATTCTCCATTGCAAAACTTGTTAGAATTAAAATAATACTACCTTAAGGTGAATGAAATATTTTAAACACATTTGTTCTCTATAAATTTCCATGTAAAACCAGTTTAAACACTTGAAAAGGATTATTTACTAGTCATGACTGCAAGTTGTGCGAATCTATAAGCGAAAGAACCGAGTTTGAGTATTGAGTTCCACGTCAAAATAAATTTATAATAACTTTAACAACACTGTAGACCTATGAAAAATTTGCAACACAGCCTCAAACGGTCAAAAATTGGTTGAAACTTTGAACTTTACCAATCACTCGAAATATATGGGATCAAACTCGACAAACATGAAAACATAAGCGTCATGATGTTCAAGATCCTTATACAGCCCTCACAACTCAAGCAAGCTTAGGCCACGTCATCGCAGTCACCCATGATCTCGGTGTGGAGACTTCAATGCAAAACAAGAAATAATCCGTGTCATTAATCTGCGGAGATTGAAAGACCTTTTCACTGGCACATTTTGCGTCCAGGGGAAATTTCTTTCGATGTTTTTTCCATTTATCTCAAAAAATAGAAAAGCTACGACTTTGAGACTGGTATCATTATAGAAAGATGTCCTCGATACGCATCAGTACAGAGTATTTAAAAGCCCTCAGGGGTAAAGCAGGGGGCGTGAGAGGGGTAATAAAAGTCGAAATGACGTGAAAACCATGTTTTTTTCATATATATATGGAACGGTTGATGCGATCGTTCCAGAAAAACTATTTTGTATGTAGCGTGAAAAAACGAGCAAAAAGTGTTCAACAACTTTGCCTGTAAAACGAAGCGTTCTCCAATGTTTTTGGTTTAAGTGAATTTTCCGACAAAAAGGACTATTTTTAAATCACTCATTTTGAGAAAAGTATCGCACTTGTGGCTTCATAAATTTAATAGATTTTAGAAAAAACTCCAATCTACATTCTATCAAATTTTGGAAGGCGAAAGCTCATCGAAAACGCCGCAACTGGCAGCCAAAGTGACACTTGAAAAACGGCCGTTTTTTTACCCAAAAGTTTTTCATTCATTGAACATTTTCCCGAATACTTTTCGACGTAACGATCACACCGTCGTAAAGCCCGAATTTTTCTCTACCAGTTCCGACCAACTCAGCTCCTCCGACGGCGCAATGAAAAATATCTTCATGTTTGAAATGACCCTATTTTCGGTCGGTTTTCGAGTTCTCGGGGGTCTCCTATGGGGTCTTGGGGCCTGGAAAGGGGTCCGAATGTCTTAGAATTTTCCCTTGTACACGCTCACCAAGTTTGAAAGCGCTGGGACCTCGGGAAGTGCGATTTTGCGCGAATTAGGGGGTGAATTTTTATAATACTCGAGGCTCCACCTTTCGGCGACCAGCATTTCGATGTTGGAGCCAGGTATGATTTTTTCACGGGTACTATTTTTAGTGTGTTCTCGCAACCTACAAAGTTCGCCCGCCGCAAGTAACCAGGCACAGCCCGCTAGGGGCGAACACAGACATTCCTCTGTACAACACTATCATAATAATGATAGACACGCACACACGTTCAAACACACACGCACACACTTATGTACACACGCACACTTTTCAAATCACCACAAATCACAAGCAACGCAATGAGATACACCATCGTGTAAAATGCCAAAATAATATATGTATCAAAATGCAATGCTATTTACTTCAATTTCTATGTTTAACTTTCAAACACCACAAACATTTCATTCACCAATTCCAACACCATTGATGAAGAAACTTCATTCAATTCACTTGACGTGAAACCTAATTCTATTGACGAAAATTAACAAATCACCACAATTCAGAAGCAACCCACTTTGAGACACCATCGTCTCAAAATACAAACCAATATATATATATATATATATATATATACACACGTCTTTCACCCTAAACTCTACATCGAACTTGGAAACACCTCAAGAATTTAATTTACCAAAAGCAATATCATTCGCATATATACTAACAGTAATATCAACCTAACCTTGTCACTAACAAACTGATGCGAAATAATTTCTCAAAACCATTCACATGAATAACAAAGCCTAACCAAAACGATGGCACCCTCCTTCATAGTATAACACAGACCATACGTATGTGTTACAACTCATCAAATCTTTAAATTAGCTTTCGTGTCACACTGTCACACCCTATCTAAAGAAATATAATGTTCTCTAACCCAACCTAACTGAACGCAAAGTCACCTAACCTCAACTAACGAAATATGGTCTAAACTCACCTAAAAAAATCTAATTTATCGTAACCTACTCTAACCTAACTGAAGTTAACCTAACTTGCTCTAAATATGACGTGAATTAACTTACTTGACACATTTCCAACTCACCTACATACGACTAAACTTTACTAATTCAGGGTTCCCTGTCCTGTTCTAAACTTACAATTTCGGTAGCATCTATTTTATCTGATTTATGTCTTACGCGAGCCCTTATTCCTCACGAATTCCTAACCTCTATGTGCGCTAAAATATCCTTCCATCCAACTGTAACTTATAACAAATTGATATTCTATTGGTCACAAAATGAAAATGCGTTCCATAACTATTTCACCGGCAGAGACATTCTGGCTCCTATATTTTCTCGTTTAATTATGTGGATTAGGGTTTGATTTGGTTTCTTCAAAATTTTACCTCACGAAATATTGTCACGAAACATTTATTACATTTCGGTTTATGAATGGGTGCGCATCACTAACCTTTTCCTTGGTTTCGAAGTTGACTAGTTTAATTCGTTCTAATCGACAATTCATCAAATATCCAACCTACATACTCAACAGAAATTAAATGTCACGAAGAAATGACGTCACAACGATGCATATTTCGAAATAATAGATAAAATCTTTATTTTGCGGTAAGCTACTTTTCAAAATTCAAGCATAAATCTTTACGTTCGAAACAGCGTAATAAAACAGTTATCATTAACAATTCATTCTAGGTCTAATCAGCAAAGTCTCTTATAACTGTGCATCACAACTCCTTCAACGAATATATATACAACGCGCTATCGCGCGCTAAGTTGAACGCCGAAGAAATAAACTCTCCATTTTGGGAACGCTTGGCGAGATCTCAAGCTCTCGCCAAGCGAAAGCGTTATTGTGTTGAAGTCAGTTAATACAAAAAAAGAACGCATTCGCAGCAAATCTCATGGAAACTTTCAACAATATTTGAGCATTTGTCACTCATCTATAATTTTGAGTGCACTTACAACTTACATACAACTACGAACTTTCTAAAAGCATCATTGACACCAAATCAAACTCTTCATATCAGAAATCAAACTTACGAATTCCCCATTCATTACGACAACATCATATCCGAACATATTTCTGACATTTCTCAAACAAATTTATCTGTGAACACCTGCGGCTATAGCTTTGAATCACTGATGTGTTTCCTAATAGACATCATTTTCGCCACAACAATTATTAGTTCACGAATGTGAACAATTTCAACCTCTTTCTAATCATATATTTCTATTGTGGATCGATACAGAAACATTCAATTAGGCTGAGTGGAATTTATAAATTATTATTGCAAATACATTAGTTATACCATTTCAAATTCAATAAATAACATCATTCAAACACACAAAACCTGCACAAGATTTCGTTGTCTTCGGGGACACATATTCACCAAATATTAATCATCAGTTAGAACCTCGTAATCTTGTCTATACTCACTCAAATGATGACTTCCTGAAACTCACGCATGCAATGTGAGCGATTTTGAGGCCTTCAAACAACGACTTTTAATTAGTATTATTGGAGATCGATTTTTTCGTGAACACTTGACAGGTTCTTTTTCGTGAAGATCCAGCAATGTTACATCCCAACCATAAAAAATTATGATACAAATATTCACTCAAACTATACCCTTCCTACAAAATGCCTCGTTCAATCAAAGCATATGTCGACATGAACCATTTTCGTGTTGTTTGAACCAATATATCGAGAGATTCGTTCTTCAATGAGCTCTATTAATTTAGAAAATGAAAAGTCAAATTCTTGGACTATGAGCTCTTTCAATTTCAAATTTCTAACGTCAAAAAACAAGTTTCAAACACAACACAAATAGGCACAAAGACCTGTGCCGAACGAAAAATATTTAGAACCTATATCTCTATAGAGATGACTAATTTCAAGTGTATCACCTTTGAATCATAGTTCAGTTACGAAGTTTAACCTATATTCGCCTTGTTTTCCGGTGACACAATTTGCGATGAAAAATATTATAAGATTGCTATAAAATTGCTCTCAACAACGCTAGCACAGTAGTTGCCGAATTTTTGGCGTCGAAAACTACTCGCTTTGCGTATTTGAACTCATACTACGAAGTAACGTCGATGATGCTGACACTTTAAAGTAAAACACTAGATTGAACATTGAATTTGTAATGTGATGAAGTGACGACAACATATAATAGGTCATCAAAAAGAAATGAAGCTTAAGTGAAATCAGCACCTCGAACGAATATCAGCATCTTTTCTCGTCAAAAACGCATCAACAGCAATAGTTACGCCTCTACGCAACATCTGATTTGCGATTTATGTCACTTTATATTACTTCAACTTGATAATTATAGTACAATTATTATAAGAAGCTGCAAATTTACGTCTCAACTACTAAACCTCATTACTATATTGCCATTCAAAGCGGCCATACCGCTTCAAATTACTCTTACATTCATGGACACTCAAGAAGCAGGGTAAATAAAACGCGTAACCATAATTTTTTCTCTTCTGCCAAACATGTTAGAATTGAAATAATACTACCATAAGCTGAATCACAAAGTCTAAACACATTTCTTCTCTATAAAGTTCCAAGTTAAACCAGTTTCAACACTTGAAAACGATGATTGACTAGTCATGACTGCAAGTTATGCGAATCTATAAGCGAAAGAACCGAGTTCGAGTATTGAGTTCCACGTCAAAATAAATTTATAATAACTATAACAACACTGTAGACCTATAACAAATTATCAACAGCGTCTCCAATTCGAAAAAAAATGGTAAAACTTTGAACTTTAACAAACAATCGAAAGATATCGGATCAAACTCCACAAAAAATAAAACATAACCGTCATGATGTTCAAGATCCTTATACAGCCCTCACAACTCGAGCAAGCTGGGGTGCCTCAACGCAGTCACCCATGGTTTTCATTGCGGAGACTTCAATGCCTTCATTGGAATAATCCGTGTCAAAAATCTGCGGAGATTGAAAGACCTTTTCACTGGCACATTTTGCGTCCAGGGGAAATTCATTTCGATGTTTTTTCCATTTTTCTCAAAAACTTGAAAAGCTACGACTTTGAGACACGTATCATTATAGAAAGATTTCCTTGAGACGCATCAGTACAGAGTATTTAAAAGCCCTCAAGAGTAAAGCAGGGGGCGTGAGAGGGGTAAGAAAAGTCTAAATTACGTGAAAAACATGTTTTTTTCATATATACATGGAACGGTTCATGCGATCGTTCCACAAAAGCTTTTTTGTGTGTAGCGTGAAAAAACGAGCAAAAAGTGTTCAACAACTTTGCCTGTAAAACGAAGCGTTCTCCAATGTTTTTGGTTTAAGTGAATTTTCAGACAAAAAGGACTATTTTTAAATCACTCATTTTGAGAAAAGTATCGCACTTGTGGCTTCATAAATTTAATAGATTTTAGAAAAAACTCCAATCTACATTCTATCAAATTTTGGAAGGCGAAAGCTGATCGAAAACGCCGCAACTGGCAGCCAAAGTGACACTTGAAAAACGGCCGTTTTTTTACCCAAAAGTTTTTCATTCATTGAACATTTTCCCGAATACTTTTCGACGTAACGATCACACCGTCGTAAAGCCCGAATTTTTCTCTACCAGTTCCGACCAATTCAGCTCCTCCGACGGCGCAATGAAAAATATCTTCATGTTTGAAATGACCCTATTTTCGGTGGGTTTTCGATTTCTCGGGGGTCTCCTATGGGGTCTTGGGGCCTGGAAAGGGGTCCGTAGGTCTTAGAATTTTCCCTTGTACACGCTCACCAAATTTGAAAGCGCTGGCACCTCGGGAAGTCGGTTTTGGCTCGAGTTAGGGAGTGATTTGCTATATCTCCGATGCTCCACCTTTATGGCGACAAGCAATTCCGATCTTGGTGCCACTTAAAATTTTTTCACGGGTACTATTTTTAGTCTCTTCTCGCAACACTACTACAAAGTTCGCCCGCCGCAAGTAACCAGGCACAGCCCGCTAGGGCGAACACAGACATTCCTCTGTACACCACTATCATAATAATGATAGACACGCAGACACCTTCAAACACACACGCACACACACTTATGTACACACGCACATGCACACTTTTCAAATCACCACAAATCAGCAGCAACGCAATGCGATGCACCATCGTCTCAAATGACAAAAGTATAAATATATATGTATATGCTGTGTTCTTCACTCGAAACTCTATTTCCAAATTTCATACACCACAAGCATCTAATTTAGCAACAGCAATACCGTTCATCAATTTACGAACCTCAAACCACCATAATTTAGCAGTAACCCACTTCAGTACACAATCGTCTCAAATGGAAAACCAATATATATATATATATATAATGTATTTCACTCTTACCTCTATGTTGAACTTTCAAACATCACAAGCATTTCATTTACCAAAAGCAATATCATTCGTCAATTTAACAATACCAATTTAAAACAACTAAAACCTGATCTAACCTTGCCAACAACAAACTGGTGAGAAATTATTTCGGCAACTCATTTTCATGCATAACACAACGTAAGCAAAACGATGGTACCCTCATTTATAGTACAACACTGACTAAACGTATGTGTTACAATTTATCCAAACAATAAATAAGTTTTCATATCACAACCTGTGCTAACACTATCTGAAGAAATAAAGTTACTCTCACCCAACTTAAACTAAGGCAAGACCAAATAACCTCAACTAACAAAACATAACCTCAACATAACTAAGCAAACCTAACATAACTTAGCGCATACTAACCTAACTTCAGTTTAACCTATCCTCCTCATATATAATGTGAACTCTCAAACACTCGGCATACTTTCTAAGCTCACCTACATACAACTCAACTACATTCATCCAGGGTGCCCTGTCCTATTCTATGGTTTAAATTTGTGTTCTACTTATTTCATTCTATTAGATTCCAACGCCTTTGCCCTTTTTCATCACGAATTCCGAAACTCTATGAGCAGTAACATTCTTTCATCCAACTAACTGATGACCACTTAATATCGTAATGTTGAAACCGCGACAATGCGTTCCATAATTATTTTCGCAGAGGAGAGCTTTACGTTGCAATATTTTTGCATTCAATTTCGATTTAGAGTCCAATTAAAGATTTCAAAATCTTTCTCTCATTAAAAGTTGTGACGGAACACGTTACATACCGCTTTATTCATACCTTCACTACTGGATACTAGATCTTCGCTCACTTTCAAAAATGACAACTGCGCTTGGTTCTAATCAACAATTCATTATTTCAAACTTACGTAGTCAATGGAAATTCGTTTTCACGAATAAATGACGTCAAAGTGTTGTCAATTGCAAAACATTATATAAGCTGTCGATCATTTCGCCAAAAGCTCGTTTACAATATTCAAACATAAATCTTTTCCCTAGAAAGACCTTTAAACGAAACCGTAATAATCATCAAAACAACTAACCATAACACCAGTTAGCCAAGCGAAACTTAATTCCAATATACTTAATCCAATACTATTTACCAATTCAACAATACCAACTTGAAACAATTCAAACCGAACCTGATCTTGCCAAGAAGAAACTCGTGAGAAATCATTTCTCCACACCATTTACAACAATAACACAGCCTAACCAAAACGATCGTACCCTCATTTATATAGTACGCAGACTAAACGTATTTGTCACAACTTCTCCAATCATTACATCACTTTTGATGTCACAGCCTACCTAACCCCTATCTAAAGTAACAGCAAGTAACAAAATATAATATAAACACACCCAAGCAAACCTAACTTTATGTAACTTTAATGTAACATAATTCAACATATCCTGCCTATATATAACGTGATATAACTCATTCGACATAGTTTAAACTCACCTATATACAACTAAAGTACACTAATCCACGGTGCCCTGTCCTCATTTATACTTTAAATTTCCGTCCCACTTATTTTATTGTATTTGATTCTAACGCCTTCGCCCTTAATCTTTACGAATTCACAACTTTTATATGTACGCTAACGTTCTTGCATCAAACTAACTAATGACCACTCAACATCATAACGTTACAACCGCGGCAATGCGTTCCATAACTACTCCCACAGCGGTGGTGAATGTTGAACAGACGACAATATTACATTTTCACATTTTTGGTCCAGCAATATAGATCGTTAGATCAAAGTAAACAATTTATCCTATATGCATTTTTGGTCGCAAATGAGTATTTAACGAGTTATAGCCTTCAAATTATGCAGTGTTGTATGGGCGGTAAATATAAAGCACAGGACCATGGTTCATGTTCCATATTTCTTTGCTAGAATATAGGGAATGGATCAAAATGAACAATTATTCTTATATGGACGATAAGTTGCAAATGAGCATTTAACGGGTTATAGCAGTAACATAATGTAATGTATGAGCTCCAAATGTGAAGCAAAGGACCTTTATTGATTTCCAAATTTTTGTGCCTGAATGTAGGTCATTAGATCAAAATAAATACTTATTCCTCTATGCACTTTCCATCCCAAGTGGGTATTAAACCAGTTTTAGCGCTGACATAATGTAACGTAACTAAAATAATAAGTATTTGTAAGGAAATGAAAATGATCGATTTCCAACTTTTCGGTCCTCGAATATAGGTAACTAAATGAAAATAAACCATTTTTCTTCCATCCACTTCCCGTTGCAAATCAGTATTTAACGAGTTACAGCGGTAACGTAATGCAATGTTGTAACGGCAGACAATGTTAAAGAGAGGACCAGAATACATTTTCAAAGTTTTAGTCTTTGAATATAGGTAATTAGATCAAAATGAACATTTTATCTTCCATGCACTTTTTGTCGCAAATGAATATTTACCGAGTAATAGCGATAACATAATCTTACTTTAGTTTAAATTATTTTTGATACGTTACATTATGTAACCCCTATTACTCACTATATACTCATATGCGGCAAAAAGTGTATGAAAGATAAATTGTTTATATTGATATAATTACCTATATTCAAGCACACAAATAGCAAAATTAATTAAGGTCCTCTACTTCACATTTACAGCCCATACAACATTGAATTTCGTTATGGCTATAACTCGGTAAATACTCATTTGGGACCAAAAATTCATAAAGGTTAAATTGTTTACTCGGATGTAATGATCTATATTCCAGCACAAAAAATTTGGAAATGAATGATTGTCCTCTTCTCAACATTCACCACCTATACAAACATTACAAAAATGTTGAATTACTGAATCACATTAGGATTTCGATCCCACATGTAACCATTTTCCCAAAATTTCAAAAACATTCTAGGTTCTCAGCACAAATTAATTCTTAAAATTTTAATCTTGTAACAAAACTGCAACACAAATTAAACTGAACCCACTAATAAAACTAATGAACATGATCCAACACATGAAAATATAAGCTACAACTATTTAAACCAAATGTTCCACTCCTAACATGTCACCAATTCCAAAAATTAAAACCCTGCTACAATACACAATTTCAACAAATTATTATTACATCGCTTCCCTTCTTATAAAACTTGCTCTGAATGAAGCTGATAACATATATAACTTCTAATGACAACTTCCACACATCCTTTACAATTTTAATTAAACTTCACTTTCATCTAATTTACTATTTTTAGGCACTCAAAAGTGGACAATCGATTTTTGTCCATTTCTTAACATTTACCAGACTTTCTTCCTCACAACATTTCACCAACAATGCGTATGAAAATCATTTAGAATTCAATATTTTATCTTTTCACACCGCAAATGTACTCACATTTAATAAAAAACAAACATATCTATCCTGCAAGCTATTTCTTATGACACACAAGCTAAATCTTTCATTCAAGTTCCCCTACCTTATACACAAAATATTTACATCCTCACATGAATCTATTTCTATTAAAACTATCACACATGGCTTTTACCATAAATGTACTCCACACAAAAGTTTACAATACATCAATTATTCTTTAAAACACTGTCAATCTAAACACCAAGAAACTTCCTTATTCATTTCATTCATAAATACTCCACGTTCTAATGATTATTTGCTTAGTATATCACTTCATTCAAACTTTCCCAACAACAACCGTATTTATTAACTACATCTCGAACAACAAAGAAAAAGACTTATACTATAGTCTAACATCAACAAGGTTAGTTCCAACAATTCATTCACAAAAACTCACCTTATTACAACTTCCTGAAATAAAATGTATAAGAAATCACAAATTCATACATGCCCACATACCAGACAAAAACATACCTTTCAACCAAATGCACTCACTAACTAATTCTTGACCCCCACATACTACACTTCAACATAGGGAAAGGCCGCCTCATGTCTCATTAAAGATCACTTAATTAAGACCAGACATTTCTGCAACATATGACACTACCAATTTACACACTTTCTTCAACGTTTACTACATTTGCCTATTTCAATATACTTCTATGATAAGGAAACCTCACAACTACTCTAAATAACGTTTGTGTGTAATTTCAAATTTCATCATTTTAGGCCTACAATTTACAGGCATTCCATACCATCAACACCAACAATTCCTATAACATGCAACCATTTCTTTCATAGCGACAAGACCAATTCATTATTTTACTTCTTTTTCCCTACACACCCAAGCATTCAATCATGATTTCATATATCCTATCAAACACCCACTCTGACATTTCTTTCTATCCGCTCAGTTGTTTGCAAAATTATTATGAGTTCTTCAATTCTGGAATGAAGAGAATGCAAAAATTTCCATTCAAAAGAGTTGCATATGAACATATCTTGGTTACCTATGACATTAATTTACAAACAATACCTTTACAAATGCATTTAGAAATAGCTACAATAAATGCACACATATCACACACAATATCAATGCAGTAAGACAGTTCTACATGCAACACCTAAATTTTATGAGCATCATTCACATACTGCATTTTCAATTCACTAACACCAATCTGTTTTCAAACAACTAAGTACACAATATATAGCATTGCCTACTAATTTCCTAAACATAATTTAACCTTCACTCAAGTACAAGTCGCTTGCAGCGATTATTTCGGACATAACATGTCTATTTGACATGAACTGATTACTAAAATACCTTTCAAATATGGTCACATTGAAAAGGAAATAAACGATCTGACACCTTTTGGATTTCTGCACTATTACCAAATAACAAATGCTCAAGCAAACCACATTGTACCAAAAATTACTTTGAAAATTCTTCCTGTGAAATATACAGGACAGAATGACAGAAGTACCTTGTATATACCATTTCTACCATGTATCTGTCCTATTCCAGCCTTATTTTACCACCATTCAAATTCAAAGTATAACAATTAAAATGCAATAGTCTCACTGCTATTATGAACTACATGTGATATACAAACCAATACTTTTTAGTAAGCATTCTTCTACTTTCATGACAATTTCCATTCAAGTCCTTGGTTTTTAAGAAGTCTTCATTGATTCTCACTACTACCCAGATACAGTGAATGCAATCATATTTGCATCTATTCATGTATAAAAAAATGTACACCACAACATACATACAAATATTTTCATCCATACGTGATTGATATGAAATATTGAATCCATCAATTCAGAGTCTTACATGCATATGAACATTTGGGATTCAGAAACCTACACCCAATATTCTTCTTAATGTATCTCCTATCACTCAGTTTTACAAAACGATTTTCCTTTTCAGAATTCGCTTTATTTTCAATATTTAACTATGAAATGGGTATACAATACAGGGTTCATATACATTCATATTTTCACATTATTCACAAAAATTCATGTTTGTTCACAGTCTTCATTCTCAACAAAAAATATCTTTCAAGACAACCAGGTGATATTACTTGTCATCAAGTTCTAGCCCCTCATGTTTTGAAAGAATAGTGAATTATGCCAACACCTTTACACATGTGTATTTTATTACCACCACATTCTAAATACATACAACATCGTTTATCATTTCCATTATCAACTCGTCTGCCTAATTAAGTGCATTGGCTACATGAATCTCTTTCAATACAATGTCTCACACACGGATTTTACAAAAAATGTAGTACACACAAAAGCCTGCGCTACCTCAATTATTCTTTTCAACATATCTAAATTATTATCTCTTTTTGCTCACACGTGAGCTTCCAAAAAACATAATTTACTATACAAAATCAGCACTTTAACCCGCGAACTGTAACTGGTCGCCTCATTTACCAGGCTCACTGGTTGCCAGACGTAAGGCATAACCCCAAGTTGTTATACACCAAAATGATCGTCTCAGCGAGTGCTACACAGCTGGAGCCAGAAACCCCCACATTGTGGGGGTTAAGGCAGAGCTCCAACCACTTGGAAGTTGGGAGGGGTAAGCACAGTCAGTGTGGTAAATGAGGCGACCGTGAGAGGGTGTGCGTGCGAACAGTCAGTGGCAGCCTCAGTTACCAGCGAAACTACTCAGGGCCTTATTTCGCCTTATTTCGCAAAAATGGCAAATAAGACAAATCTGAAGTCAGTAGCGTGTAGAGCAGTATTTTATTCATATTGTGTGAAAATTACAAGTTTCGAAACACTATACTTACAGTAATATAACCAGACATGCAAACATGCATTTATGTAGGAACTAAAACGAAGAATGGATAACACCTAGTAGACATAAATGGTCATAACTTTTTTTCTAATTGTTGTAGAGGAAAAATAAAAACATCAGCAGGTTTGGAAGGATTTTCTGCATAAAATAGCAGTGAAAAACATTACATTGTTTCCAAAACACAAAAATGGCCATTGATCTCTTTGAAGCAATGTTGTGCAAAAATCTACGGAGTTTGACTCCATATTACAAAGAAACGGTTCAAGTTATCAAAAATCTGACAACATCAAAGTGTAAAGCAACATTTCTTACTCACTACTTCATATTTTTACATCTCTGCCTATTACGGTAAGTGAACAGGGAACGGCAGAGTAACGCGGGTAAATTGACTACTTTTCTGAGGGATGCGCGACCGTGCGCGGGTTAACACCATCTTCTCCATTTCAGGTAAAAATTGTTATCAATTCAGTTAAATTTATATGGCCTTTTAGTTGTTCACTCACAACACAATCATCAACTAGTACATTTATCTACAAGATTCAAGATTATAAAGATTATAAGTTAGCCTCACTAACTGCTACAAAAATATAGCGTATCGAAGAGAGGGAGGAGAAAGGCACCGTTTAGTATGGAAATGGAAGAATGGGGAATCTATGCAGAAACGTCATAGAAACAGTCAGATGAGCAAGAAGTTCATGAAACAAAATCAAAGTTGAAGAACAAAGTACTAGGTGCTGACAAAAAAAAGGACAGCAGTGAACCAAAAACAGATGGTCCGTAGCAAAACATAAACATAATCTATTTCAACGAAAAAATAAAGCCTACCTAACCTTAAGCTCGCGCCCATTTCTCTACAAGAAATGCTAACCAAATACTCAAGTTCAACCACACTTCAACAACATTTCCATTTCCCTTGAGTCATAAATCTTCCACCCAACAATACTTATTGAATCAACATGTGAGTTCATTAAAGATTTCCCAACCACATACAACTTTCCATAACTATATTCTGAACAAAAAATGAAAATACTTATGCTGAAGGATTCAATCAACAACGCCCACTCTAACGCTCTATTAAAAAAATAGTCTGTTTAGTAGAACTTCATCAAAAATTTTAGAAAATAAACAGACAAATCATGGATGTCTAGACAACCAAACCAAAACACAACATATCAAGCAATCAACTCGGTAACAAATCATTTATTACATATGCTCATTCTAATTCAATCAACCCTACCTGATGTCAAATTCAACACCCCAACTATTGAAACCATATTAGAGTATTCATTTCCAAATTTGTTTCAACACTTCAGAACATTTATATACTTCAAATGGCTTTTAAATTATTACATTCCACCACAAACTTTTAGGGAAATCATTCATAATTTAATATTCTATCTTATTAGAATAAAACCTACACACATTCACGGAAATAAAATACATATCTATCATTCACCTATTTATAAAGAGAAAGAAGCGCAATTTTTGGTCAATGTCAAGAAGAGAACAACATAGATTTTACAATTTTTGCTGCCTAAACCTAATTCATTACAAGTAAATCAACGATTTTTCTTCCATGCACTTTCGGGCGCAAATGAGTATTTTTCGAGTTATAGCCATAACTTACATCAATTCTATCGGTCCAAGCGCTATCGGTCCAACCTCTATCGGTCCAAAATTCTAGAAAATAAACAGAAAAATCATACATGTTTAAACAACCAGACAAAAACACAACATGAAAATCAATCAACTCAGTAACAAATCATTTATTACATATGCTCATTCAACATCAATCAACCCTACCTCATGTCAAATTCAAGACCCCAACTATTGAAACCATATTAGAGTATTCATTTCCAAATTTGTTTCAACACTTCAGTACATTTATATACTTCAAATGGCTTTTAAATTATTACATTCCACCACAAACTTTGAGGGAGATCATTCATAATTTAATATTCTATCTTATTACAATCAAACTTACACACATTCACGGAAATAAAATACATATCTATCATTCACCTATTTATAAAGAAAAAGAAGCTCAATTTCTGGTCAATGTCAAGAAGAGAACAAAATATATTTTACACTTTTTCCTGCCTAATCCTAGTTCATTATATGTAAATAAACAAGTTTTCTTCTATGCACTATCAGTCGCAAATGAGTATTTTACGAGTTATACCGGTAACTTAATTCAATTCTATCGGTTCAATGTACCTCGCTAAATACTCAGCCCCCCTAAAAATCAATAGTTCCCTTGATTTATATATACACCACCTCTCTTGCGCTAACATCTTTGGAGTGTATTAATTAACTAAAAGATCCTGGAAGTGGGTTCAGGATCTCCAACGTCGCTGAATCATACACAACACAAATTATGATACCGCTATAACTCGTTAAATACTCATTCGCGATGGAAAGTACATTGAAGACAAATTTGTCCTATTTATCTAAATACCTACTTTTAGGCCGCATAAATTGGAAAATCAACCTTTTTCCTCTTCATCAAAAATACCAAATATCTAATTCAAGTTTCCCAACAAAACCATGGTTAATGTTGACTAGAGGAATATCATCGATTTGCCAATTTTCGGACCCTAATCATTGATCATCACACGTAAAAACACATTTTTTGTTTACGCAATTTCCACCGGAAATAAATATTTAAGGAGTTATAGCGGTAAATCAGTTCCTTCAATTCTAGACTTCGAAGCAGGAAGTAACTCATTGAGCGCATCGGATGGCGTTACACTACATGAACTCTCCCTTCCGACGAGCTCAAATGATTGAGTCGGTGCCAACCTTGCAAGGACTAAACCCACTTCAAGAATCTTTTACTTAATACATTTGCATGATAACCATCATTGTGTTATTAACTCATGGATCCTCGATGCGGGTTCAGGCTCCGCGGGCTCTGAAAACACTATTATGAACATACCGCTATAACTCTTTGAATATTCATTTTTGCAGACCAAAAGTGCACAGATGCAACATTCTTTATTTACATCTAATGTGCTATGTTTAGGCTCCAAAAAAGGGAAATGTATAATGGTCCTCTCCTAAACATTTACCCAAAAACATTTCAATCCCCCTTCTCTACAGCTTCTACGCAATTATTGTTCATTTCATAATATACCTATCAGTGACAAATACTATCATTTTTAATACATTATCAACACTAACATTTTGAATATTTCATTCCAATGTTCAATCGTTTCTCCCTATTGGTTCAGTCTCCCCGGCGGTCTGAAAACACAAATATGAACATACCGCTATAACTCTTTGAATATTCATCCCAAAGTCCCTTAAATTTGCCTCTTCAATCATACAAAAATTAAGGAGAGAGACATATATTCAGTCCATATAAGGAAAATGGTTGATTCATTTGTAATATAAAATAATGCAGCAGCAGAAATTGGTCAATTCACTATGGTTTTCTCCTTCACATTTACCAAATGTGAAGCTAGTTAGTTTTTGAACCAGAATACTTGAATAGTGACAGAGAAAGTTGTTGATAGTGTCATTAATGAATTCAATCTGAAAGTATGTACAATTTTATTGCTTTTAGAGATATTTGTAGAAGAAGTGCAATGTTTGCATGAGAACTGGTACCTTGGGAAAATAGACATTTCATTACCTAACGACTATTCTCAAAAACCATTATTATTTACTTGCAAGCAGAAGCGACAGCGTATTTCCGAAGATATGCATAACTGCAATCAAACCATACATTTCATATTTCTATGCATGCGGCCGTGCACGGACTCTAAAAGGGCTGCGCCCTTTCAGAGGCCGCACGGCCTAATTCACTACGTCTACTCCAATTTTACCGTCCACACACTTTCTCACACACATTTCCTTTCACTCTCATAACATGAGTCTCAAATAATAATTAAGCAGCAACATTACACTTCTCAACCGATCACTTCTATCACAAATACACATTCAATACTAACACTATAATGCGCATTTTAGGTCCACGTATAACACTTAACTTACAAAATTAATGAATTTTACTGATCAATATACTGTATGATAATGAGGTCCAATATCAACCATGAATATTAAACACTACCTACATACATTCCTTGACAATATGCTTCTCCGGCAATTCATTACACATTTCATGCCAACATTTAGTCCAACATAATCTTACCTCTAATTCATCGAAACCAATTCAGGAATAATAATAATAATAATAATGAAGGCATCTACGGATGCTTTATTTCCAATCAAGCCTGATACATATATCACCTTTTACATTGGATTTTCAAATGCCTTATAACTAACGCCAGGACGCCATAACGCTTTCCCCCGGTCGAGACCGGTACCCATTTCAGACACCTGGGTGGAGTGGGGTATTGTGCTTGGAATTTTTCTCCTATACCCAACAGAGAAAATCGCCACTGCCAGCGCCGAGACTCGATCCCGGGTCCTTGCCGCACGGCGGCAGAACCTATACCACATGGCTATGGCGGCACATCAGGAGTGGCAACGCCTCTTTTTACCATACCCCCACCCAACGGCTTTTGCGATGCGTGTGCACAACGAATGAAACTGTACAAAAATCACGAAATTATAACGTTTCAAGAAAATATTCATTATCCCAAACAGCAACCCTTAAAGACACGTCAAATTACACGTTGATAATCTGATGTTAAAATCGAAAACATTTTCCATTCCCTTCTTTTGTCATGAATAAATGAATACATATAACTAAGCAAACCATTAACCCACTTCCTCAGCAATGAATGTTATTCATCTGCTTAACAATCACTTTTATCCCGTTCTTCTTTCCACATATTTATCATTCATTCATCCAAACTCTTCAATAACAATAAATGTGTACAATCTCAAGCATATCGAAATCAAAGAGCAAATACACTTTTGTAATATACATTTCATATACATTATATATATTTATCTTCTTCTGGAACACCAATTCATCACAATATGATATGAAACTTTTACAACTCAACTTTCTCTTTTCATCTCAAACCTAAGTAACATTCAATGATAAAACTGTCGCCTATCCATTCCTGAGTAATAATAGGTAATGATTAATATCTAATGTCAACTTACCCTTTCACCTTTACTTCACACTCAAGCTGTGGAACTGAAAAATCTGCAACAATCAGTGCTGGATCTCAACTTCAGGGTAGATCACACTGCACACAAAGTATTCCATTTTAATAACAAATATAAACAATGTTTGAAACAAATTCTATGACTTTACCATAAATAAATATTTCCATTTTTAACTTCGAGCTGCTTCCTAATTAATATAATGAAATATGGGTAACCCAAACAATAACCAATCCACTAATTGATTCATGCAATCCAATTTATCCCTCTCCATTCTTTTTTAACCGATGATTTTGGATACACAACAAAAAATTTATGAATTTCTAAAATTCTATAAAATTTCTACGTGTTGAGAAACACAACAGCACTGATGCAAAAAAATACAGTCTATACCAAAACAAAAAAAACCTATTTTCTTTCACCAAACACAATACCTACCTAACTTATAAATCGGGACCTCACATAATCACCTTTGGAGCGCTAATTCCCATATATACAATAATTTTAAACACACCTGAGGGGGGTGTAGTTACTTCCTCAGAGAATTAAACTGGATCATATCTACTTGAATCCTCTTAAACCACTAACAAAATGTTCCACAAATGTAGGTATACAATACCTACTATTTCCACTTCAAAAACAACTAGGTATCAATTTACAAACACAAACCCTCTGCACATACGATAAGTACAACAAAAATCCATCCTCGTATATCAGTATCACCACATAAGAATACCATAAACATTAACATTTCTTTGCACAAATAATTATGATACAAATAAATGTTTTCAGTATTTCTACAATGGTATTACTGATACACAAAAATGAATTGTTGGTTCAACTTTCTATGAAGCATACTGCATGAACATACATAGATCAAAAAAAACAATCCATAACCAAACAAATGCTATTCACCATAAACATCAAATAACCATTCATTATTAACTCACTATGTCTCATTTTTATCATAGTTGAGTTCACTAATTCTAGTCTCCTCACCTGCTAAAAAGCTGTATGAAGATAAACAAAAATTGAACTTTAATCTGCAATACTCAGACTGAAACACAAATTCAATCAGCCAGTTACATTGAAAAATAACTTAAAAAATAATGGTTCATGTTTAACGTCAAGAATTCCTATTATATTTCCACAAAAATAAATCAACCGACCTTCATTATAACCTTTAAACTTTACATTTCACCCAGGTTCTCATTTTCAATAATACCCTAGAGTAATCCTTCTATAATAACCTAACATTTCTCATACTATACAATACTAATGATTGTAACTGAATCATCCAGCTTACAACTCATTACCTCTAAGAATAAATCAAAGGTGCAAAAATGAATCATTCCATGTGAAGTATGTAGAGATTTCATAATAACGCGGCAAACAACTACATTCAACATAACACACTGTGAACACACACTAATATTTTATGTAACCTATTCATACATAAAGTAACCTATTACTATTTTCCCAAGGTACCAGTTCTCATGCAAACATTGCACTTCTTCTACAAATATCTATAAAAGCAATAAAATTGTACATACTTTCAGATTCAACTCATCCATGACACTATCAACAACTTTCTCTGTCACTATTCAAGTATTCTGGTTCAAAAACTGACTAGCTTCACATTTGGTAAATGTGAAGGAGAAAACCATAGTGAATTGACCAATTGATGCTGCTGCATTTTTGTATATTAAAAATAAATCAACAACTTTTCTTATATGCACTTACCGTCACAAATGAGTATTTAACGAGCTATAGCGGTTCAGTAGTGCGTTCACTTTCATTTGTCACTTTTATTACAGGGCTGAAATTTTAGAATTTAATTCTGATGAGAACCTAGAATGTTTCTGCAATATTGTGCAAACAAATTAGATGTACAATCTAAATCCAAATAAGCAGCAGTAATTCAACATTTGTGAAGGAGAAAACCATAGTGAATTGACCAATTTCTGCTGCTGCATTAATGTATATTAAAAATAAATCAACAATTTTCCTTATATGCACTTACCGTCACATATGAGTATTTAACGAGCTATAGCGGTTCAGTAGTGGGTTCAGTTTCATTTGTCATTTTTATTACAGGGATGAAATTTTAGAATTTCATTGTGATGACAACCTACAATGTTTTTGCAATATTGTGCAAAAAAATGAGATGTAGAATCTAAATCCAAATAAGCAGCAGTAATTCAACATTTGTGAAGGAGAAAACCATAGTGAATTGACCAATTTCTGCTGCTGCATTATTGTATATTAAAACTAAATCAACAATTTTCCTTATATGCACTTACCCTCACAAATGAGTATTTAACGAGCTATAGCGGTTCAGTAGTGGGTTCAGTTTCAGTTGTCAGTTTTATTACAGGGATGAAATTTTATAATTTAATTGTGATGAGAACCTAGAATGTTTCTGCAATATTGTGCCACAAAATTAAATGTACAATATAAATCCAAATAAGCAGCAGTAATTCAACATTTGTGAAGGAGAAAACCATACTGAATTGACCAATTTCTTCTGCTGCATTATTGTATATTAAAAATACATCAACAATTGTCGTTATACGAGTATCCACTTACCGTCACAAATGAGTATTTAACGAGCTATACCGGTTCAGTAGTGGGTTCAGTTTCATTTGTCATTTTTAGTACAGGGATGACATTTTAGAATTCAATTGTGATTACAACCTAGAATGTTTTCGCAATAGTGTGCAAATAAATTAGATGTAGAATCTAAATCCAAATATGCAGCAGTAATTCAACATTTGTGAAGGAGAAAACCATACTGAATTGACCAATTTCTGCTGCTGCATTATTGTATATTAAAACTAAATCAACAATTTTCCTTATATGCACTTACCGTCACAAATGAGTATTCAACGAGCTATAGCGGTTCAGTAGTGGGTTCACTTTCATTTGTACGTTTCATTACAGGGATGAAATTTTATTATTTAATTGTGATGAGAACCTAGAATGTTTTTGCAATATTGTGCCAAAAAATTAGATGTAGAATCTAAATCCAAATAAGCAGCAGTAATTCTACATTTTGGTAACGTATGGATGGGTGGCGAATGTTGAGCAGACGACAATATTAGATTTCCACATCTTTTGTGCAGCAATATAGATCATTACATCAAAGTAAACAATTTATCCTTTAAGCATTTTTGGTCGCAAATGAGTATTTAACGAGTTATAGCCTTAACATTATGCAGTGTTGTATGGCCGGTAAATATAAAGCACAGGACCATGGTTGATGTTCCATTTTTTTTGCTAGAATATAGGCTATTGGATCAAAATGAACAATTTTTTTTATATGCACGAGAAGTTGCAAATGAGCATTTAACGAGTTATAGCAGTAACATAATGTAATGTTGTATGAGCTCTAAATGCGAAGTAAAGGACCTTTATCAATTTCCAAATTTTTGTGCCTGAATGTACGTCACTAGATCAAAATAAAAATTAATTCCTCTATGCACTCTTCATCCCAAGTGGGTATTAAATCAGTTATAGCGCTGACATAATGTCACGTAACTAAAATAATACGTATTTCTACAGGAAATGACAATGATCGATTTACAACTTTTCGGTCCTCGAATATAGGTAACTAAATGAAAATAAACCCTTTCTCTCCAATCCACTTTCACTTGCAAATCAGTATTTAACGAGTTACAGCGGTAACGTCATGCAATGTAGTATCGGCAGCCAATGTTAAAGAGAGGACCAAAATACATTTCCAAAGTTTTAGTCTTTGAATATGGGTCATTACATCAAAATGAACATTTTATCTTCCATGCACTTTTTGTCGCAAATGAATATTTACCGAGTTATAGCGATAACATCATGTTACTTTACTTTAAATTGTTTCTGATACGTTACATTACGTAACTCCCATTACTCACTAAATACTCATTTGCGACAAATAGTGTATGAAAGATAAATTGTTTACATTGATCTAATTACCTATATTCAAGCACACAAATTGCAAAATTGATTAAGGTCCTCTACTTCACATTTACCGCCCATACAACATTACATTTCGTTACGGCTATAACTCGGTACATACTCATTTGCGACCAAAAATTCATAAAGGATAAATTCTTTACTCTGATCTAATGATCTATATTCCAGCACAAAAAATTTGGAAATCAATGATTGTCCTCTTCTCAACATTCACCACCCATACAAACATTACAAAAATGTTGAATTACTGAACGAAATTAGGATTTCAATCCTACATCTAATCATTTCCCCAAAATTTCTAAAACATTCTAGGTTCTCAGCACAAATTAATTTCTGAAATTTTATTCCTGTAACAAAACTGCAACAGAAATTAAACTGAACCCACTAATCAAACTAATGAACATGATCCAATACATGAAATTATAAGCTAAAACTATTTAAATCAAATGTTCCACTCCTAACATGTCACCAATACCAAAAATTAAAACCCTGATACAATACACACATTCAACAAATTATTACTACATCGCTTACCTTCTTAGAAAACTTTCTCTGAATGAAGCTGAAAAAATAAATAACTTCTAATGAAAACTTCCACACATCCTTTACAATTTCAATTCAACTTCACTTACATCTAATGAACTATTTATAGGCACTCAAAAGTGCACAATGGATTTTTGTCCATTTCTTAACATTTAACAGACTTTCTTCCTCACAATATTTGACCAACAATCTGTATGAAAATCAATTTTAATTCAATATTTTATCTTTCCACACCGCAAATTTACTCACATTCAATAACAAACAAACGTATCTATCTTGCACGCTATTTCTTATGACACACAAGCTAAATCTTCATTCAAGTTCCCCTATCATATACACAAAATATTTACATCCTCACATGAATCTATTTCAATGAAACGTATCACACAGGGCTTTTACCATAAATGTACTCCACACAAAACTTTACAGTACATCAATTATTCTTTCCAACACTGTCAATCTAAACACCAAGAAACTTTGTTATTCATTTCATTCATAAATACTTCACGTTCTAATGATTATTTGCTTAGTATATCAGTTCACTCAAACTTTCCCAACAACAACCATCTTTCTTAACTACATCTCCAACAACAAAGAAAAAGACTTATACTATAGTCTAACATCAACAACGTTTGTTTGAACACTTCATTCACAAAAACTCACCTTATTACAACTTCCTGAAATAAAATGTATAAGAAATCACAAACTCATACATGCCCACATACCAGAGAAAAACATAGCTTTCAACCAAATGCACTCACTAACTAATTCTTTAACCCACATACTACACTTCAACATAGGGAAAGGCCGCCTCATGCCTCATTGAAGATCACTAGATCAAAACAACACATTTCTGCAATATATGACACTACCAATTTCCACACTTTCTTCAACGTTTACTACATTTGCCTATTTCACAATACTTCTTTGGTAAGCAAACTTCAGATCTGCTCTAAATAACGTTTGTGTGTAATTTCAAATTTCATCATTTTACGCCTACAATGTACAGGCATTTCATACCATCAACACGAACAATTTCTATAACATGCAACCATTTCCTTCATAGCGACACGACCAATTCATTATTTTACTTCTTTTTCCCACCACACCCAAGCATTCAATCATGATTTCATATATCCTATCAAACACCCACTCTGACATTTCTTTCTATCCACTCACTTGTTTGCAGAATTATTAAGACTTCTTCAATTCTGGAATGAAGAAAATGCAAAAATTTCCATTCAAAAGAGTTGCATATGAACATATCTTGGTTACCTATGACATTCATTTACAAACAATACCTTTACAAATGCATTTCAAAAAGAAGTTCATGAAACAAAATCAAAGTGGAAGAACAAAGTACTAGGTGCTGACAAAAAACAGGACAGCAGTGAACAAAAAGAAGATGTTCCGTAACAATACAAAAACATAATCTATTTCAACAAAAAAATAAAGCCTACCTAACCTTAGGCTCGGGCCCATTTCTCTGCATGAAATGCTAACCAAATACTGAAGTTCAACCACACTTCAACAACATTTCTATTTCCTTTCAGTCACAAATCTTCCACCCAACAATACTTATTGAATCAACATGTGACTTGATTAAAGATTTCCCAACCACATCCAACTTTCCAAAACTATATTCACAACAAAAAAGGATAATACTTATGCTGAAGGATTCAATCAACAACGTATACTCTAACGCTTTATTAACAAAATTGTCTGCTTAGTAGTACTTCATCAAAACTTCTAGAAAATAATGAGAAAAATCTTACATTTCTACATCCAAGAGAAAAAGACAACATGAAATTAAATCAAGTCACTAGCAAAACATACCCTACATATGCTCATTCAACATCAATCAAGTCTACCTAATGTTTACATGAAAACCCCAACTATTCCAACTATGTAAGACTATTCATTTACACATTTGTTTCAACACTTCACTACATTTCAATACTTCAAAATGGTTTTTTACTGAAGCAATTCCACTACTAAGTTCAATGAAAATGATTCATAATTTAATATTCTATCTTAATAGAATAAAACTTACAAACATTCACTGAAAAAATTACATACCTATCATCAAAGCTATTTCTAAAGAGAAACAATCTTCATTTTTGGTCAATATCAAGAAGAGAACAAAATAGATTTTCATTTCTTTGCTGCCTTAACATAGTTCATTAGAAGTACAGAAACCATTTTTCTTCCATGCACTTTCCGGGGCAAATGAATATTTCACGAGTTATAGCGGTAACTCACAGCAATTCTATTGATGCAAGCTTGGGAAAAAATAGGTAAGATCCGAAATTGACACTGCAACATGAGGGACCACTGATGGACTCTCCCTCCCAACAGTCAAGTAATAGTTGGTCGACCCATCGATAATGGCGTCAACCGATATACCTCGCTAAATACTCAGGCAGCCAAAAAATCAATGTTCCATCTGATTTAGGTATACACTACCTCTCTTGCGCATATATCTTTCGAGTGTTATTCACTCAAACATCCTGGAAGTGGGTTCACGCTCCGCAGGGTCGCCTAATCATACACGACGAAAATCAACATACCGCTATAACTCATTACATACTCATTTGCGATGGAAAGTACATTGAAAACAATTGTTCATCTTGATCTAATTACCTATATTTAGGCAGCGAAAATCAAAAAATCAACTATTTTCCTCTTCTTTACAAATACCAAATCTATAATTTCACTATCTCTACAAAAACATGGTTCATGTCGACTAGAAGAACATCATCGATTTCCCTATTTTTTTAGCATAAACATAGATAGTTACATATAAATGAACATTTTTGGTCTACGCACGTTCCGCCGGAAATGAATATTTCACGACTTCTAGCGGTAAATCAGTTCCCGCAACTCTAGAGTTTGAAGCAGGAACTAACTCATCGAGCGCGTCGGATGGCATAACACTACAATGAACTCTCCCTTTCGATGAGCTCGAATGATCGAGTCGGTGCATGTGCCAACCCTGCAAGGGCTAAACCCACATCAAGAATCTTTTACCTAATAAATTTGGATGATAACCATCATTGTGTTATTCACTCATGGATCCTCAATGCGGGTTGAGGCTGCACGGGGTCCGAAAACACAAATATGAACATACCGCTATAACTCCTTGAATATTCATTTCTGACAAAAAGTCCACAGAGGCAAATTTCTTTATTTACATATCATGAGCTATGTTTACGCACCGAAAGGGGGAAATCTGTAATGGTCCTCTCCTAAACCTTTACCCAAAAACATTTTAATCACAATTCTGTATTGCCTAGTACACAATTATTGTTCATTTCAATTTGTTCATGTAAGTAACAAATAACTTCATTTCTACTACATTATCAACATCACTGAAGTTTCGGTCAATATTGAATATAATGTTGTCAACAAATTTCATAATTTCGTAGGTATAGATAGGTAATATAGTCGATTTTAAGACGTTTTACACGAATGACAATGTGCCCGCAAATGCTTATTTTTGGAGATATTTAACTTTGAAGTTATAGGAACGTCGTTTATAAAATTTAACAAACGGAGAGGTAAATAAGCAGAAATCCGGTTCTGACGTAACGATAGGTAAAGTTAGGTTTGGTAAAGTTAATCTAGTTAAGGATCCTAACCTAAGTAAGCCTAATATATCTTAATTTAACTCAACCATACCGAGGCCGATGACTCCCCCAAAAAAACTTGGCGTGGTCCGCGTCCGCAAAACGCCGGAAGAGCCATATCGAAACTGCCGTCAATGCTATTCTTTCCTGGCGTTATTTATCCTATATCTCCTAAACTAAGCATTTCCGGGCATATTGTCATTCATGTAAAACGTCTTAAAATTTACTATATTACCTATCTATACCTACGAAATTATGAAATTCGTTGACAACATTATATTCAATATTGACCAAAAATAATGAAAAAAATCTTACATTTCTACATCCAAGAGAAAAACACAACATGAAAGTAAATCAAGTCACTAACAAAACATTTCCTACATATACTCATTCAACATCAATCAAGTCTACCTAATGTCAAACTGAACACCCCAACCATTTCAACTATGTAGGACTATTCATTTACACATTTCTTTCAACACTTCAATACATTTAAATACTTCAAAATGCTTTCTTACTGAATCCATTTCACTACTAGGTTTAATGAAAAGGATTCATAATTTAATATTCTATCTCAATAGAATAAAACTTACACACATTCACTGAAAAAATTACATACCTATCTTAGAAGCTATTTCTAAAGAGAAACAATCTTCATTTCTGGTCAATGTCAAGAGGAGAACCAATTAGATTTTCATTTTTTTGCTGCCTTAACATAGTTCATTAGAAGTGAAGAAACCATTTTTCTTCCATGCACTTTCCGGGGCAAATGAATATTTCACGAGTTATAGCGGTAACACGCAGCAATTCTATTGATGCAAGCTTGGGAAGAAATAGGTCAGATCCTAAATTTACACTGCAACATGAGGGAACACTGATGGACTCTCCCTCCCAAAAGTCAAGTAATAGTTGGTCGACCCATCGATAATGGCGTCAACCGATATACCTCGCTAAATACTCAGGCAGCCAAAAAATCAATGTTCCCCCTGATTTAGGTATACACTACCTCTCTTGCGCAAATATCTTTGGAGTGTTATTCACTCAAACATCCTGGAAGTGGGTTCACGCTCCGCAGGGTCGCCTAATCATACACGACGCAAATCAACATACCGCTATAACTCATTAAATACTCATTTGCGATGGAAAGTACATAGAAAACAATTGCTCATCTTGATCTAATTACCTATGTTTAGGCAGCAAAAATCAATAAATCAACTATTTTCCTCTTCTTTACAAATACAAAATCTATAATTTCACTATCTCTACAAAAACATGGTTCATGTTGACTCGAAGAACATCATCGATTTCCCTATTTTTTTAGCATAAACATAGATCATTACATATAAATGAACATTTTTTGTCTATGCACGTTCTGCCGGAAATGAATATTTCACGAGTTCTAGCGGTAAATCAGTTCCCGCAACTCTAGAGTTTGAAGCAGGAAGTAACTCATCGATCGCGTCGGATGGCATAACACTACAATGAACTCTCCCTTTCGATGAGCTCGAATGATCGAGTCGGTGCATGTGCCAACCCTGCAAGGGCTAAACCCACATCAAGAATCTTTTACCTAATAAATTTGGATGATAACCATCATTGTGTTATTCAATCATGGATCCTCAATGCGGGTTAAGGCTGCGCGGGGTCCCAAAACACAAATATGAACATACCCCTATAACTCCTTGAATATTCATTTCCGACAAAAAGTCCACAGATGCAAATTTGTTTATTTACATATAATGAGCTATGTTTAGGCACCAAAAGGGGGAAATCTGTAATGGTCCTCTCCTAAACCTTTACCCAAAAACATTTTAATCACAATTCTGTATTGCCTAGTACACAATTATTGTTCATTTCCATTTGTTCATGTAAGTAACAAATAACTTTATTTCTAATACATTATCAACATCACTGAAGTTTTGGTCAATATTGAATATAATGTTGTCAACGAATTTCATAATTTCGTACGTATAGATAGGTAATATAGTCGATTTTAAGACGTTTTACACGAATGACAATGTGCCCGCAAATGCTTATTTTTGGAGATATTTAACTTTGAAGTTATAGGAACGACGTTTATAAAATTGAACAAACGGAGAGGTAAATAAGCAGAAATCCGGTTCTGACGTAACGATAGGTAAGGTTAGGTTTGGTAAAGTTAATTTAGTTAAGGATCCTAACCTAAGTAAGCCTAATATATCTTAATTTAACTCAACCATACCAAGGCCGATGACTCCCGCCAAAAACTTGGCGTGATCCGCGTCCGCAAAACGCCGGAAGAGCCATATCGAAACTGCCGTTAATGCTATTCTTTCCTGGCGTTATTTATCCTATATCTCCCAAACTAAGCATTTCCGGGCATATTGCCATTCATGTAAAACGTATTAAAATTGACTATATTACCTATCTATACCTACGAAATTATGAAATTCGTTGACAACATTATATTCAACATTGACCGAAAATAATGAGAAAAATCTGACATTTCTACATCCAAGGAAAAACACAACATGAAAGTAAATCAAGTCACTAACAAAACATTTCCTACACATACTCATTCAACATCAATCAAGTCTACCTAATGTCCAACTGAAGACCCAAACTATTCCAACTATGTAAGACTATTCATTTACACATTTGTTTCAACACTTCACTACATTTCAACACTTCAAAATGCTTTCTTACTGAATCCATTTCACTACTAAGTTTAATGAAAAGGATTCATAATTTATTATTCTATCTCAATAGAATAAAACTTACACACATTCACAGAAAAAATTACATACCTATCATCGAAGCTATTTCTAAAGAGAAACAATCTTCATTTTTGGTCAATGTCAAGAAGAGAAAAAAAAAAATTTTCCATTTTTTGCTGCCTTAACATAGTTCAGTAGAAGTAAAGAAACTATTTTTCTTCCATGCACTTTCCGGGGCAAATGAATATTTCACGAGTTATAGCGGTAACTCACAGCAATTCTATTGATGCAAGCTTGGGAAAAAATAGGTATGATCCTAAATTTACACTGCAACATGAGGGACCACTGATGGACTCTCACTCCCAACAGTCAAGTAATAGTTTGTCGACCCATCGATAATGCCGTCAACCGATATACCTCGCTAAATACTCAGGCACCCAAAAAATCAATGTTCCCCCTGATTTAGGTATACACTACCTCTCTTGCGCAAATATCTTTGGAGTGTTATTCACTCAAACATCCTGGAAGTGGGTTCACGCTCCGCAGGGTCGCCTAATCATACACGACGAAAATCAACATACCGCTATAACTCATTCAATACTCATTTGCGATGGAAAGTACATTGAGAACAATTGTTCATCTTGATCTGATTACCTATGTTTAGGCAGCAAAAATCAAAAAATCAACTATTTTCCTCTTCTTTACAAATACCAAATCTATAATTTCACTATCTCTACAAAAACATGGTTAATGTTGACTAGAAGAACATCATCGATTTGCCTATTTTTTTAGCATAAACGTAGATAATTACATATAAATGAACATTTTTTGTCTATGCACTTTCCGCCGGAAATGAATATTTCACGAGTTCTAGCGGTAAATCAGTTCCCGCAACTCTAGAGTTTGAAGCAGGAAGTAACTCATCGAGCGCGTCGGATGGCATAACAATACAATGAACTCTCCCTTTCGATGAGCTCGAATGATCGAGTCGGTGCATGTGCCAACCCTGCAAGGGCTAAACCCACATCAAGAATCTTTTACCTAATACATTTCGATGATAACCATCATTGTGTTATTCACTCATGGATCCTCAATGCGGGTTGAGGCTGCGCCGGGTCCGAAAACACAAATATGAACATACCGCTTTAACTCCTTGAATATTCATTTACGACAAAAAGTGCACAGATGCAAAATTCTTTATTTACATCTAATGTGCTATGTTAAGGCACCGAAAAAGGGAAATCTTTAATGGCCTTCTCCTAAACATTTACCC
Source organism: Morinoia aosen (assembly GCA_030386875.1). Taxonomy (NCBI): domain Eukaryota; kingdom Metazoa; phylum Arthropoda; class Malacostraca; order Amphipoda; family Talitridae; genus Morinoia; species Morinoia aosen. The sequence goes on along the minus strand of CM059573.1, from coordinate 38,277,738 downwards.
AAAAACATTTCAATCCCCCTTCTCTACAGCTTCTACGCAATTATTGTTCATTTCATAATATTCATATGAGTGACAAATACTATCATTTTTACTACATTATCAACACTAACCTTTTAAATATTTAATTCCAATGTTCAATCATTTCTCCCTATTGGTTCACGCTCCGAGGGGGTCTGAAAACGAAAATATGAACATACCGCTATAACTCTTTGAATATTCATTTACGACAAAAAGTGCACAGATGCAAAATTCTTTATTTACATCTAATGTGCTATGTTTAGGCTCTGAAAAAGGGATATCTATAATGCTCCTCTCCTCAACATTTACCCAAAAACTTTTCAATCCCCCTTCTCTACAGCTTCTACGCAATTAGTGTTCATTTCATAATATTCATATCAGTGACAAATACTATCATTTTTGCTACATTATCAACACTAACATTTCAAATATTTAATTCCAATGTTCAATCATTTCTCCCTATTGGTTCAGGCTCCGCGGGGGTCTGAAAACGCAAATATGAACATACGGCTATAACTCTTTGAATGTTCATTTCTGACAAAAAGTAAACAGATGCAAAATTGCTTATTTGCATCTAATGTGCTATGTTTAGGCACCGAAAAAGGGAAATTTTTAATGGCCCTCTCCTAAACATTTACCCAAAAACATTTACATCACCCTTCTCTATAGCCTCTACGCAATTATTGTTCATTTCCTAAAATTCATACGAGTGACAAATACTAGCCTTTCTACTACAATATCAACACTAACATTTCAAATATTTCATTCCAATGTTCAATCCTTTCTTCCCATTCAAATGTCACTTCTACCTTTCAACAGCACAGACATGATTTGTCTTGGTGCACTGATAAACCTCATATGTATGTTCAGAAAATCTATTTCTTTAACACTTATGGCTGTTACTTTCCATTCACAATATGAAGTATCAACATTCGTACACAAAAATGGCACACAAACTACAGGCAATGTATTACATACTTTTTTCAAGTTGAAAAGACACATTTCACATCAAATCCTTCATATTTCTCAACTTTGAAGGGGCAAGAATATTTTCAACTCATTTCACTAACTTTACATACGGATACAATTGGAACATGAATTTCACAGTTTCCATTGTGCACACCAAGTAGTTTGTTGTCAAATATTCCACTCATGTCTATTTTTACCAAACTCATTCATATGAAGGAGTATTCGTTACAAAAATTTTCCTAAACGTTTTCTGTTGGACAAACTAAGAAAACGTGAAATGTTACCAACAAGCATACTTCACATGTATTCACAACGATCATTTCATTCACACACTAAACAACACATCTTTAATGGCACTTCATTTTAGCACAAAATTAAGTCTCTCTCTATCTTGAAACTTCATGAATTAAACCGCATATCAAAATTTGCAGAGTATTTACCTTTCCGAAATACTAAGGCTTATTGAGAACGATCATATACATATGTTAAGAAATATTTCACTTATACCATTTCACATTCAATAAATAGGACACTTCAAACACGCATAACCTCTACAAATGTAGTCGCCATCACAGACACACATTCATTACATTTTAACACTCTTTTGGCGACTCTAGATGTTCTATACCGACTTTAACGAGGATTTACTGGAACGTACGCATGCCAAGATAGTGATTTTGAGGCTTTCAAACGAGGAGTTTGTATTATTATTATTATTGGGGATTGACTTCTTCGTGTACAATGAACGAGTCCCTGGTCCTAAAGATCGTTCAATTTCCTTTTCCAATCCTACACAAATTAGGGAGACATATATTCACCCAAAATACCCTTCTCAGAAAATGCCTCGCTGAATGGAAGCATGTAGATGCCGACAGGAAACATGTTTTTTGAGTTTTAGCCTCAGTCACGACAGATTCATTCCTCAACGAGCTTTTTTTCTTTACGCAATTGAAAGTCAAGTGCTTGCCCTAAGATTTTTTCCAATTTCAAATGTCTAACGTATAAATAACCCATTGCAATCACAACACAAGTAGGCAAAAAATGAAATATGCCGTATTTGAACAATTCAATTCTTACATCTCCAGAAATAAAGAATTCGCAATTCAATACCTTGGAATTTCTTTCCAATTACAAAGAATTCACGAATGCGCTTTGTTTTTGTCATAAATGAATATCAATTGAAACAAATAAAGGGCTACAAGAAAATTGCTCTCAATAAGGCCAAGTCAGTATTTATTTAATTCGTTTCACCTAAAAAGTACTCAATTGCCATATTTGGGCTCATATTACACAAATAACCACAAATACCTGTACCGAACGGAAATTCTTCAGCCCCTACATGTCTAAAGAGATGACTAATTTCAAGTATATTACCTTTGAATTATAGTTCATTTACGAAGTTTTACGAATACGCCTTGTTTTGCGATGACACAATTGGCGATGTCGAAAAATTATAGTATTGCTATAAAATTGTTCACACGAACACCACCACAGTACATGCGGATTTCTTGGCGTCAAAAAAATACTCGCTTTGCATACTTGAAATCATACTACGAAGTAAAGTCGATGATGCTGACCCTTTAAAGTCAAACACTAGGTTGAACAATTTGATTTGTACCGAGATAGAGAGAAGACAACATATAATACGTCATCAAAAAGAAATCAAGTCGAACTGAATTCGGCAGCTCGAACGAATGAGCATCGTTTTTGGTCACAAACGCATGAAGAGCAATATTTCCGCCTCTACGCAAGATCTGATTTGTGATTTATGCCGCTTTATATAACTTAAACGAGGATCATTGGAGTACAATTATTAAAAGTAGCTGAAAATTTTAGTCTCAAATACTAAACCTCATTACTATATTGCAATTCAAAGTCGCCATACCTGTGAAAATGTGTATTAAATCCATGGACCTACAAGCAGCGAAAATAAAATGCGTAACCATCATTTTTTCTCTTCTGTCAAACTTGTCGGAATTGAAATAATACTACCACGAGGTCAAGCGCTAATTCTAACCACATTGCTTCTCTATAAAATTCCCTGTGAAACGCGTATAAACACTTGAAAAGCGTGATTTACTAGTCATGACTGAAAGTTTTGCGAATCTAGAAGCGAAAGAATCGAGTTACAGTATTGAGTTCCACGTAAAAATAAATTTATAATAACTATAAAAACACTGTAGACCTATAAGAAATTCTCAACAGGGTCTCCAATTAGAGAAAATTTGGTCAAACTTTAAACTTTAACAAATAATCGAAAGATATCGGATCAAACTCCACAAAAAATGAAACATAAGCGTCTTGATGTTCAACATCCTTATAGAGCCTTCGACACGTAAGCAAGCTTAGGGCGCCTCATCGCAGTCACCCATGATCTCGATGTGGAGACTTCAATGCGTTCATTGGAATAATCCATGTCAAAAATCTGCGGAGATTGAAAGACCTTTTCACTGGCACATTTTGCGTCCAGGGGAAATTCATTTCGATGTTTTTTCCATTTTTCTCAAAAACTTGAAAAGCTACGACTTTGAGACACGTATCATTATAGAAAGATTTACTTGAGACGCATCAGTACAGAGTATTTAAAAGCCCTCAAGAGTAAAGCAGGGGGCGTGAGAGGGGTAAGAAAAGTCGAAATGACGTGAAAAACATGTTTTTTTCATATATACATGGAACGGTTCATGCGATCGTTCCACAAAAGCTTTTTTGTGTGTAGCGTGAAAAAACGAGCAAAAAGTGTTCAACAACTTTGCCTGTAAAACGAAGCGTTCTCCAATGTTTTTGGTTTAAGTGAATTTTCAGACAAAAAGGACTATTTTTAAATCACTCATTTTGAGAAAAGTATCGCAATTGTCGCTTCATAAATTTGATAGATTTTAAAAAAAACTCCAATCTACATTCTATCAAATTTTGGGAGGCGAAAGCCCATCGAAAACGCCGCAACTGGCAGCCAAAGTGACACTTGAAAAACGGCCGTTTTTTTACCCAAAAGTTTTTCATTCATTGAACATTTTCCGTAATACTTTTCGAAGTAACGATCACACCGTCTCAAAGCCCGACATTTTCTCTATCAGCTCCCACCAAGTCAGCTCCTCCGACGGCGCAATCAAAAAAATCTTCATGTTTGAAATGACCCTATTTTCGGTCGGTTATCGACTTCTAGGGGGTCTCCTATGGGGTCTTGGGGCCTGGAAAGGGGTCCGTAGGTCTTAGAATTTTCCCTTGTACACGCTCACCAAGTTTGAAAGCGCTGGGACCCCGGGAAGTGTGGTTTTGCGCGAATTAGGGGGTGAATTTTTCTAATACTCGAGGCTCCACCTTTCGGCGACCAGCATTTCGATGTTGGAGCCAGGTATGATTTTTTCACGGGTACTATTTTTAGTGTGTTCTCGCAACCTACAAAGTTCGCCCGCCGCAAGTAACCAGGCACAGCCCGCTAGGGGCGAACACACAGACATTCCTCTGCATACCACTATCAAATCACAACATACACAAACAGACATTCCTCTGCACCACTAACATAATAATCACAACACATACAAACACACACACACACACTCACGCAGACACGCTCAAACATGTACACAAACACACGCACACACTCACGGAGAGACATTCACACATTTACACAAACACACACGCAAACAGTATACTCGCACATGCATATGTCGTGCACAGTTTTCAAAGCACCCCAAATCAAAAGCAACGCAATGATATACACCATCGTCTCAAATGGAAAAATAATATATATTGGTATTCAATGCTTCACCAACTCAAACACCGTTGATGAAGAAACTTAATTCACTTTAATTCAATTGAGGTGAAACGTAATTCAATTTAGGCAACTTAACAAATCACCACAATTCAGAAGCAACCCACTTTGAGACACCATCGTCTCAAAAGACAAACCAATATATATATATATATATACAACGTCTTTCACCCTAAACTATACGTCGAACTTGAAAACACCTCAAGAATTTCATTTACCAAAAGAAATTTATATTCACATATCTACTAACAGTAATATCAACCTAACCTTGTCACTAACAAACTGGTGCGAAATAATTTCTCCAAACCATGAATAACACATAGCCTAACCAAAACGATGGCACCCTCATTCATAGTATTACACAGACTATACGTATGTGTTACAACTCATCAAATCTTTCAATCAGCTTTCGTGCCACACTCTCACACCCTATCTAAAGAAATATAATGTAGTCTAACCCAACCTAACTCAAGGCAAAGTCACCTAACCTCAACTAACGAAACATGGTCTAAACTCACATAAAGAAATCTAATTTATCGTAACATACTCTAACGTAACTCAAGTTAACCTATAACTTGCTCTAAATATGACGTCAATTCATTTACTTTACACATTCCCCAACTCACCTACATACGACTAAACTTTACTAATTCAGGGTTCCCTGTCCTGTTCTAAACTTACAATTTCGGTAGCACCTATTTTATCTGATTTATTTCTTACGCGATTGCCCTTATTCCTCACGAATTCCTAACCTCTATGCGCGCTAAAATATCCTTCCATCCAACTGTAACTTATAACCAATTGATATTCTATTGGTCACAAAATGAAAATGCGTTCCATAACTATTTCACCGGCAGAGACATTCTGCCTGCTATATTTTCTCGTTAAATTATGTGGATTAGGGTTTCATTGAAAATTTGTTCCAAATTTTACCTCACGAAATATTGTGACGAAACATTTATTACATTTCGGTTTATTAATGGGTGCGCATCACTAACCTTTTCCTTTGCTTCGAAGTTGACTAGTTTAATTCGTTCTAATCGACAATTCATCAAATATCCAACCTACATACTCACCAAAAATTTGTTGTCACGAAGAAATGATGTCACAACGATACCAATTGGAAAATATTAGATAAAATCTTTATTTCGCAGTAAGCTACTCTTAAACATTCAAACCTAAATCTTTACGGTTTAAACACCGTAATAAAACAGTTATCATTAATATTTAATTCTAGGTCTAATAACCAAAGTCTCTTAACTGTGCATCAGAAATCGGTAAACGAATATAAACACCGCGCTATCGCGCTAAGTTAAAGGCCCAGGAAATAAACTCTACATTTTGGGAACGCTCGGCGAGATCTGAAGATCTCGCCAAGCGAAAGCCTTTTTGTGTTGAAGTCAGTAAATACAAAAAAAGAACGCATTCGCAGCAAATCTCTTGGAAACTTTCAACAATATTTGAGCATTTGGCATTCATCTACAACTTTGAGTGCACTTACAACTTACATTCAACTAAAAACTTTCTAAAGCATCATTGACATGAAATTCATTTCTTCATATCAGAAAAAAAACTTTCCAATTCCACATTCATTACGACAACACCATATCCGAACACATTTCAGACATTTCTCAAACAAATTTATCTGTGAACACCTGCGGCTATAGCTTAGAATCACTGATGTGTTTCCTAATAGACATCATTTTCACCACAACAATCAATTCTTTCAGGAATGTGAACAATTTGAACCTCTCTCTGTAATCTTCTATTTCTATTATGGATCGATACAGAAACCTTCAATTACGCTGAGTGGAATTTATAAAACATTCTTGCATATATATCAGTTATACCATTTTAAATTTCATAAATAACATCATTCAAACATACAAAACCTGCAAAATATTTGTTTGTCTTCGGGGACAAATATTCACCAAATATTAATCATCAGTTAGAACCTCGTAATGTTGTCTATACTCACTCAAATGACGACTTCCTGAAACACACACATGCATGGTGAGCGATTTTGAGGCCTTCAAACAACGAGTTTTAATTATTATTATTATCATTGGAGATCGAATTCTTCGTGAACACTTGACAGGTTCTTGGTCGTGAAGATCCAGCAATTTTACATCCCAACCATGAAAAATTATGATACAAATATTCACTCAAACTATACCCTTCCTAGAAAATGCCTCGTTCAATCAAAGCATATGTCGACATGAACCATTTTCGTGTTGTTTGAACCAATATATCGAGAGATTCGTTCTTCAATGAGCTTTATTCATTTAGAAAATGAAAAGTCAAATTCTTGGACTATGAACTCTTTCAATTCCAATTCTCTAACGTCATAAAACAAGTTTCAAACACTACACAAATAGCTGTGCCGAACGAAAAATATTTAGCCACTATACCTTTATACAAATGACTAATTTAAAGTGTATCACCTTTGAATTATAGTTCATTTACGAAGTTTTACGAATACGCCTTGTTTTGCGATGACACAATTTGCGATGTCGAAATATTATAGGATTGCTATAAAATTGTTCTCAAGAACGCTAGCAAAGTAGTTGCGGAATTTTTGGCGTCGAAAACCACTCGCTTTGCGTATTTGAACTCATACTACGAAGTAAGGTCGATGATGCTGACACCTTAAGGTAAAACGCTAGATTGAACTTGTGATTTGTAACGTGATGGAGAGAGAGGAAAACATATAATACGTCATAAAAAATAAATAAAGTCGAACTGAAATGAGCACCTCGAACGAATGAGCATCATTTCTGGTCAAAAACGCATCAAGAGCAATATTTATGCCTTTACGCAACGTTTGATTTGCGATTTATGTCACTTTATATTACTTCAACTGGATAATTATAATACAATTATTATAAGAAGCTGAAAATTCAAGTCTCAAATACTAAACCTCATTACTATATTGCAATTCAAAGTCGCCATACCTGTGAAAATGTGTGTCTGAAATTCATGGACCTTCAAGCAGCGAAAATAAAACGCGTAACCATCATTTATTCTCCATTGCAAAACTTGTTAGAATTAAAATAATACTACCTTAAGGTGAATGAAATATTTCAAACACATTTGTTCTCTATAAATTTCCATGTAAAACCAGTTTAAACACTTGAAAAGGATTATTTACTAGTCACGAATGGAAGTTATGCGAATCTAAAAGCGAAAGAACCGAGTTAGAGTATTGAGTTCCAAGTCTAAATCAATTTTTAATAAATATAACAACACTGTACACCTATAAAAAATACGCAACACTGCCTCAAAGGGTCAAAAATTGGTTGAAACTTTGAACTTTATCAATCACTCGAAATATATGGGATCAAACTCGACAAACATGAAAACATAAGCGTCATGATGTTCAAGATCCTTATACAGCCCTCACAACATTCGAGCAAGCTGGGGTGCCTCAACGCAGTCACCCATGGTTTTCATTGCGGAGACTTCAATGCCTTCATTGGAATAATCCGTGTAAAAAATCTGCGGAGATTGAAAGACCTTTTCACTGGCACATTTCGCGTCCAGATTAAATTCATTTCGATGTTTTTTCCATTTTTCTCAAAAACTTGAAAAGCTAGGACTTTGAGACACGTATCATTATAGAAAGATATCCTCGAAACGCATCAGTACAGAGTACTTAAAAGCCCTCAAGGGTAAAGCAGGGGGCGTGAGAGGGGTAATAAAAGTCGAAATGACGTGAAAAACATGTTTTTTTTATATATATATGGAACGGTTGATGCGATCGTTCCAGAAAAACTATTTTGTATGTAGCGTGAAAAAACGAGCAAAAAGTGTTCAACAACTTTGCCTGTAAAACGAAGCGTTCTCCAATGTTTTTGGTTTGAGTGAATTTTCAGACAAAAAGGACTATTTTTAAATCGCTTATTTTGAGAAAAGTATCGCACTTGTGGCTTCATAAATTTGATAGATTTTAGAAAAAACTCCAATCTACATTCTATCAAATTTTGGAAGGCGAAAGCCCATCGAAAACGCCGCAACTGGCAGCCAAAGTCCCACTTGAAAAAAGGCCGTTTTTTTACCCAAAAGTTTTTCATTCATTGAACATTTTCCCGAATACTTTTCGACGTAACGATCACACCGTCGGAAAGCCCGAATTTTTCTCTACCAGTTCCGACTAATTGAGCTCCTCCGACGGCGCAATGAAAAATATCTTCATGTTTGAAATGACCCTTTTTCGGTGGGTTTTCGAGTTCTCGGGGGTCTCCTATGGGGTCTTGGGGCCTGGAAAGGGGTCCGTATGTCTTAGAATTTTCCCTTGTACACGCTCACCAAGTTTGAAAGCGCTGGGACCTCGGGAAGTGCGATTTTGCGCGAATTAGGGGGTGAATTTTTATAATACTCGAGGCTCCACCTTTCGGCGACCAGCATTTCGATGTTGGAGCCAGGCATGATTTTTTCACGGGTACTATTTTTAGTGTGTTCTCGCAACCTACAAAGTTCGCCCGCCGCAAGTAACCAGGCACAGCCCGCTAGGGGCGAACACACAGACATTCCTCTGTACAACACTATCATAATAATGATAGACACGCACACACGTTCGAACACACATACGCACACACTTATGTACACGCACATGCAAATGTCGTGCACACTTGCCAAATCACCACAAATCTGCAGCAACGCAATGAGATGCACCATCGTCTCAAATGACAAAATCATATATGTATCAATATCAATGCTATTTACTTTAATTTCTATGTTTACCTTTCAAACACCACAAGCATTTCATTCACCAACTACAACACCATTGATGAAGAAACTTAATTCACTTTAATTCAATTGACGTGAAACCTAATTCAATTAACGAAACCTAACAAATCACCACAATTAAGAAGCAACCCACTTTCACACACACCATCGTCTCAAAAGACAAACCAATATACATCACCGTCTTTCATATATATACACGTCTTTCAACCTAAACTCTACATCGAACTTAGAAACAGCTCAAGAATTTAATTGTATATATATATATACACACGTCTTTCAACCTAAACTCTACATCGAACTTAGAAACACCTCAAGAATTTAATTTACCAAAATCAATATCATTCGCATATATACTAACAGTAATATCAACCTAACCTTGTCACTATAACAAACTGATGCGAAATAATTTCTCCAAACCATTCGCATGAATAACAAAGCCCAACCAAAACGATGGCACCCTCATTCATAGTATAACACAGACCATACGTATGTGTTACAACTCATCAAATCTTTAAATTAGCTTTCGTGTCACACTGTCACACCCTATCTAAAGAAATATAATGTTCTCTAACCGAACCTAACTCAAGGCAAAGTCACCTAACCTCAACTAACGAAACATGGTCTAAACTCACCTAAAAAAATCTAATTTATCGTAACTTACTCTAACCTAACTCAATTTAATCTATCTTGCTCTAAATATGACGTGAATTAACTTACTTGACACATTTCCAACTCACGTACATACAACTACACTTCACTAATTCAGGGTTCCCTGTCCTATATACTTACAATTTCGGTAGCACCTATTTTATCTGATTTATTGCTTACGCCTTTGCCCTTATATTCCTCACGAATTACTAACCTCTATGTGCGCTAAAATATCCTTCCATCCAACTGTAACTTATAACCAATTGATATTCTATTGGTCACAAAATGAAAATGCGTTCCATAACTATTTCACCGGCAGAGACATTCTGCCTGCTATATTTTCTCGTTAAATTATGGGGATTAGGGTTTCATTGAAAATTTGTTCCAAATTTTACCTCACGAAATATTGTGACGAAACATTTCTTACATTTCGGTTTATTAATGGGTGGGCATCACTAACCTTTTCCTTTGTTTCGAAGTTGACTAATTTAATTCGTTCTAATCGACAATTCATCAAATATCCAACCTACATACTCAACAGAAATTCGATGTCACGAAGAAATGACGTCACAACGATGCATATTTCGAAATAATACATAACATCTTTATTTTGCGGTAAGCTACTTTTGAAAATTCCAGCATAAATGTTTACGTTCGAAACACCGCAATAAAAGAGTTATCATTCACAATTAATTCTACGTATAATAATCAAAGTCTTTTATAACTGTGCATCACAACTCGTTCAACGAATATATACAACGCGCTATCGCGCGCTAACTTGAACGCCGAAGAAACAAACTCTCCATTTCGGGAACGCTTGGCGAGATCTCACGCTCTCGCCAAGCGAAAGCGTTTTTTCTGTTGAAGTCAGTTAATACAAAGAAACAACGCATTCGCAGCAAATCTCATGGAAACTTTCAACAATATTTCAGCATTTGCCACTCATCTATAATTTTGAGTGCACTTACAACTTACATACAACTACGAACTTTATAAAAGCATCATTGACACGAAATCAATCTCTTCGTATCAGAAATCAAACTTAGGAATTCCCCATTCATTACGACAACATCATATCCGAACATATTTCTGACATTTCTCAAACAAATTTATCTGTGAACACCTGCGGCTATATAGCTTAGAAACAATGATGTTTCCTAATAGACATCATTTTCGCCACAACAATTATTAGTTCACGAATGTGAACAATTTCAACCTCTTTCTAATCATCATATATTTCTATTGTGGATCGATACAGAAACCTTCAATTAGGCTGAGTGGAATTTATAAATTATTATTGCAAATACATTAGTTATACCATTTCAAATTCAATACATAACATCATTCAAACATAAAAAACCTGCACAAGATTTGGTTGTAGTCGGGGACACGCATTCACCAAATATTAATCATCAGTTAGAACCTCGTAATGTTGTCTATACTCACTCAAATGACGACTTCCTGAACCTCACACATGCATGGTGAGCGATTTTGAGGCCTTCAAACAACGAGTTTTAATTATTATTATTATCATTGGAGATCGAATTCTTCGTGAACACTTGACAGGTTCTTGGTCGTGAAGATCCAGCAATTTTACATCCCAACCATGAAAAATTATGATACAAATATTCACTCAAACTATACCCTTCCTAGAAAATGCCTCGTTCAATCAAAGCATATGTCGACATGAACCATTTTCGTGTTGTTTGAACCAATATATCGAGAGATTCGTTCTTCAATGAGCTTTATTCATTTAGAAAATGAAAAGTTAAATTCTTGGACTATGAACTCTTTCAATTCCAATTCTCTAACGTCATAAAACAAGTTTCAAACACTACACAAATAGCTGTGCCGAACGAAAAATATTTAGCCACTATACCTTTATACAAATGACTAATTTAAAGTGTATCACCTTTGAATTATAGTTCATTTACGAAGTTTTACGAATACGCCTTGTTTTGCGATGACACAATTTGCGATGTCGAAATATTATAGGATTGCTATAAAATTGTTCTCAAGAACGCTACCAAAGTAGTTGCGGAATTTTTGGCGTCGAAAACCACTCGCTTTGCGTATTTGAACTCATACTACGAAGTAAGGTCGATGATGCTGACACCTTAAGGTAAAACGCTAGATTGAACTTGTGATTTGTAACGTGATGGAGAGAGAGGACAACATATAATACGTCATAAAAAATAAATAAAGTCCAACTGAAATGAGCACCTCGAACGAATGAGCATCATTTCTGGTCAAAAACGCATCAAGAGCAATATTTATGCCTTTACGCAACGTTTGATTTGCGATTTATGTCACTTTATATTACTTCAACTGGATAATTATAATACAATTATTATAAGAAGCTGAAAATTTAAGTCTCAAATACTAAACCTCATTACTATATTGCAATTCAAAGTCGCCATACCTGTCAAAATGTGTGTCTGAAATTCATGGACCTTCAAGCAGCGAAAATAAAACGCCTAACCATCATTTATTCTCCATTGCAAAACTTGTTAGAATTAAAATAATACTACCTTAAGGTGAATGATATATTTCAAACACATTTGTTCTCTATAAATTTCCATGTAAAACCAGTTTAAACACTTGAAAAGGATTATTTACTAGTCACGAATGGAAGTTATGCGAATCTAAAAGCGAAAGAACCGAGTTAGAGTATTGAGTTCCAAGTCTAAATCAATTTTTAATAAATATAACAACACTGTACACCTATAAAAAATACGCAACACTGCCTCAAAGGGTCAAAAATTGGTTGAAACTTTGAACTTTATCAATCACTCGAAATATATGGGATCAAACTCGACAAACATGAAAACATAAGCGTCATGATGTTCAAGATCCTTATACAGCCCTCACAACATTCGAGCAAGCTGGGGTGCCTCAACGCAGTCACCCATGGTTTTCATTGCGGAGACTTCAATGCCTTCATTGGAATAATCCGTGTAAAAAATCTGCGGAGATTGAAAGACCTTTTCACTGGCACATTTCGCGTCCAGATTAAATTCATTTCGATGTTTTTTCCATTTTTCTCAAAAACTTGAAAAGCTAGGACTTTGAGACACGTATCATTATAGAAAGATATCCTCGAAACGCATCAGTACAGAGTACTTAAAAGCCCTCAAGGGGAAAGCAGGGGGCGTGAGCGGGGTAATAAAAGTCGAAATGACGTGAAAAACATGTTTTTTTCATATATATATGGAACGGTTGATGCGATCGTTCCAGAAAAACTATTTTGTATGTAGCGTGAAAAAACGAGCAAAAAGTGTTCAACAACTTTGCCTGTAAAACGAAGCGTTCTCCAATGTCTTTGGTTTAAGTGAATTTTCAGACAAAAAGGACTATTTTTAAATCGCTCATTTTGAGAAAAGTATCGCACTTGTCGCTTCATACATTTGATAGATTTTAGAAAAAACTCCAATCTACATTCTATCAAATTTTGGGAGGCGAAAGCCCATCGAAAACGCCGCAACTGGCAGCCAAAGTGACACTTGAAAAACGGCCGTTTTTTTACCCAAAAGTTTTTCATTCATTGAACATTTTCCCGAATACTTTTCGACGTAACGATCACACCGTCGGAAAGCCCGAATTTTTCTCTACCAGTTCCGACTAATTGAGCTCCTCCGACGGCGCAATGAAAAATATCTTCATGTTTGAAATGACCCTATTTTCGGTGGGTTTTCGAGTTCTCGGGGGTCTCCTATGGGGTCTTGGGGCCTGGAAAGGGGTCCGTATGTCTTAGAATTTTCCCTTGTACACGCTCACCAAGTTTGAAAGCGCTGGGACCTCGGGAAGTGCGATTTTGCGCGAATTAGGGGGTGAATTTTTATAATACTCGAGGCTCCACCTTTCGGCGACCAGCATTTCGATGTTGGAGCCAGGTATGATTTTTTCACGGGTACTATTTTTAGTGTGTTCTCGCAACCTACAAAGTTCGCCCGCCGCAAGTAACCAGGCACAGCCTGCTAGGGCGAACACAGACATTCCTCTGTACACCACTATCATAATAATGATAGACACGCGGACACGTTCAAAAACACACGCACACACACTTATGTACTCACGCACATGCACACACTTTTCAAATCACAACAAATCACAAGCAACACGCAATGAGACACACCATCGTGTCAAATGCCAAAATAAAATATATGTATCAAAATGCAATGCTTTTTACTTCAATTTCTATGTTTAACTTTCAAACACCACAACCATTTCATTTTTCAACACTAATACCATTGCTCAATTGACGAAACAAATCACCACAATTCATAAGCCACCCACTTACAGATAACATCGTCTCACAAATCAAACCAATATACAACGTCTTTCACTCTAAACTCTATGTCGAACTTGAAAACACCACAACAATTTCATTTAGCATAAGTAATATCATTCACATATATACTAACAGTAATATCAACCTAACCTTGCCACTAACAAACCGGTGCGAAATTAGTTCTCTATAAACCATTCACATGAAAAACACAGCCTATCCAAAACGATATGATACCCTCATTCATAGTATTACACTGACTAAACCTATGTCTTACAACCAACAAACTGGTGAAAAATCAATTCACCAAACCATTCCCATGCTGATCACAGCCTAACCAAAACGATGGCACCCTCATTCGTAGTATTACACTGACTATACGTATGTGTTACAGCTCATCGAATCTTTAAATCAGTTTGCGTGTCACACTCTATCTAAAGTAATATAACGTACTCTAAGCCAACCTAACTCAAGGCAAAGTCACCTAACCTCAACTAACGAAACATAGTGTAAACTCACCTAAGCAAACCTAATTTAACGTAACCTACTTTAACCTAACTCAAATTAACCTATCTTGCTCTAAATATGACTTGAATTAACTTACTCGACACACTTCCAACTCACCTACATACAACTAAACTTGACTAATTCAGGGTGCCCTGCCCTGTTCTATCGTTCAAATTTCGGTCCCACCTATTTTATCTATTCAACTCATACGTCTTTGCCTTTATTCCTTTCGAATTCCAAACCTCTATGTAGGCTAACATATCCTTTCATACAACTATAACCAATAACCACTTAATATCCTAATGGTCTCAACACGACAATGAGTTCCTAAACTATTCCGCCAGCAGAGACATTCAGGTTGCTATACTTTCCCGTTAAATTTTGGATTGAGGTCTGGTTGAACATGTTTGAAATTTTAGCTCACGAAACATTGTCGCGAAACATTTATAACGTTTCGGTTTATTCATAGGTTTGCATCACTAAACTTTCCCTCTCTTTCGAATTTGACAAGTGCACTTCGTTCTAATCAACAATTCATCACATATCCAACCTACATACTCACCAAAGATTTGTTGTCACGAAGAAATGACGTCACAACGATGCCAATTGGGAAACATTAGATAACATCTCTAATCAGCAATAAGCTTTTCAATATTCAATTCTAAAACTTTACTGTCGACAAACTGTAATAAACAGTTATAATCAACAAAAACCTTACCATCAAAACACTTAGGCAAGCGGAACTTAATCATACAAGTTTCTGAACTGTGCATCACAAATCGTTCAAGGAATATACAACGCGCTATCGCGCTAAGTTGAAGGCCCAGGAAATAAACTCTCCATTTTGGGAACGCTCGGCGAGAACTGAAGTTCTCGCCAAGCGCAAGCGTCTTTGTGTGGAAGTCAGTAAATACAAAGAAAGAACGCATTCACATCAAATCTCTTGGAAACTTTCAACAATATTTGAGCATTTCGCATTCATCTACAATTTTGAGTGCACTTACAACTTAAATTCAACTCAAAACTTTCTAGAGCATCATTGACATAAAAGTCATCTCTTCATATCAGAAATCAAACTTAGCAATTCCACATTCATTACGACAACATCATATCCGAACATATTCCTCAAATTTCTCAAACAAATGAATCTGTCAACAACTGCGGCTATAGCTTAGAATCACTTATATTTCCCAATAGACATTATTTTCACCACAACAATCAATTCTTTCAGGAATCTGAACAATTTGAACCTCTCTCTAATCTTCTATTTCTATTATGGATCGATACAGAAACCTTCAATTAGGCTGAGTGGAATTTATAAAACATTCTTGCAAAGATATCAGTTATACCATTCTCAATTTCATATATAACATCATTCAAACATACAAAACCTGCAAAATATTGGGTTGTCTTCGGGGACAAATATTCACCAAATATTAATCATCAGTTAGAACCTCGTAATGTTGTCTATACTCACTAAAATGATGACTTCCTGAAACTCACACATGCATGGTGAGCGATTTTGAGTCCTTCAAACAACGAGTTTCAATTATTATTATTGGAGATCGAATTTTCCGTGAACACTTTACAGGTTCTTGGTCGTGAAGATCCAGCAATTTTTCATCCCAACCATAAAAAATTATGATACAAATATTCACTCAAACTATACCCTTCCTAGAAAATGCCGCGTTCAATCAAAGCATATATGTCGACATGAACCATTTTCGTGTTGTTTGAACCACTATATATATCGAGAGATTCGTTCCTCAATGAGCTTTATTAATTTAAAAAATGAGAAGTCAAATTCTTGGACTATGAGCTCTTTCAATTTCAATTTTCTAACGTCAAAAAACAAGTTTCAAACGCAACACAAAAATAGCCACAAAGACCTGTACCGAACGAAAAATATTTAGAACCTATATCTCTATATAGAGATGACTAATTTCATCTGTATCACCTTTTAATTATAGTTCAGTTACGAAGTTTAACATATATTCGGCTTGTTTTCCGATGACACAATTTGCGATGTCAAAATATTATAAGATTGCTATAAAATTGCTTCCAACAACGCTAGCACAGAAGTTGCGGAACTTTTTGGCGTCGAAAACTACTCGCTTTGCGTATTTGAACTCATACTACGAAGTAACGTCGATGATGCTGACACTTTGAAGTAAAACACTAGATTGAACATTGAATTTGTAATGTGATGAAGTGACGACAACATATAATACGTGATCAAAAAGAAATCAAGCTTAACTGAAATCAGCACCTCGAACGAATATGAGCATCTTTTCTCGTCAAAAACGCATCAACAGCAATATTTACGCCTCTACGCAACATCTGATTTGCGATTTATGTCACTTTATATTACTTCAACTTGATAATTATAGTACAATTATTATAAGAAGCTTCAAATTTACGTCTCAAATACTAAACCTCATTACTATATTGCAATTGAAAGGGGCCATATACCGCTTAAAATTACTCTTACGTTCATGGACCAACAAGCAGGGTAAATAAAACGCGTAACCATCATTTTTTCTCTTCTGCCAAACATGTTAGAATTGAAATAATACTACCATAACCTGAATCACAAAGTCTAAACACATTTCTTCTCTATAAAGTTCCAAGTTAAACCAGTTTCAACACTTGAAAAGGATGATTTACTAGTCATGACTGCAAGTTATGCGAATCTAAAAGCGAAAGAACCGAGTTCGAGTATTGAGTTCCACGTCAAAATAAATTTATAATAACTTCAACAACACTGTAGACCTATGAAAAATTTGCAACACAGCCTCAAACGGTCAAAAATTGGTTGAAACTTTGAACTTTATCAATCACTCGAAATATATGGGATCAAACTCGACAAACATGAAAACATAAGCGTCATGATGTTCAAGATCCTTATACAGCCCTCACAACTCAAGCAAGCTTAGGCCACGTCATCGCAGTCACCCATGATCTCGATTTGGAGACTTCAATGCAAAACAAGAAATAATCCGTGTCATTAATCTACGGAGATTGAAAGACCTTTTCACTGGCACATTTCGCGTCCAGGGGAAATTCATTTCGAGGTTTTTTGCATTTTTCTCAAAAACTTGAAAAGCTACGACTTCGAGACACGTATCATTATAGAAAGATGTCCTCGAGACGCATCAGTACAGAGTATTTAAAAGCCCTCAAGGGTAAAGCAGGGGGCGTGAGAGGGGTAATAAAAGTCGAAATGACGTGAAAACCATGTTTTTTTCATATATACATGGAACGGTTGATGCGATCGTTCCATAAAATCTTTTTTGTATGTACCATGAAAAAACACACAAAAAGTGTTTCACAACTTTGCCTGTAAAACGAAGCGTTCTCCAATGTTTTTGGTTTAAGTGAGTTTTCAGACAAAAAGGACTATTTTTAAATCGCTCATTTTGAGAAAAGTATCGCACTTGTGGCTTCATAAATTCGATAGATTTTAGAAAAAACTCCAATCTACATTCTATCAAATTGTGGAAGGCGAAAGCCCATCGAAAACGTCGCAACTGGCAGCCAAAGTGACACTTGAAAAACGGCCGTTTTTTTACCCAAAAGTTTTTCATTCATTGAACATTTTCCCGACTACTTTTCGAACTACCGACCACACCGTCATAAAGCCCGACATTTTCTCTACCAGTTCCGACCAATTCAGCTCCTCCGACGGCGAAATGAAAACTTTCTTCATGTTTGAAATGAGGCTATTTTCGGTCGGTTTTCGATCTCTCGGGGGTCTCCTATGGGGTCTTGGGGCCTGGAAAGGGGTCCGTAGGTCTTAGAATTTTCCCTTGTACACGCTCACCAAGTTTGAGAGCGCTGAGACCCCGGGAAGTGCGATTTTGCACGAAAATGGGGGGTGTTTTGGTATATTCCTGATGCTCCACCTTATGGCGACAAGCATTTCGGTGATTGTGCACGTTCGTGTCTTTTCACGGGTACTATTTTTAGTCTGTTCTCGCAACCTACAAAGTTCGCCCGCCGCAAGTAACCAGGCACAGCCCGCTAGGGGCGAACACACAGACATTCCTCTGTACAACACTATCATTATAATGATAGACACGCACACACGTTCAAACACACACGCACACACTTATGTACACGCACATGCAAATGTCGTGCACACTTGCCAAATCACCACAAATCTGCAGCAACGCAATGAGATGCACCATCGTCTCAAATGACAAAATCATATATGTATCAATATCAATGCTATTTACTTTAATTTATATGTTTACCTTTCAAACACCACAAGCATTTCATTCACCAACTACAACACCATTGATGAAGAAACTTAATTCACTTTAATTCAATTGACGTGAAACCTAATTCAATTAACGAAACCTAACAAATCACCACAATTAAGAAGCAACCCACTTTCACACACACCATCGTCTCAAAAGACAAACCAATATACATCACCGTCTTTCATATATATACACGTCTTTCAACCTAAACTCTACATCGAACTTAGAAACAGCTCAAGAATTTAATTGTATATATATATATACACACGTCTTTCAACCTAAACTCTACATCGAACTTAGAAACACCTCAAGAATTTAATTTACCAAAAGCAATATCATTCGCATATATACTAACAGTAATATCAACCTAACCTTGTCACTATAACAAACTGATGCGAAATAATTTCTCCAAACCATTCGCATGAATAACAAAGCCCAACCAAAACGATGGCACCCTCATTCATAGTATAACACAGACCATACGTATGTGTTACAACTCATCAAATCTTTCAATTAGCTTTCGTGTCACACTGTCACACCCTATCTAAAGAAATATAATGTTCTCTAACCGAACCTAACTCAAGGCAAAGTCACCTAACCTCAACTAACGAAACATGGTCTAAACTCACCTAAAAAAATCTAATTTATCGTAACCTACTCTAACCTAACTCAATTTAATCTATCTTGCTCTAAATATGACGTGAATTAACTTACTTGACACATTTCCAACTCACGTACATACAACTACACTTCACTAATTCAGGGTTCCCTGTCCTATATACTTACAATTTCGGTAGCACCTATTTTATCTGATTTATTGCTTACGCCTTTGCCCTTATATTCCTCACGAATTACTAACCTCTATGTGCGCTAAAATATCCTTCCATCCAACTGTAACTTATAACCAATTGATATTCTATTGGTCACAAAATGAAAATGCGTTCCATAACTATTTCACCGGCAGAGACATTCTGCCTGCTATATTTTCTCGTTAAATTATGGGGATTAGGGTTTCATTGAAAATTTGTTCCAAATTTTACCTCACGAAATATTGTGACGAAACATTTCTTACATTTCGGTTTATTAATGGGTGCGCATCACTAACCTTTTCCTTTGTTTCGAAGTTGACTAATTTAATTCGTTCTAATCGACAATTCATCAAATATCCAACCTACATACTCAACAGAAATTCGATGTCACGAAGAAATGACGTCACAACGATGCATATTTCGAAATAATACATAACATCTTTATTTTGCGGTAAGCTACTTTTGAAAATTCCAGCATAAATGTTTACGTTCGAAACACCGCAATAAAAGAGTTATCATTCACAATTAATTCTACGTATAATAATCAAAGTCTCTTATAACTGTGCATCACAACTCGTTCAACGAATATATACAACGCGCTATCGCGCGCTAACTTGAACGCCGAAGAAATAAACTCTCCATTTTGGGAACGCTTGGCGAGATCTCACGCTCTCGCCAAGCGAAAGCGTTTTTCTGTTGAAGTCAGTTAATACAAAGAAAGAACGCATTCGCAGCAAATCTCATGGAAACTTTCAACAATATTTGAGCATTTGGCACTCATCTATAATTTTGAGTGCACTTACAACTTACATACAACTACGAACTTTATAAAAGCATCATTGACACGAAATCAATCTCTTCGTATCAGAAATCAAACTTAGCAATTCCCCATTCATTACGACAACATCATATCCGAACATATTTCTGACATTTCTCAAACAAATTTATCTGTGAACACCTGCGGCTATATAGCTTAGAAACAATGATGTTTCCTAATAGACATCATTTTCGCCACAACAATTATTAGTTCACGAATGTGAACAATTTCAACCTCTTTCTAATCATCATATATTTCTATTGTGGATCGATACAGAAACCTTCAATTAGGCTGAGTGGAATTTATAAATTATTATTGCAAATACATTAGTTATACCATTTCAAATTCAATACCTAACATCATTCAAACATAAAAAACCTGCACAAGATTTGGTTGTAGTCGGGGACACGCATTCACCAAATATTAATCATCAGTTAGAACCTCGTAATGTTGTCTATACGCACTCAAATGATGACTTCCTGAAACTCACACATGCAATGTGAGCGATTTTGAGGCCTTCAAAGAACGAGTTTTAATTATTATTATTATTATTATTGTTGTTATTGGAGATCAAATTATTCGTCAACACTTGACAGATTCTTGGTCGTGAAGATCCAAGAATTTTATATCCCAACCATAAAAATTTATGAGACAAATATTCACTCAAACTATACACTTCGTAGGAAATGCCTCGTTCAATCATATAGCATATGTCGACAGGAACCATTTTCGTGTTCTTCGAACCAATATAACGAGAGATTGTTCCTCAATGAGCTTTATCAATTTGGAAAATAAGAAGTCAAATTCTTGGACTATGAGCTCTTTCAATTCCAATTCTCTAACGTCATAAAACAAGTTTCAAACACTACACAAATAGCTGTGCCGAACGCAAAATATTTAGCCACTATACCTTTATACAAATGACTAATTTAAAGTGTATCACCTTTAAATTATAGTTCATTTACGAAGTTTTACGAATACGCCTTGTTTTGCGATGACACAATTTGCGATGTCGAAATATTATAGGATTGCTATAAAATTGTTCTCAAGAACGCTAGCAAAGTAGTTGCGGAATTTTTGGCGTCGAAAACTACTCGCTTTGCGTATTTGAACTCATACTACGAAGTAAGGTCGATGATGCTGACACCTTAAGGTAAAACACTAGATTGAACTTGTGATTTGTAACGTGATGGAGAGAGAGGACAACATATAATACGTCATAAAAAATAAATAAAGTCGAACTGAAATGAGCACCTCGAACGAATGAGCATCATTTCTGGTCAAAAACGCATCAAGAGCAATATTTATGCCTTTACGCAACGTTTGATTTGCGATTTATGTCACTTTATATTACTTCAACTGGATAATTATAATACAATTATTATAAGAAGCTGAAAATTTAAGTCTCAAATACTAAACCTCATTACTATATTGCAATTCAAAGTCGCCATACCTGTGAAAATGTGTGTCTGAAATTCATGGACCTTCAAGCAGCGAAAATAAAACGCGTAACCATCATTTATTCTCCATTGCAAAACTTGTTAGAATTAAAATAATACTACCTTAAGGTGAATGAAATATTTTAAACACATTTGTTCTCTATAAATTTCCATGTAAAACCAGTTTAAACACTTGAAAAGGATTATTTACTAGTCACGAATGGAAGTTATGCGAATCTAAAAGCGAAAGAACCGAGTTAGAGTATTGAGTTCCAAGTCTAAATCAATTTTTAATAAATATAACAACACTGTACACCTATTAAAAATACGCAACACTGCCTCAAAGGGTCAAAAATTGGTTGAAACTTTGAACTTTATCAATCACTCGAAATATATGGGATCAAACTCGACAAACATGAAAACATAAGCGTCATGATGTTCAAGATCCTTATACAGCCCTCACAACACTCGAGCAAGCTGGGGTGCCTCAACGCAGTCACCCATGGTTTTCATTGCGGAGACTTCAATGCCTTCATTGGAATAATCCGTGTAAATAATCTGCGGAGATTGAAAGACCTTTTCACTGGCACATTTCGCGTCCAGATTAAATTCATTTCGATGTTTTTTCCATTTTTCTCAAAAACTTGAAAAGCTAGGACTTTGAGACACGTATCATTATAGAAAGATATCCTCGAAACGCATCAGTACAGAGTACTTAAAAGCCCTCAAGGGTAAAGCAGGGGGCGTGAGAGGGGTAATAAAAGTCGAAATGACGTGAAAAACATGTTTTTTCCATATATATATGGAACGGTTGATGCGATCGTTCCAGAAAAACTATTTTGTATGTAGCGTGAAAAAACGAGCAAAAAGTGTTCAACAACTTTGCCTGTAAAACGAAGCGTTCTCCAATGTTTTTGGTTTGAGTGAATTTTCAGACAAAAAGGACTATTTTTAAATCGCTTATTTTGAGAAAAGTATCGCACTTGTGGCTTCATAAATTTGATAGATTTTAGAAAAAACTCCAATCTACATTCTATCAAATTTTGGAAGGCGAAAGCCCATCGAAAACGCCGCAACTGGCAGCCAAAGTCCCACTTGAAAAAAGGCCGTTTTTTTTACCCAAAAGTTTTTCATTCATTGAACATTTTCCCGAATACTTTTTGACGTAACGATCACACCGTCGGAAAGCCCGAATTTTTCTCTACCAGTTCCGACTAATTGAGCTCCTCCGACGGCGCAATGAAAAATATCTTCATGTTTGAAATGACCCTATTTTCGGTGGGTTTTCGAGTTCTCGGGGGTCTCCTATGGGGTCTTGGGGCCTGGAAAGGGGTCCGTATGTCTTAGAATTTTCCCTTGTACACGCTCACCAAGTTTGAAAGCGCTGGGACCTCGGGAAGTGCGATTTTGCGCGAATTAGGGGGTGAATTTTTATAATACTCGAGGCTCCACCTTTCGGCGACCAGCATTTCGATGTTGGAGCCAGGTATGATTTTTTCACGGGTACTATTTTTAGTGTGTTCTCGCAACCTACAAAGTTCGCCCGCCGCAAGTAACCAGGCACAGCCCGCTAGGGGCGAACACACAGACATTCCTCTGTACAACACTATCATTATAATGATAGACACGCACACACGTTCAAACACACACGCACACACTTATGTACACGCACATGCAAATGTCGTGCACACTTGCCAAATCACCACAAATCTGCAGCAACGCAATGAGATGCACCATCGTCTCAAATGACAAAATCATATATGTATCAATATCAATGCTATTTACTTTAATTTATATGTTTACCTTTCAAACACCACAAGCATTTCATTCACCAACTACAACACCATTGATGAAGAAACTTAATTCACTTTAATTCAATTGACGTGAAACCTAATTCAATTAACGAAACCTAACAAATCACCACAATTAAGAAGCAACCCACTTTCACACACACCATCGTCTCAAAAGACAAACCAATATACATCACCGTCTTTCATATATATACACGTCTTTCAACCTAAACTCTACATCGAACTTAGAAACAGCTCAAGAATTTAATTGTATATATATATATACACACGTCTTTCAACCTAAACTCTACATCGAACTTAGAAACACCTCAAGAATTTAATTTACCAAAAGCAATATCATTCGCATATATACTAACAGTAATATCAACCTAACCTTGTCACTATAACAAACTGATGCGAAATAATTTCTCCAAACCATTCGCATGAATAACAAAGCCCAACCAAAACGATGGCACCCTCATTCATAGTATAACACAGACCATACGTATGTGTTACAACTCATCAAATCTTTCAATTAGCTTTCGTGTCACACTGTCACACCCTATCTAAAGAAATATAATGTTCTCTAACCGAACCTAACTCAAGGCAAAGTCACCTAACCTCAACTAACGAAACATGGTCTAAACTCACCTAAAAAAATCTAATTTATCGTAACCTACTCTAACCTAACTCAATTTAATCTATCTTGCTCTAAATATGACGTGAATTAACTTACTTGACACATTTCCAACTCACGTACATACAACTACACTTCACTAATTCAGGGTTCCCTGTCCTATATACTTACAATTTCGGTAGCACCTATTTTATCTGATTTATTGCTTACGCCTTTGCCCTTATATTCCTCACGAATTACTAACCTCTATGTGCGCTAAAATATCCTTCCATCCAACTGTAACTTATAACCAATTGATATTCTATTGGTCACAAAATGAAAATGCGTTCCATAACTATTTCACCGGCAGAGACATTCTGCCTGCTATATTTTCTCGTTAAATTATGGGGATTAGGGTTTCATTGAAAATTTGTTCCAAATTTTACCTCACGAAATATTGTGACGAAACATTTCTTACATTTCGGTTTATTAATGGGTGCGCATCACTAACCTTTTCCTTTGTTTCGAAGTTGACTAATTTAATTCGTTCTAATCGACAATTCATCAAATATCCAACCTACATACTCAACAGAAATTCGATGTCACGAAGAAATGACGTCACAACGATGCATATTTCGAAATAATACATAACATCTTTATTTTGCGGTAAGCTACTTTTGAAAATTCCAGCATAAATGTTTACGTTCGAAACACCGCAATAAAAGAGTTATCATTCACAATTAATTCTACGTATAATAATCAAAGTCTCTTATAACTGTGCATCACAACTCGTTCAACGAATATATACAACGCGCTATCGCGCGCTAACTTGAACGCCGAAGAAATAAACTCTCCATTTTGGGAACGCTTGGCGAGATCTCACGCTCTCGCCAAGCGAAAGCGTTTTTCTGTTGAAGTCAGTTAATACAAAGAAAGAACGCATTCGCAGCAAATCTCATGGAAACTTTCAACAATATTTGAGCATTTGGCACTCATCTATAATTTTGAGTGCACTTACAACTTACATACAACTACGAACTTTATAAAAGCATCATTGACACGAAATCAATCTCTTCGTATCAGAAATCAAACTTAGCAATTCCCCATTCATTACGACAACATCATATCCGAACATATTTCTGACATTTCTCAAACAAATTTATCTGTGAACACCTGCGGCTATATAGCTTAGAAACAATGATGTTTCCTAATAGACATCATTTTCGCCACAACAATTATTAGTTCACGAATGTGAACAATTTCAACCTCTTTCTAATCATCATATATTTCTATTGTGGATCGATACAGAAACCTTCAATTAGGCTGAGTGGAATTTATAAATTATTATTGCAAATACATTAGTTATACCATTTCAAATTCAATACCTAACATCATTCAAACATAAAAAACCTGCACAAGATTTGGTTGTAGTCGGGGACACGCATTCACCAAATATTAATCATCAGTTAGAACCTCGTAATGTTGTCTATACGCACTCAAATGATGACTTCCTGAAACTCACACATGCAATGTGAGCGATTTTGAGGCCTTCAAAGAACGAGTTTTAATTATTATTATTATTATTATTGTTGTTATTGGAGATCAAATTATTCGTCAACACTTGACAGATTCTTGGTCGTGAAGATCCAAGAATTTTATATCCCAACCATAAAAATTTATGAGACAAATATTCACTCAAACTATACACTTCGTAGGAAATGCCTCGTTCAATCATATAGCATATGTCGACAGGAACCATTTTCGTGTTCTTCGAACCAATATAACGAGAGATTGTTCCTCAATGAGCTTTATCAATTTGGAAAATAAGAAGTCAAATTCTTGGACTATGAGCTCTTTCAATTCCAATTCTCTAACGTCATAAAACAAGTTTCAAACACTACACAAATAGCTGTGCCGAACGCAAAATATTTAGCCACTATACCTTTATACAAATGACTAATTTAAAGTGTATCACCTTTAAATTATAGTTCATTTACGAAGTTTTACGAATACGCCTTGTTTTGCGATGACACAATTTGCGATGTCGAAATATTATAGGATTGCTATAAAATTGTTCTCAAGAACGCTAGCAAAGTAGTTGCGGAATTTTTGGCGTCGAAAACTACTCGCTTTGCGTATTTGAACTCATACTACGAAGTAAGGTCGATGATGCTGACACCTTAAGGTAAAACAATAGATTGAACTTGTGGTTTGTAACGTGATGGAGAGAGAGGACAACATATAATACGTCATAAAAAATAAATAAAGTCGAACTGAAATGAGCACCTCGAACGAATGAGCATCATTTCTGGTCAAAAACGCGTCAAGAGCAATATTTATGCCTTTACGCAACGTTTGATTTGCGATTTATGTCACTTTATATTACTTCAACTGGATAATTATAATACAATTATTATAAGAAGCTGAAAATTTAAGTCTCAAATACTAAACCTCATTACTATATTGCAATTCAAAGTCGCCATACCTGTGAAAATGTGTGTCTGAAATTCATGGACCTTCAAGCAGCGAAAATAAAACGCGTAACCATCATTTATTCTCCATTGCAAAACTTGTTAGAATTAAAATAATACTACCTTAAGGTGAATGAAATATTTTAAACACATTTGTTCTCTATAAATTTCCATGTAAAACCAGTTTAAACACTTGAAAAGGATTATTTACTAGTCACGAATGGAAGTTATGCGAATCTAAAAGCGAAAGAACCGAGTTAGAGTATTGAGTTCCAAGTCTAAATCAATTTTTAATAAATATAACAACACTGTACACCTATTAAAAATACGCAACACTGCCTCAAAGGGTCAAAAATTGGTTGAAACTTTGAACTTTATCAATCACTCGAAATATATGGGATCAAACTCGACAAACATGAAAACATAAGCGTCATGATGTTCAAGATCCTTATACAGCCCTCACAACACTCGAGCAAGCTGGGGTGCCTCAACGCAGTCACCCATGGTTTTCATTGCGGAGACTTCAATGCCTTCATTGGAATAATCCGTGTAAATAATCTGCGGAGATTGAAAGACCTTTTCACTGGCACATTTCGCGTCCAGATTAAATTCATTTCGATGTTTTTTCCATTTTTCTCAAAAACTTGAAAAGCTAGGACTTTGAGACACGTATCATTATAGAAAGATATCCTCGAAACGCATCAGTACAGAGTACTTAAAAGCCCTCAAGGGTAAAGCAGGGGGCGTGAGAGGGGTAATAAAAGTCGAAATGACGTGAAAAACATGTTTTTTCCATATATATATGGAACGGTTGATGCGATCGTTCCAGAAAAACTATTTTGTATGTAGCGTGAAAAAACGAGCAAAAAGTGTTCAACAACTTTGCCTGTAAAACGAAGCGTTCTCCAATGTTTTTGGTTTGAGTGAATTTTCAGACAAAAAGGACTATTTTTAAATCGCTTATTTTGAGAAAAGTATCGCACTTGTGGCTTCATAAATTTGATAGATTTTAGAAAAAACTCCAATCTACATTCTATCAAATTTTGGAAGGCGAAAGCCCATCGAAAACGCCGCAACTGGCAGCCAAAGTCCCACTTGAAAAAAGGCCGTTTTTTTACCCAAAAGTTTTTCATTCATTGAACATTTTCCCGAATACTTTTTGACGTAACGATCACACCGTCGGAAAGCCCGAATTTTTCTCTACCAGTTCCGACTAATTGAGCTCCTCCGACGGCGCAATGAAAAATATCTTCATGTTTGAAATGACCCTATTTTTCGGTGGGTTTTCGAGTTCTCGGGGGTCTCCTATGGGGTCTTGGGGCCTGGAAAGGGGTCCGTATGTCTTAGAATTTTCCCTTGTACACGCTCACCAAGTTTGAAAGCGCTGGGACCTCGGGAAGTGCGATTTTGCGCGAATTAGGGGGTGAATTTTTATAATACTCGAGGCTCCACCTTTCGGCGACCAGCATTTCGATGTTGGAGCCAGGTATGATTTTTTCACGGGTACTATTTTTAGTGTGTTCTCGCAACCTACAAAGTTCGCCCGCCGCAAGTAACCAGGCACAGCCCGCTAGGGGCGAACACAGACATTCCTCTGTACAACACTATCATAATAAGCACAACACAGACATTCCTCTGCACCACTATCATAATAATCACAACACACACACACACACACGCAGACACGCTCAAACATGTACACAAACACACGCACACACTTATGTACAAGCACATGCAAATGTCGTGCACACTTGCCAAATCACCACAAATCTGCAGCAACGCAATGAGAGGCACCATCGTCTCAAATAACAAAATAATATATGTATCAATATCAATGCTATTTACTTTAATTTCTATGTTTACCTTTCAAACACCACAAGCATTTCATTCACCAACTACAAAACCATTGATGAAGAAACTTGATTCACTTTAATTCAATTGACGTGAAACCTAATTCAATTAACGAAACTTAACAAAGCACCACAATTAAGAAGCAACCCACTTTCACACACCATCGCCTCAAAAGACAAACCAATATATATATATATGTACACGTCTTTCAACCTAAACTCTACATCGAACTTAGAAACACCTCAAGAATTTTATTTACCAATAGCAATATCATTCGCATATATACTAACAGTAATATCAACCTAACCTTGTCACTATAACAAACTTATGCGAAATAATTTCTCCAAACCATTCACATGAATAACAAAGCCTAACCAAAACGATGACACCCTCATTCATAGTATAACACAGACCATACGTATGTGTTACAACTCATCAAATCTTTAAATTAGCTTTCGTGTCACACTGTCACACCCTATCTAAAGAAATATAATGTTCTCTAACCCAACCTAACTCAAGGCAAAGTCACCTAACCTCAACTAACGAAACATGGTCTAAACTCACCTAAAAAAAATCTAATTTATCTTAACCTACTCTAACCTAACTCAATTTAATCTATCTTGCTCTAAATATGACGTGAATTAACTTACTTGATACATTTAAAACTCACGTACATACAACTACACTTTACTAATTCAGGGTTCCCTGTCCTATATACCTACAATTTCGGTAGCACCTATTTTATCTGATTTATTGCTTACGCCTTTGCCCTTATATTCTTCACGAATTCCTAACCTCTATGTGCGCTAAAATATCCTTCCATCCAACTGTAACTTATAACCAATTGATATTCTATTGGTCACAAAATGAAAATGCGTTCCATAACTATTTCACCCGCACAGACATTCTGCCTGCTATATTTTCTCGTTAAATTATGTGCATTAGGGTTTCATTGAAAATTTTTTCCAAATTTTACGTCACGAAATATTGTGACGAAACATTTATTACATTTCAGTTTATTAATGGGTGCGCATCACTAACCTTTTCCTTTCTTTCGAAGTTGATTTTTTTAATTCGTTCTAATCGACAATTCATCAAATATCCAACCTACATACTCAACATAAATTAAATGTCACGAAGAAATGACGTCACAACGATGCATATTTCGAAATAATACATAAAATATTTATTTGGCGGTAAGCTTCTTTTCAAAATTCAAGCATAAATGTTTACGTTCGAAACACCGAAATAAAACAGTTATCATTAACTATTCATTCTAGGTCTAATGATCAAAGTCTCTTATAACTGTGCATCACAACTCGTTCAACGAATATATACAACGCGCTATCGCGCGCTAACTTGAACGCCGAAGAAATAAACTCTCCATTTTGGGAACGCTTGGCGAGATCTCAAGCTCTCGCCAAGCGAAAGCGTTTTTGTGTTGAAAAGTCACTTAATACAAAGAATGAACGCATTCGCAGCAAATCTCATGGAAACTTTCAACAATATTTGAGCATTTGGCACTCATCTATAATTTTGAGTGCACTTACAACTCACATACAACTACGAACTTTCTAAAAGCATCATTGACACGAAATCAATCTCTTCATATCAGAAATCAAACTTAGGAATTCCCCATTTATTACGACAACATCATATCCGAACACATTTCTGACATTTCTCAAACAAATTTATCTGTAAACACCTGCGGCTATAGCTTAGAATCACTGATGTGTTTCCTAATAGACATCATTTTCGCCACAACAATTATTAGTTAACGAATGTGAACAATTTCAACCTCTTTCTAACCATATATTTCTATTGTGGATCGATACAGAAACCTTCAATTAGCTGAGTGGAATTTATAAATTATTATTGCAAATACGTTAGTTATACCATTTCAAATTCAATAAATAACATCATTCAAACATACAAAACCTGCAAAATATTTCGTTGTCTTCGGGGACAAATATTCACCAAATATTAATCATCAGTTAGAACCTCGTAATGTTGTCTATACTCACTCAAATGATGACTTCCTGAAACTCACACATGCATGGTTAGCGATTTTGAGGCCTTCAAACAACGAGTTTTAATTATTATTATTATTATTGGAGATCGAATTCTTCATGAACACTTGACAGGTTCTTCGTCGTGAAGATCCAGCAGTTTTACATCCCAACCATAAAAAATTATGAAACAAATATTCACTCAAACTATACCCTTCCTAGAAAATGCCTCGTTCAATCAAAGCATATATGTCGACATGAACCATTTTCGTGTTGTTTGAACCACTATATATCGAGAGATTCGTTCCTCAATGAGCTTTATTAATTTAGAAAATGAGAAGTCAAATTCTTGGACTATGAGCTCTTTCAATTTCCATTTTCTAACGTCAAAAAAACAAGTTTCAAACACAACACAAAAATAGGCACAAAGACCTGTGCCGAACGAAAAATATTTAGAACCTATATCTCTATATAGAGATGACTAATTTCAAGTGTATCACCTTTGAATTATAGTTCACTTACGAAGTTTAACCTATATTCGCCTTGTTTTCCGGTGACACAATTTGCGATGTCAAAATATTATAAGATTGCTATAAAATTGCTCTCAACAACGCTAGCAAAGTAGTTGCGGAATTTTTGGCGTCGAAAACTACTCGCTTTGCGTATTTGAACTCATACTACGAAGTAACGTCGATGATGCTGACACTTTAAAGTAAAACACTAGATTGAACATTGAATTTGTAATGTGATGAAGTGACGACAACATATAATACGTCATCAAAAAGAAATCAGGCTTCACTGAAATCAGCACCTCGAACGAATATGAGCATCTTTTCTCGTCAAAAACGCATCAACAGCAATATTTACGCCTCTACGCAACATCTGATTTGCGATTTATGTCACTTTATATTACTTCAACTTGATAATTATAGTACAATTATTATAAGAAGCTGCAAATTTAGGTCTCAAATACTAAACCTCATTACTATATTGCCATTCAAAGCGGCCATACCGCTTCAAATTACTCTTACATTCATGGACCAACAAGCAGGGTAAATAAAACGCGTAACCATCATTTCTTTTTCTCTTCTGCCAAACATGTTAGAATTGAAATAATACTACCATAAGCTGAATCACAAAGTCTAAACACATTTCTTCTCTATAAAGTTCCAAGTTTAACCAGTTTCAACACTTGAAAACGATGATTGACTAGTCATGACTGCAAGTTATGCGAATCTATAAGCGAAAGAACCGAGTTCGAGTATTGAGTTCCACGTCAAAATAAATTTATAATAACTATAACAACACTCTAGACCTATAACAAATTATCAACAGGGTCTCCAATTTGAAAAAAATTGGTAAAACTTTGAACTTTAACAAACAATCCAAAGATATCGGATCAAACTCCACAAAAAATAAAACATAACCGTCATGATGTTCAAGATCCTTATACAGCCCTCACAACACTCAAGCAAGCTGGGGTGCCTCAACGCAGTCACCCATGGTTTTCATTGCGGAGACTTCAATGCCTTCATTGGAATAATCCGTGTAAAAAATCTGCGGAGATTGAAAGACCTTTTCACTGGCACATTTCGCGTCCACATTAAATTCATTTCGATGTTTTTTCCATTTTTCTCAAAAACTTGAAAAGCTAGGACTTTGAGACATGTATCATTAAAGAAAGATATTCTCGAGACGCATCAGTACAGAGTACTTAAAAGCCCTCAAGGGTAAAGCAGGGGGCGTGAGAGGGGTAATAAAAGTCGAAATGACGTGAAAAACATGTTTTTTTCATATATATATGGAACGGTTGATGCGATCGTTCCAGAAAAACTATTTTGTATGTAGCGTGAAAAAACGAGCAAAAAGTGTTCAACAACTTTGCCTGTAAAACGAAGCGTTCTCCAATGTTTTTGGTTTAAGTGAACTTTCAGACAAAAAGGACTATTTTTAAATCGCTCATTTTGAGAAAAGTATCGCAATTGTCGCTTCATAAATTTGATAGATTTTAGAAAAAACTCCAATCTACATTCTATCAAATTTTGGGAGGCGAAAGCCCATCGAAAACGCCGCAACTGGCAGCCAAAGTGACACTTGAAAAACGGCCGTTTTTTTACCCAAAAGTTTTTCATTCATTGAACATTTTCCCTAATACTTTTCGAAGTAACGATCACACCGTCTTAAAGCCCGACATTTTCTCTATCAGCTCCCACCAAGTCAGCTCCTCCGACGGCGCAATCAAAAAAATCGTCATGTTTGAAATGACCCTATTTTCGGTCGGTTTTCGAGTTCTCGGGGGTCTCCTATGGGGTCTTGGGGCCTGGAAAGGGGTCCGTATGTCTTAGAATTTTCCCTTGTACACGCTCACCAAGTTTGAAAGCGCTGGGACCTCGGGAAGTGCGATTTTGCGCGAATTAGGGGGTGAATTTTTATAATACTCGAGGCTCCACCTTTCGGCGACCAGCATTTCGATGTTGGAGCCAGGTATGATTTTTTCACGGGTACTATTTTTAGTGTGTTCTCGCAACCTACAAAGTTCGCCCGCCGCAAGTAACCAGGCACAGCCCACTAGGGGGCGAACACAGACATTCCTCTGTACACCACTATCCACAACACACACACACACTCACGGAGAGACATTCACACATTTACACAAACACACACACGCAAACAGTATACTCGCACATGCATATGTCGTGCGCAGTTTTCAAAGCACCCCAAATCAGAAGCAACGCAATGATACACACCATCGTCTCAAATGACAAAATAATATATGTATCAATATGCAATGCTATTTACTTCAATTTCTATGTTCAACTTTCAAACACCACAAACATTTCATTCACCAATTCCAACACCATTGATGAAGAAACTTCATTCAATTCAATTGACGTGAAACCTAATTCTATTGACTAAACTTAACAAATCACCACAATTCAGAAGCAACCCACTTTGAGACACCATCGTCTCAAAAGACAAACCAATATATATATATATATATATACACACGTCTTTCACCCTAAACTCTACATCGAACTTGGAAACACCTCAAGAATTTAATTTACCAAAAGCAATATCATTCGCATATATACTAACAGTAATATCAACCTAACCTTGTCACTATAACAAACTGATGCGAAATAATTTCTCCAAACCATTCGCATTAATAACAAAGCCCAACCAAAACGATGGCACCCTCATTCATAGTATAACACAGACCATACGTATGTGTTACAACTCATCAAATATTTAAATTACCTTTCGTGTCACACTGTCACACCCTATCTAAAGAAATATAATGTTCTCTAACCCAACCTAACTCAAGGCAAATTCACCTAACCTCAACTAACGAAACATGGTCTAAACTCACCTACAAAAATCTAATTTATCGTAACCTACTCTAACCTAACTCAATTTAATCTATCTTGCTCTAAATATGACGTGAATTAACTTACTTGACACATTTCCAACTCACGTACATACAACTACACTTTACTAATTCAGGGTTCCCTGTCCTATATACTTACAATTTCGGTAGCACCTATTTTATCTGATTTATTGCTTACGCCTTTGCCCTTATATTCCTCACGAATTACTAACCTCTATGTGCGCTAAAATATCCTTCCATCCAACTGTAACTTATAACCAATTGATATTCTATTGGTCACAAAATGAAAATGCGTTCCATAACTATTTCACCGGCAGAGACATTCTGCCTGCTACATTTTCTCGTTAAATTATGGGGATTAGGGTTTCATTGAAAATTTGTTCCGAATTTTACCTCACGAAATATTGTGACGAAACATTTCTTACATTTCGGTTTATTAATGGGTGGGCATCACTAACCTTTTCCTTTGTTTCGAAGTTGACTAATTTAATTCGTTCTAATCGACAATTCATCAAATATCCAACCTACATACTCAACAGAAATTCGATGTCACGAAGAAATGACGTCACAACGATGCATATTTCGAAATAATACATAACATCTTTATTTTGCGGTAAGCTACTTTTGAAAATTCCAGCATAAATGTTTACGTTCGAAACACCGCAATAAAAGAGTTATCATTCACAATTAATTCTACGTATAATAATCAAAGTCTTTTATAACTGTGCATCACAACTCGTTCAACGAATATATACAACGCGCTATCGCGCGCTAACTTGAACGCCGAAGAAACAAACTCTCCATTTTGGGAACGCTTGGCGAGATCTCACGCTCTCGCCAAGCGAAAGCGTTTTTCTGTTGAAGTCAGTTAATACAAAGAAACAACGCATTCGCAGCAAATCTCATGGAAACTTTCAACAATATTTCAGCATTTGCCACTCATCTATAATTTTGAGTGCACTTACAACTTACATACAACTACGAACTTTATAAAAGCATCATTGACACGAAATCAATCTCTTCGTATCAGAAATCAAACTTAGGAATTCCCCATTCATTACGACAACATCATATCCGAACATATTTCTGACATTTCTCAAACAAATTTATCTGTGAACACCTGCGGCTATATAGCTTAGAAACAATGATGTTTCCTAATAGACATCATTTTCGCCACAACAATTATTAGTTCACGAATGTGAACAATTTCAACCTCTTTCTAATCATCATATATTTCTATTGTGGATCGATACAGAAACCTTCAATTAGGCTGAGTGGAATTTATAAATTATTATTGCAAATACATTAGTTATACCATTTCAAATTCAATACATAACATCATTCAAACATAAAAAACCTGCACAAGATTTGGTTGTAGTCGGGGACACGCATTCACCAAATATTAATCATCAGTTAGAACCTCGTAATGTTGTCTATACGCACTCAAATGATGACTTCCTGAAACTCACACATGCAATGTGAGCGATTTTGAGGCCTTCAAAGAACGAGTTTTAATTATTATTATTATTATTATTGTTATTGGAGATCAAATTATTCGTCAACACTTGACAGATTCTTGGTCGTGAAGATCCAAGAATTTCACATCCCAACCATAAAAATTTATGAGACAAATATTCACTCAAACTATACACTTCGTAGGAAATGCCTCGTTCAATCATATAGCATATGTCGACAGGAACCATTTTCGTGTTCTTCGAACCAATATAACGAGAGATTGTTCCTCAATGAGCTTTATCAATTTGGAAAATAAGAAGTCAAATTCTTGGACTATGAGCTCTTTCAATTCCAATTCTCTAACGTCATAAAACAAGTTTCAAACACTACACAAATAGCTGTGCCGAACGCAAAATATTTAGCCACTATACCTTTATACAAATGACTAATTTAAAGTGTATCACCTTTAAATTATAGTTCATTTACGAAGTTTTACGAATACGCCTTGTTTTGCGATGACACAATTTGCGATGTCGAAATATTATAGGATTGCTATAAAATTGTTCTCAAGAACGCTAGCAAAGTAGTTGCGGAATTTTTGGCGTCGAAAACTACTCGCTTTGCGTATTTGAACTCATACTACGAAGTAAGGTCGATGATGCTGACACCTTAAGGTAAAACACTAGATTGAACTTGTGATTTGTAACGTGATGGAGAGAGAGGACAACATATAATACGTCATAAAAAATAAATAAAGTCGAACTGAAATGAGCACCTCGAACGAATGAGCATCATTTCTGGTCAAAAACGCATCAAGAGCAATATTTATGCCTTTACGCAACGTTTGATTTGCGATTTATGTCACTTTATATTACTTCAACTGGATAATTATAATACAATTATTATAAGAAGCTGAAAATTTAAGTCTCAAATACTAAACCTCATTACTATATTGCAATTCAAAGTCGCCATACCTGTGAAAATGTGTGTCTGAAATTCATGGACCTTCAAGCAGCGAAAATAAAACGCCTAACCATCATTTATTCTCCATTGCAAAACTTGTTAGAATTAAAATAATACTACCTTAAGGTGAATGAAATATTTCAAACACATTTGTTCTCTATAAATTTCCATGTAAAACCAGTTTAAACACTTGAAAAGGATTATTTACTAGTCACGAATGGAAGTTATGCGAATTTAAAAGCGAAAGAACCGAGTTAGAGTATTGAGTTCCAAGTCTAAATCAATTTTTAATAAATATAACAACACTGTACACCTATAAAAAATACGCAACACTGCCTCAAAGGGTCAAAAATTGGTTGAAACTTTGAACTTTATCAATCACTCGAAATATATGGGATCAAACTCGACAAACATGAAAACATAAGCGTCATGATGTTCAAGATCCTTATACAGCCCTCACAACACTCGAGCAAGCTGGGGTGCCTCAACGCAGTCACCCATGGTTTTCATTGCGGAGACTTCAATGCCTTCATTGGAATAATCCGTGTAAAAAATCTGCGGAGATTGAAAGACCTTTTCACTGGCACATTTCGCGTCCAGATTAAATTCATTTCGATGTTTTTTCCATTTTTCTCAAAAACTTGAAAAGCTAGGACTTTGAGACAGGTATCATTATAGAAAGATATCCTCGAAATGCATCAGTACAGAGTACTTAAAAGCCCTCAAGGGTAAAGCAGGGGGCGTGAGAGGGGTAATAAAAGTCGAAATGACGTGAAAAACATGTTTTTTCCATATATATATGGAACGGTTGATGCGATCGTTCCAGAAAAACTATTTTGTATGTAGCGTGAAAAAACGAGCAAAAAGTGTTCAACAACTTTGCCTGTAAAACGAAGCGTTCTCCAATGTTTTTGGTTTGAGTGAATTTTCAGACAAAAAGGACTATTTTTAAATCGCTTATTTTGAGAAAAGTATCGCACTTGTGGCTTCATAAATTTGATAGATTTTAGAAAAAACTCCAATCTACATTCTATCAAATTTTGGAAGGCGAAAGCCCATCGAAAACGCCGCAACTGGCAGCCAAAGTCCCACTTGAAAAAAGGCCGTTTTTTTACCCAAAAGTTTTTCATTCATTGAACATTTTCCCGAATACTTTTTGACGTAACGATCACACCGTCGGAAAGCCCGAATTTTTCTCTACCAGTTCCGACTAATTGAGCTCCTCCGACGGCGCAATGAAAAATATCTTCATGTTTGAAATGACCCTATTTTCGGTGGGTTTTCGAGTTCTCGGGGGTCTCCTATGGGGTCTTGGGGCCTGGAAAGGGGTCCGTATGTCTTAGAATTTTCCCTTGTACACGCTCACCAAGTTTGAAAGCGCTGGGACCTCGGGAAGTGCGATTTTGCGCGAATTAGGGGGTGAATTTTTATAATACTCGAGGCTCCACCTTTCGGCGACCAGCATTTCGATGTTGGAGCCAGGTATGATTTTTTCACGGGTACTATTTTTAGTGTGTTCTCGCAACCTACAAAGTTCGCCCGCCGCAAGTAACCAGGCACAGCCCGCTAGGGGGCGAACACAGACATTCCTCTG
This sequence comes from Morinoia aosen, assembly GCA_030386875.1. Taxonomy (NCBI): domain Eukaryota; kingdom Metazoa; phylum Arthropoda; class Malacostraca; order Amphipoda; family Talitridae; genus Morinoia; species Morinoia aosen. Next base: position 38,239,320 of record CM059573.1, on the reverse strand, counting down.
TACACTACTATCATAATAAGCACAACACACACACACACTCACGGAGAGACATTCACACATTTACACAAACACACACACGCAAACAGTATACTCGCACATGCATATGTCGTGCACAGTTTTCAAAGCACCCCAAATCAGAAGCAACGCAATGATATGCACCATCGTCTCAAATGACAAAATAATATATGTATCAATATGCAATGCTATTTACTTCAATTTCTATGTTCAACTTTCAAACACCACAAACATTTCATTCACCAATTCCAACACCATTGATGAAGAAACTTCATTCAATTCAATTGACGTGAAACCTAATTCTATTGACTAAACTTAACAAATCACCACAATTCAGACGCAACCCACTTTGAGACACCATCGTCTCAAAAGACAAACCAATATATATATATATACACACGTCTTTCACCCTAAACTCTACATCGAACTTGGAAACACCTCAAGAATTTAATTTACCAAAAGCAATATCATTCGCATATATACTAACAGTAATATCAACCTAACCTTGTCACTAACAAACTGATGCGAAATAATTTCTCCAAACTATTCACATGAATAACAAAGCCTAACCAAAACGATGGCACCCTCATTCATAGTATAACACAGACCATACGTATGTGTTACAACCCATCAAATCTTTAAATTAGCTTTCGTGTCACACTGTCACACCCTATCTAAAGAAATGTAATGTTCTCTAGCGCAACCTAACTCAACGCAAAGTCACCTAACCCCAACTAACGAAACATGGTCTAAACTCACGTAAAAAAATCTAATTTATCGTAACCTACTCTAACCTAACTCAAGTTAACCTAACTTGCTCTAAATATGACATCAATTAACTTACTTGAAACATTTCCAACTCACCTACATACGACTAAACTTTACTAATTCAGGGTTCCCTGTCCTGTTCTAAACTTACAATTTCGGTAGCACCTATTTTATCTGATTCATTTCTTACGCGATTGCCCTTATTCCTCACGAATACCTAACCTCTATGTGCGCTAAAATATCCTTCCATCCAACTGTAACTAATTACCACTTTACATTCTATTGGTCACAAAATGAAATGCGTTCCATCACTATTTCGCCAGCAGAGACATTCTGGGTGCTATATTTTCTCGTTTAATTATATGGATTACAGTTTGATTGAATTTGTTAAAAATTTTAGCTCACCAAATATTGTGACGAAACATTTCTTACATTTTGGTTTATTAATGGGTGCGCATCACTAACCTTTTCCTTTGTTTCGAAGTTGACAAGTTCAATTCGTTCTATTCGACAATTCATTCAAATATCCAAACCTACATACTCAACATAAATTAAATGTTACGAAGAAATGACGTCACAACGATGCATATTTCGAAATAATACATAAAATATTGATTTTGCGGTAAGCTTCTTTTCAAAATTCAAGCATATATGTTTACGTTCGAAACACCGAAATAAAACAATTATCATTAACAATTCATTCTAGGTCTAATAATCAAAGTCTCTCAAACCTGTGCATCACAACTCCTTCAACGAATATATACAACGCGCTATCGCGCGCTAACTTGAACGCCGAAGAAATAAACTCTCCATTTTGGGAACGCTTGGCGAGATCTGAAGATCTCGCCAAGCGAAAGCGTTTTTGTGTTGAAGTCAGTTAATACAAAGAAAGAACGCATTCACAGCAAATCTCTTGGAAACTTTCAACAATATTTGAGCATTTGCCATTCATCAACAACTTTGAGTGCACTTACAACTTACATTCAACTAAAAACTTTCTAAAGCATAATTGACATTAAATTCATTTCTTCATATCAGAAAAAAAAACTTTGCAATTCCACATTCATTACGACAACACCATATCCGAACACATTTCAGACATTTCTCAAACAAATGTGTCTGTCAACACCTGCGGCTATAGCTTAGAATCACTGATATTTCCTAATAGACATTATTTTCGCCACAACAATCAATTCTTTCAGGAATGTGAACAATTTGAACCTCTCTCTAATCTTCTATTTCTATCATGGATCGATACAGAAACCTTCAATTAGGCTGAGTGGAATTTATAAAACATTCTTGCAAATATATCAGTTATACCATTTTAAATTTCATAAATAACATCATTCAAACATACAAAACCTGCAAAATATTTGGTTGTCTTCGGCGACAAATATTCACCAAATATTAATCATCAGTTAGAACCTCGTAATGTTGTCAATACTCACTAAAATGATGACTTCCTGAAACTCACACATGCAATGTGAGCGATTTTGAGGCCTTCAAACAACGAGTTTTAATTATTATCATTGGAGATAGAATTTTTAGTGAACACTTGACACGTGTTCTTGGTCGTGAACATCCAGCAATTTTACATCCCAACCATAAAAAATTATGATTCAAATATTCACTCAAACTATACACTTCCTAGAAAATGCCTCGTTCAATCAAAGCATATATGTCGACATGAACCATTCTCGTGTTGTTTGAACCAATATATCGAGAGATTCGTTCCTCAATGAGCTCTATTAATTTCAAAAATGAAAAGTCAAATTCTTTGACTATGAGCTCTTTCAATTTCAATTTTCTAACGTCAAAAAACAAGTTTCAAACACAACACAAATAGGCACAAAGACCTGTGCCGAACGAAAAATATTTAGAACCTATATCTTTATAGAGATGACTCATTTCAAGTGTATCACCTTTGAATTATAGTTCAGTTACGAAGTTTAACCTATATTCGCCTTGTTTTCCGGTGACACAATTTGCGATGTCAAAATATTATAAGATTGCTATAAAATTCCTCTCAACAACGCTAGCACAGAAGTTGCGGAATTTTGGGCGTCGAAAACTACTCGCTTTGCGTATTTGAACTCATACTACGAAGTAACCTCGATGATGCTGACACTTTTAAAGTAAAACACTAGATTGAACATTGAATTTGTAATGTGATGAAGTGACGACAACATATAATAGGTCATCAAAAAGAAATAAAGCTTAAGTGAAATCAGCACCTCGAACGAATATCAGCATCTTTTCTCGTCAAAAACGCATCAACAGCAATAGTTACGCCTCTACGCAACATCTGATTTGCGATTTATGTCACTTTATATTACTTCAACTTGATAATTATAGTACAATTATTATAAGAAGCTGCAAATTTACGTCTCAACTACTAAACCTCATTACTATATTGCCATTCAAAGCGGCCATACCGCTTCAAATTACTCTTACATTCATGGACACTCAAGAAGCAGGGTAAATAAAACGCGTAACCATAATTTTTTCTCTTCTGCCAAACATGTTAGAATTGAAATAATACTACCATAAGCTGAATCACAAAGTCTAAACACATTTCTTCTCTATAAAGTTCCAAGTTAAACCAGTTTCAACACTTGAAAACGATGATTGACTAGTCATGACTGCAAGTTATGCGAATCTATAAGCGAAAGAACCGAGTTCGAGTATTGAGTTCCACGTCAAAATAAATTTATAATAACTATAACAACACTGTAGACCTATAACAAATTATCAACAGCGTCTCCAATTCGAAAAAAATTGGTAAAACTTTGAACTTTAACAAACAATCGAAAGATATCGGATCAAACTCCACAAAAAATAAAACATAACCGTCATGATGTTCAAGATCCTTATACAGCCCTCACAACTCGAGCAAGCTGGGGTGCCTCAACGCAGTCACCCATGGTTTTCATTGCGGAGACTTCAATGCCTTCATTGGAATAATCCGTGTCAAAAATCTGCGGAGATTGAAAGACCTTTTCACTGGCACATTTTGCGTCCAGGGGAAATTCATTTCGATGTTTTTTCCATTTTTCTCAAAAACTTGAAAAGCTACGACTTATAGACACGTATCATTATAGAAAGATTTTTTTGAGACGCATCAGTACAGAGTATTTAAAAGCCCTCAAGAGTAAAGCAGGGGGCGTGAGAGGGGTAAGAAAAGTCGAAATTACGTGAAAAACATGTTTTTTTCATATATACATGGAACGGTTCATGCGATCGTTCCACAAAAGCTTTTTTGTGTGTAGCGTGAAAAAACGAGCAAAAAGTGTTCAACAACTTTGCCTGTAAAACGAAGCGTTCTCCAATGTTTTTGGATTAAGTGAATTTTCCGACAAAAAGGACTATTTTTAAATCACTCATTTTGAGAAAACTATCGCACTTGTGGCTTCATAAATTTGATAGATTTTAGAAACAACTCCAATCTACATTCTATCAAATTTTGGAGGGCGAAAGCCCATCGAAAACGCCGCAACTGGCAGCCAAAGTGACACTTGAAAAACGGCCGTTTTTTTACCCAAAAGTTTTTCATTCATTGAACATTTTTCCGAATCCTTTTCGACGTAACGATCACACCGACGTAAAGCCCGAATTTTTCTCTATCACTTCCCACCAAGTCAGCTCCTCCGACGGCGCGATCAAAAAATTCTTCATGTTTGAAATGACCCTATTTTCGGTCGGTTTTCGACTTCTCGGGGGTCTCCTATGGGGTCTTGGGGCCTGGAAAGGGGTCCGTATTTCTTAGAATTTTCCCTTGTACACGCTCACCAAGTTTGAAAGCGCTGGGACCTCGGGAAGTGCGATTTTGCGCGAATTAGGGGGTGAATTTTTATAATACTCGAGGCTCCACCTTTCGGCGACCAGCATTTCGATGTTGGAGCCAGGTATGATTTTTTCACGGGTACTATTTTTAGTGTGTTCTCGCAACCTACAAAGTTCGCCCGCCGCAAGTAATGAAACAACTAACTCGGTATTCGTTGCTTCATTTTGAAAAATAGTTGATTTGGACTAGATGTTATCAGTATATTCCGTGAACGATTCAAGAGCAGACCGAAAATCAGTGAATTTAACCATAACAAATAACATTATCAGGACCAGTCATGTAGGAGACAAGATTTGACTTGGTTTTCTTACGCGACTAGTATTCTGATAGGAATGAGAATCAAGATATATTTTTAATAATTTGTAAGAATTACTTTCAGGGATCTCTGCAGGTATTGAGTTCCTCGTTTTAGTTTCAACGAAGAGGATAATGTGTTATGACCGAGCCTTTGAATAACAAGGAAGCATGAATTTACTTCTGTTGCCGGTTAAATGGTGATGTCTAGTTTGTGCAGTTAATAATTGCTTGAGGTTGTTGTCGCCATCATTGGTCAATGTTTTCTAAATGGAATTACAAATGGAGACATTATAGAGATCCGAAAGTTCAAGTATTTGTAAATTTTTGAATGAATCACTTGTGAGAGCATTATATTCTAGGTTTTTTACCGCTCTGATAGCTCTTTTTTTGCAGAGAAAAAATTTGTTGATTTTATTTTTATCAGTTCCGTGCCATGCTTCTATTCCGTATTGCAAGTATGGAGAAATGAGCGTTTGGTAGAGCATTTGTAAAGCTGCTTCGGCAGGAAATTTTTAACTTTATTTAGGATTCCGATGGGTTTTGATAATTTAGTACTAATATGAGCGATGTGCTCTTTGAAGGTCAGATGTTTATCTATTATGATGCCCAGGAATTTACTTGAGTTGGTTTCTTCGATTTCACCTTCGCCAATTTTAATGCATGGGAGAGATACATTTTACATGCATGAAAATGTCATATATTGCGTTTTATCGAAATTAAGGCTTATTTTATTAGCTTTAAGCACAATGAAACCTTATGAAGTTCATTATTTATACTCTCCGCAATCATAGCGTTATTTTAGTTTGGAAGGATCGCAGAAAGCGTACTGTCATCGGCAAAAAGTATGAATTTGAAGAATGATGTAGATTTAATAATTTCATTGATAAAAATCAGAAATAAGAGAGGCCCAAGAACAGATCCTTGTGGAACTCCATGAATAATTGTCTGTGGGTCTGATTATGTGTCGTCAATGATAACGTATTGTTTCCTATTTGTTAGGTATGATCTGAAAAAATCATGGGCAACCCCTCGAATGCCATAACAGTGTAGTTTCGAGTGTAATATTTTATGGTCCACACAATCGAATGCTTTTCGAAAGTCAAGAAATACAGAGAAGACAGAATAGTTTGCTTTTCAAGTTATCTAGACGAGCAGCAACTTGCAAAGCCTAATTAAACCAGTTAAAATGTATAAATAGACTATTTATCGTTCTCAAAAATAAAACAGTTCTTTCTTTTCAATATTTCAAGTGCCTATAAGATATGTAGAGATAAATTAACCAGTAGCCAATATTGAACTCAGAAAACACTTCGCAGAAGCTCGGTCAGCAAATGTTTAAAGGTTAGGATTCACTAAATGAGATATCTTTCATGTCTTTATGAGTTACTTACCATTAGTCCTGACAATTTAACTAAATGATTATATTTTAAAATACAGACGCATTTCAAACTCTCTTATTATTCGGCTTTGTTAGAAATTATTTTCAGTCTCGGTTAAGCGGAAAAATAGCAAAAGTTAACAAAACAAGTTCTATTATTGAAATTGAAATTTTGATATACCCGAGTCGTTGAAATATTGGGATTGCCTTTTTATTGATTGGAACGTTAAATTCTACCATATGTGGTTAGTTTGAGAGATAAGGTCACGTGGAAACATTTTTTTCACTTCCACATTCTCCACTTCTCACCTTACTGTTTAATGCGGTAAATGATTTGCTAGTTCATTTCTCTATTCAAAGTTATGAGAGGCAAATATTCTAAATTTCTGCGAAAACGAAAAACAGTACGGGATTAATATGAAAATGTACGAATTAATTTTCACATCTGAGAAGTGATCACTTAATAAGTTGGATGGTAACATGTTACAATGCACAAACTATACCATACAGACGTAAAGGGCTGTTTTTGAAGAGGAAACGACTGCCACTTCGATTTGATTCCTGAGGGACTTCCTGGTACTAGAATTATTTCAAGATTCTCATCGAATGTGGTTTTGTTACTTTTCCTCAGGAATTCATTGGAACTCAACTGTTAATAAAATCATGTATATCAATGAAAATTCCTTTGCATGTCTTTTATGCTGAAATTTCTACCAGAAAGTAATTTATCACCCTAGCGTTTTCATGCCTTTTGAATCGAGTAAGGGAGTTTTTTCAATCCGCTGTCATGGGATAGTTTAAAAAAAAGCAAAATCAAAAGTTTCCACTACCATGTTTTATAAGGATAACAGCATATGGTTTTAAATTCACTGTGCACACATATGAGAATCAATAGTTACTTAGACCTAACAAATGAGACTTATGAAGCTACACTAAATAAATTTTTTAAAAATTAATTTGAACATAGTTTGACGGTAAAATGGTAGCATTTGAAATGAAGATCAATAATATTATCAGCGTTTAAAGTTTAGAAACTGCTCAAGGGTATTAATATGTTTAATAACAAATTTCACATATCCAAATTCTGATTGACATCATCTTTACCAGGGGCTGAAGCACATATGGAGCTTTTGAGAGTAAGAACAGACCACAACTTAGCTGTCTGCTGGTTGAGCGTAATGTACTTGGCATCATCAGATCACTTTCTTTTCAATTCTCATTATCAACACTGTAATCATCAGCATAATACAGAAAAAACATTTTATTATCAAAGCTAAACCTTGATGTTCTACTATGTAGAAAACTTGAATGCAATCATAACCATTTTTCATTGAATTGAAAATAAAGAATGCGAAGAAAATCATAAAAATGAGTTCAGAATCACAGATCAGACACCGAGTTCATTTTTTAATTATTCAGAAAACACAAGCTACTTACTTCATACCTAACTTTTGAATTGTATGTTTTCATGAAGATACACATCTAAAATCTCAATTCATTTGAAACTAATTAATTAGTATAATTTTCTTTTGGCATGGCTAGATTTTCTAGTCGAGCGATTCACTCAGTATTGCAGTGTAATTGCTGAAAGCATTGAGAGTGTTGTTTTGTTATGCTGGTTTTAACTAAGTATAAGCCCCAACCCTGCCAGACCTGACGACCGGAACCAAATCTAACGTTAAACCACACCAAGTCAATTCAAAAACCTAATGCTGACATTTTTTACGGCTAACCATGAGGTTTGATCGCAATTGGTTTGTTATTTCTACTCCTACTTTGATACTCATTTTTCCAAGTACTACGCGGAGAATCAAAAACAAGGGCCAGCAATATAGCCGAAGAGTTAAAAAGTACAGCAAAATAGATATAGCTGTGTGGTAGGGTTAAAACGTATTTTCTGGTTTTCGTGTATTCGCAAGTGTCCCTTGATTTTTCACGAAAACTAGTAATTAAGACTGAAATTGACAAACTTAGTGGCCTTAATCCATCCACAAAGTTACATTGAAGGGTGGATCTTTGAGGTTACTCTGTATTAACCGATGGATGACTATCATCGCTCTCAACGAGGTAGTCGGGTGGATTGAAATAAGAAACATTGGAACCATACGATGAGAATTATTGGGTAATGAACTTTTTCAACACCCGGTTTCTGAAAGAATGGTTTGTCATGCGTGTAAGCTAATGAAACATGAAGTACTTTTAATTTTAAATTGTCATTATCACAGTAAAAGCTAGTGAATTTTATTAAGATTTAACGAGATCATAGGAGGAAATATTTGAACTGCTTTGGAAGTGCTCTAAGTTTTCAAACAAAAAAGTCAGTAATGTCTAAATCTTAGATGTTTGATTGTTTTGAAGAATAATTGAACCAATTATAAGTTAAACGTAACATGCAGAAACAGGCCAGAGTCAACAACTTTTATTATCAAACTACTTATGTACATACATACACACAATGTAGATACAATGTATATTTGAACAACCCTAAGAATCCTTGGGAAATATTGGGACTAATTTTAAATATTTAATATCCGCAGGTTTCCGGCGCTTTATAGCGCACATAACAGATGACATGGGCATTTGGGTGCCCAAGCCACTCTACGGGTACTGGGCCATTACCTGGTGCTGCCTCACGCCCATCTCCTTAGTGGTCAGTCAGCAACTTCTGAACCAGAAGTGTATGTAGTTTTACGTATATGGTTTAGGCTCGGACGTGATTAACAAGTGAAAGCTTGGAACGTTATTCTAGATGAAACTATTGTTTTCTGATAAATAATACACGGTAATTTGACATTAGCGGTGACATAGTAGACTCCAGTGGAAGAAATTGTCAATTTCCTTTGCGCGAACATGAGTAAATTAGATAGATTTCGTACCCAAATATACTGTGCACTTGTAGTAGAGCAAAGTCATCTGATAGATACTTAAGTCCTACGAAATTTTGCTTTGTAGACCAGTTACAATAAGTTTTCTCCAGATAATTTGCTCGGTTAGGGCGAAGTAGAAAATTGCCACTTTCAAAGGTATCGCATTTGTCTGATTCGGTTGCTTCATGAACGATGGAACGAAGAACAAAAAGCCATATTCGAACGCTTCAATTTTCCAACTGTCAAGGTGCATTGCGCGTTTAGAAGACGATTCAGAATAATGAATATAATTATATGTATTCCTACTTTTCTCATGACTATCACATGGACATGCACTTACATTTTAACTATCTCCAGGTCATCCTTGTCCTATCTTCGATGAACTTCGTGGCGCCAGCCGTCGGTGGTTACGAGTTTCCGAAGAATATTCAAACACTTGGATGGTTCATCACCGCTTGTTCACTCATCCTCGTTCCCGTCCTGGGAATTTACATCCTATTCACAAGAAAATACGTGAGGTTTCGTGCTGTTATTGTGCACTTGCGTAAGCCTACCAACATTTGAAGATTCAACAAAGTGCTTCATTGCTAAAAATTGTATTCAATACAATTTATCGTCAGTTTTTATTTAGGCTAATTCAGAAAATGCCATCGAGCGTCTTCTTTGCTGTATCGTTAAGAATTTCCATTGTAAACTCGAAAATTGTGTGCCTTCTAATATTTCGGTTTCAATTAAATAGATTTTGGTGTGAAATACTAATACTCTTTTACTAATGAGATCAACAGAGTTATAAATAAAGCATCTATTTGAAAGGAAGTAACTTTTCGAATACTATGAATTTGAAATCCGAAAAGTAAAATCCCATTCTAGAAAAGAGCTGGTAAGAAGTGAGAAATCCATTTAAAAGCGTAAATAAATTGTCAAGTTTAACCAATTTTTACTTCAACGGGTTCTTAATACTACGTCCAGGTGAGTTTTATGATATTCCCAATCACACTAGGGAATTAGAACGTGTATCTGTACGAGATTTGCTGTATTGCAAAGCTAATTTTACGACCCGAGTGTCAGTGAGGGTTTTTGTGTGCATTTTTCTCCGTGAGTATAGGAATCTTAACAAAGCAATGTCTTTCCCAAGCCCAAAATCTATTATAGGTGTTAATTTTTTATCAGTTGTCTGACAATAATATCATTCTTCTATCCCTCAGAAAGGAAAAGAGCTAGTTTTGGCAACTGAAGACTTCTGCCCAGCTCATGTACGTGTTCAAAGGGAAAAGGAACAGAGGGAAGCGGTTCCTTTCGTCGGCACCATCTCTCATGCCTACAATAACGATGCTTTCATAGACGACGTCAATAAGGTGAGATTTTTTAGTCCAAACATGTATCAGAACTAATTTTACAGCTTTTTTCGCTATTTCCTATTATTTTAGCATCTATAAGCTTCAAACAATATAGAAGAAAATTTGAAGTTTTCGTCACTTAAGTTTATGGTATTGGAGTGTCGGGAAATGTACTTCTGACAGATATACTTCAAGAATACATTCTTTATGAACCGATGCCAAAGAACTTCTTCAAAAATAGTTTTCAAGTTTGATTGAACATCGCCTTGAATGAGAATATTTGAATAGATGAAAACAAATTTATTAAAGCGAATTTATTTTGAAAAACTTCTATGTAAAATGCTGCTTTGTACAAATTGGTCATTGTGTTATCGATCAGTTGCGTTTTTGCCGTTGCCTTCTTCTGTGACGATAACATTCTAATGAAATGAAATTTTCTGCATCCTGCTCATTCCTCTTACACCCCGCTGCAAGTACATTTGGTGTATTTTCACTGGCATTGCTATTCACGTACAATGAAAGAAAGAGTTATTCGTAACTCGTAATGTAGTAAATTTTTCCATACCCGGCGCAATTACCCTATGCGATTTATGTGGCATTGTATAACTACAGTCTTCAATTGATTTCGTCGTTCACTTATAAAACAGATACAATAAGATTTTTGTTACAATACATTTACATAGAATCGTTACAATGAAACTTTAATAGTTTTCACCTTACTCCCGGCATCAGTTAAATAGAAAAACAGAAATTTTTCTCCAGGTGCACTCAAATGCATGCATGGGTTGATGATTAATTATTCTGCAAGTAAAAAATGCCCCAATTCAAATCATAAATGCAGATAATCTTCCAGAGAACGTATAATACTGATTCATGAGTTTTCATGAAATTTTACAATGCCGGTAAATTAGTGTAGAAAATTTCCCCACTTTCGCTGACTTTACTTTGGTCGCAGCGCAATCCCTAACTTAACTGATTTCAGACACAATTACCTTTTTCCACATTCTGCTAAAAAGGCATGGTCATTACCAAATATAGGTTTGAGATATTGGTATCTCCAAAAAATCGCGAATCGGTGTTGAAAAGCAGTCGGAAATGCAGAGAGCGAGTAATAGTCTCATAGCGAGCAATTCCAAAACCCAAATCATTATTTTCAAATTGTTGTAACGTGTGACAAATTCTTTTCTCAAAAATTAAATAAAAAATTAAGCTAACTAATATCTAAATCAAGAACTAGAAGGAAATATGCGGTGGAAAATTGTAGTAATGAGTTAGTTTCAAACCCAAAGCTGGAAAAAGTTAATCTCGGACGAAGTGAATCAGGATATCGGATGTTAACACAGCAGAATCAATTGCATTAGGCGGGTGTTCTCGTTTAATTAAATTTGCACGCGGCGCACAACTTCCGTTGACAAAAAACACTCATGCCATATTGTGAACTCGCATAATACATAATGAGAAATAAATTTCTCTCAGTCTGTTTAGTTGCCAGTAACTGGATCGAAGGTGTAAAATTATACACCGGGAACACATGCTCAGTTTGAGGCTATTTATGATAGGTTATTTCTCACGTCCAGTATACTTTCGATCTCCCATGCGTTTGAGTAGGTTTATGGGTCGTGTCATCAAAATCAAGTGGTACACTCATACTTTGAATGCTGGAAACCAGAATATTAAGATGTGAATCAGTCATTCATTTTCTTGAATGTCCCTGCCCCTAATGGTTGACAAAAAATCGAAAATTGGTGGATATAAGGACATGTTAATTAAATTCATGACGTCACAGAAAAAGAAAATTGTACTTTTGGAACAGCATGCCATGTTCCATAAAATTCTAACTTAGGAAAATACGGTGGAGAAAAAACTGCAACAAAAATAACACTGACAATATTCCAAGCCACAACACTCTCCAAAAACTGCACTGAGATTGAGAGAAGTAGAAAAAAAACTGAAAAACTAGGCAATACGAGTACTAAAACAGTGCAAACGAACTAGATGTTAGTAACGAGAAGAAAAAAACACTTTGGCTATAGTTTACGGTTATATTTCATTAAAAACTCGAGAAGACTTGAGATGCGTACATTAATTTTTTGACAGAATTATGCCAGGATTTTAAAATGATTCACTGAGAGAGTGACTCTGCATTCATTAGCGTGGGATCAAACGCGGAAACAGGTGTGCCTAGTTGACCCTACAGCTGAATCCAGCGCGATCGTCAATGGTGGTAACTAAACCACAAGTAGAGCATACATACCAAAATCCACAATGTTTAAATCTGTATTGACACAACAGAGTCAAGCAATACGTTGCGGTTAGCTTATTTTTGAAACAGAAAACGAGACATTGTAATATTTTTACCAGAGTTGTCTATACTTCAAGTTATGTAAAAACTTAGCCGAAGATTGATCAAACATTCTCATCCAACTTCCTTGATTGGTGTACTCAAAGAGGAAGCTTGTCAAAAACGTTGATTGATAACCAGATTGAATTACTGCCATTAGATCACACTTCTTTCATCGAAACTTCTGATTTGTTTACCTGAAGTGAATAATGAAAAGCCATTTCCATCTCAAAACCGTCGCTTTGCCCAAAATTCTTGACGTTAGAGCTGAAAGTTCGTATAAATTTGTCTTGATGAGTTGATGAATTGAGATCGTTGAGTTGAAAAGCGTACGCAAAATGCCAAAATAATTAATGGCAAAACTCGAAATCTTTCCTTCCGATTGATAGAAGTTTGAAACATATTGCGAAATTTAACGATATACGCACATGGAAATCGCAACCGATTTTCCGATTCATCTATCTTGTAAAGCATCACATTTTTAACGAAGAATTTTAGTATCGAAAAGAAGGCCCGGCATGAGATTCATCTCCAAATAAACAAAGGTTTCATCCGTGTACATTTTGTGAAACTCAGTCTTAAAATTGGCACGACAGTCAATCAGTTTGTTCATTAACCAAGAGTGTTCATTTTTTTATCAATGACTTTTTAATTCTTTGGTAAAATTTCCAAACATGAAGCGATTTTTCTTTTTCTTTTAAGTTTATGACCCCAGTGACCTCTGAAATGTAATCGATTCTAATGAGTAACGCTACATAAGCATTCTCTTTTTTTTTAATTTGAATTTTGACTTGAATGCAGATGGCCTTTTTCCCATTTAAGAACAATACCACACCAAGAACGCTTGGTGACATCGTGAGCTTCAAAACATCATATTTTTGAGGAAATGTCCCAGAAGGGCAGATTTGCATGAATCCTTTCCAATGACCCTACGCATCAATTTTTTTCATAAAAATCATTTGTTTCATTAATTAAAATATTCTTGATCAACAAAATGCGAACGATATCTATTCACTAAGTTCTCGATCAGTGGCATTCGTTTTATAAAGAATTGAACGAGGCTAAATACGGACACGCTTATGTGAATATCAACCTATAAACCCGTAAAGTTTAGAAGTCAGCATTGCTCTGACTCTTTACAAGAAAAACGCATGTGTTTCTAGAATATTTTTAGTCTGAGGCTGCTAAACCTAGTTTTCTTAGACCTGCATATTCACCACAAGTACAAGCGTTCAAACAGCGTCAGTAATGGTTATTGGTAGGCCAAATCGAAGGTAGTGTGAAATTGAAATCTACCAACCGCATATCGAATCATCCATCAGCTGTTGTATTCGGACACTGTCTCGCACCGCACGCGTGGCGGTTGTAGAACCTCTCTTTTGCTGTAGGGGTTAACGCTTCGCTTAAGACCTTGATGAGACTGCGAGGTGGAGGATTCATCAGAAGCACTTACTGTGAGAAAAAATTGAATTCATTGCAGATGATTTCCAGTTTATAGAGATCTAAAGAGACTGCATAGCAGAATTTTACTTTCTCTTGTTGCTATGGTAAAGATCTTACTGAATTCTGTTGGGATCTATAGGAGAATTACCTGTTTATTTAAATAATATTGTGCAGTACAGTATTTTCCCACGTTAAGCGTTTAGTCAATATTCGATTTCCTGGTTGCGTGTAATAATTTTTGCGTTTTGTTCGACTCATATTATTAGCAAGCATTTTTATCATGCACACTTCCATTATGACTCGTGTCGACTTTGTTCAATGGTTTTTATCACCTGTGAAATTGAAGTGGCGGTCCCATCAATTGGATAAAGTGTTAAAATTGTACCCTCGTAGACTAGGTTGCTCGAACAAATTAATATTAACTACGTGTTACTCTTATAGACGGAAAAATATGAAGAGCGGCATCAAAAGCAAACTAAAAGTGTTAATGATGTTCAGTGAATTTCTGAAAAGATATCATAACCTAAATTGATCCAATTAAGTAAATATGTTGGCGTATTAAAAAAAATGAATACAAAAGCATCAATATTACATCCTGTTTTCATCCCAGTGCTGCTGAAAAAAATTAGGCCGTCGAATACTGTTCACGAAAATATTTGAAACATGTTCAACACAAGGATGAATGAATGATCCAACGTGGAAAAAGAACTCCTTGTTCGGTTTGCACAAAAAATATAATCATTTCACAATGCATCAAAGTACTTAGTTTGCCCTAATAGCAAAAATACAAAAATAAGATCAGAACGCTTTTTATCCTAACTTTCAACAAGGAATGGCTGTTTTTCATATTCATACAGAAGTACAACATAAAATATTTCGTGTTTCACTGGGAGGCTGCAAAGGCTGATATCGCCACTTATTCAATTATCGTAGTTTCATATTACGCCAACGTCAAAAAATGTCAGCCAATTCTTTTGGAGTTCTTTGATGGTAAATAGTTAAAGAGGTATTTTGAGACCTATACTTAGCAAACGAAAGTAATCTTAACATTTAAAAGAGTAGTATTTGTTCATTATACTTACATCGTGAAGCTTATACTGAGGAAAAGAGTGAACGACTTGAAAATCATACTATTCCTGTCGTTTGTTAGGTTTTGTAACAAAATTAACCAAGAGCAACCTTTTTAAAATCAAAACGTATACTGCGCTAACGTACACTGTTGAATTTCGACAGTAACTCTACTACCTTAAATAACACGGTCATGGCGGCCTAGTACTACGGACTAAAAGCACAAAAATCATATTCAAATAACAGCAAGGGGTAATGATAGCAACCTCGCATTAAACCTGCTCGATATATTCAGTTTAAACTGTTCTTAACGTTTGCTTAATACGTTTTAGCTTATCAATTTGTTAGCACCTAAATGCTTAAATAATAACCTGCGTTATGACTACATGTATTATCAAAGAAAATGTACTGTAAGATATCATTTGGGGATTTAACTCTTTAATGCTTGTCCAAACTAGTTTCTTCAGTAAAGTGTGCTGTGCGCAAATTTGCTTTCCAAACCCGAATTAAACAAGTAAGCCCGATAATTTTTTCGTCTACTATCGAAAAATCTGTCAATCTTTTAGTTTTCTCCACTCGTTCTCGTTTTGGTTGCTGGAAATGGATGTTTCTGAGATAAGATAAATTCAATTGTGAAACAGTTAGGCTACTTTGTATTAAATTAAAAAAGTAAAAAATGAATGATTTTGAGATAAATAGACTTTGGACCTATGCTGATACCTCGGTATTACCATTATCTCAGTTTTACAGCTGGTGCAAAAGTACTGCGACTGATGGAATAGAGACATAGCGTTGTTCAGCTGTTCTATGGATGTTTTATTGAAATCGACACCAACAATCGTTAGGAAATTAAGCATAATGATATCAAATGAAAATAATGATCGTAAGGAGATGATCATAATTACAGTTTTATATAAACTTTCTTTCTATTAAATAATGAATAACTAATGTTCACGTCAGATGACTGTAAATGAGAAAAAATCATTATAACTGTGGTGCAATTCCTGTGTCATATTTTACTCCGCCTCTCAAACGCAGTCTAACGCATACTCTGTATTTTTTTACTTACAAAACTGCGGAGCTTTTAATTACGAAATTAGCTTTTTTTATTTCTGACAGAGTGTAGAAAGACTGAATCACGTGTTCTTTGGAAAAAAGTTTTAAATATTTTTTACTTGAATCGTGACCAAGTCACTTACCCTTTGTAGAAAACATTCAAAATATTTTTGATTTGAACTTCGCTCCGGATGCTCGGCAGAATGCAAAATTTAGGTTTCACCAGAAATTCTGAAAAAATCATAAATTGAGGTTCAATTTCACCCATTCGATTGAAATTTGTTTTCGATTGAAATTTGTTTAATACTCGACATCTTTAACTCACAAAATATACATGCATTTTACATTTCATTTATTAAGGACCTTAGTTAGACTTTTTCATTTAAATAAATTTGTTAATTGAATGATAAAACGTATAACCTAACTCGTACAATTGAAATTGAGAATTTGTGTTCGTGGTATCTAATGGTTTTTGTTTTGCTCAAAAAATCTCTCCATATGGTGTCAACTATATGAACTCGAATGAACAAGCATATGTATTAACAAAAAATGTTGAACGTTAGGGAAGTTTCAAAAATGCACATTTCAGGGTCCTAGCGATTCCGCGCCGTCATTTTTCCCCAGCGGTAACGTAGTTCTTGTAGTGGAATGGTTATGAACTCCAGCATGCAACACAGAGTGCGTACATGCATTGGACAAACGTACCGCAGGGATTTACCACGAATTGTGTGGTATAGGAGTATGTTTTGAAAGATTCAATTCGTTGTTAAATTGGTTACGTGTGAAGCTGAATGCATGAAATGATAAATGAATAGTGGAAAAAATTATAACGATTAAGAGAACGATTACTAGTACAATTTGAAATATTTTGTAGGAGTATTGTATTTTTATGAACTTGCTCACTGTCGATACCGTCGTGCGGTCGACGTGAGGGTTCGTGGAAAAGGGGCTGTCTTCTGTGCAGCTACCTTTTTCCGGGGCGCTAGCTTTTCTGTGCAGCTGCCCTTCCTGAGGTTCGTGGGGGTACCGCCTACGCCATATTTAGTCCGCTAGGGCAACAGAAGTAGTTTCTGTTAGTGCCGAACTACGGCGGTAAGGTTAGGTGAGATTTGTGAGGGTACCACCTGTGCCGTAATTAGTCCGCTAGGGCAACAGAAGTAAATTTTGTTTGTGCTGAACTACGGCAGTACCGTTAGGAAGACGAACAACTATCTGCGCCGTTATAAGTCCATTATGACAACAGAAGTAAATTCTGTTAGTACCGAACTGCGACAGCGTCTTCCTTTGAGACAAACTATGCTGAATATTTAGTCCTTCCAAGGTGTTTTCCTTATGCCCCTTTTTAGGCGAGAGTGTCGTATTTGACTAAAGCCTGTGACAAAAAGGAGAAAGGAAAACTCTTTCGACCTCAGGATGTGAATAGTTTTTAGCAGAATCTCGTTACAGAGCCTCTTGAATAGACAGATACATTTCAGCAAAGAACATGATTTTATTTACTTACTGTGAAAATAGCGTACATACACATGAGTTACTGCATAACACAATACAACACGCAAAATTACATTTTTAAATATTAGTCCTATTCAGCTAGGTAATCACAATAACATGAAAATACTGAAATGCATTACAAATGATACTTAAGGGCTAACTAAAGTAAATGCACAGACGCATCATCAGCGCACAGAAACAGACCTAGGGCCCGTTCCGGGAACTGAACATATAAAGAAAATACTTGAGGTTATGGGTAACTATAACAAAAGACTTGACAACACCTGCGCGGCTGACACTCACGTTGTGCCCATTACCCATTACACCCATTGAGTTACACTAATATAATTCCTAATAGTCTATTACACTAATAGTCAATAATTTCTCATAAAACTATGAGTAAAACTTACCTGCATTTACGTTAAAATGCAATTTTTCAATGAACTCGTTTACAAATAATTCTGATGCAAAATCAAATCGTTGCTTCACTTCCAACGTTCGTGTGCTTATTTTTAATATCCATTTGCACCTAGTTTTAAACCAGATGCATATTGTTCCCATAAGAAAAATGTTAAGATGTTATTATTGTGTTTTTCACTATACCTGCATTAGCTTAAATTGTGAATTTTGTTTTTTCCAGACTGTCTCACTTTTCGGTACCTTACAGGTTCCTCCCGTAGAATCTCCGATTCCGCAAAACCACTACATCTGAAAACCTGGAGACAATTAGTCCTCGCGTCGCACATTCTTGAAAATGAATGAAAGATATATGTATACGTACAGAGCAAGAATTGCTCTGTTGTTAGTCTGCAACACATCTGTGTAAATAGCGCTGTGTTCCATACACCTATTGCTATTTTGTTTTTTTTTTAATTCAAATGATTCACTCAAAGTGGGTTCAACCTTGAAGTACTGGATCAAATACTCGAGTGCTTTATTCTCATCCTACAATACAACAGCACACTAGTACGCGAGTAAGCGTATAGAAAAAAAGATTGATTAATATTATATATACAAGAGTGAAATACACGGAGTTCCGTAATGGGAAATATTGATTAAATTTATTAAGACAAATGTCAAAACGACATTTGAATGAGAAGATTAAACCACTAAAACTAAGGGCAACAAGATTATGAACTCCTCAGTGCCGGACTTCAGGTAGGCAGGCGGGCGTTGGACTTGCGGTCTGCCACCGTGCCGTCCCAGGAAGCAAGCCGTGCTCTGTGGAGTTAGTTGCGTTAGTTCTGATACAGAGTAAATATTAGGTTTAATACAGTTTATCGTTGTAAGGTAAGTTTATAAGTTATAAGTTTTAAGGTAAGTTTATACGTTATAAGTTTTAAGGTAAGTTAATAAATTATAAGTTATAAGTTATAGTTATTAGGAATGCATGGGGAAACGTGGTCCTAAGTACCCAGCTCACGGCGTGGCAAGTATTTGGTCCTAAATTTTTAGTTTACAAACCTCCACAAGTACTCGTGAGCTTCAGGAGGCCAGGAAGCGCATTCAGGCGAGTGGACGGTGAGTGGTGCAGGTCAGCAGCAAGGAAGGCGCCTCAGCCTCTCATCTTCTGTCCGCTCGGTCCTCGGAAAAAGGGACGGAGTTACGCGAAGCTGACGAAAAACCACCGGCGCCCCTGGGCTGGATGCAGGCAGGTTCCGCACGGTGTTCGAGACGAAGGCTGAGTAGGCTCACATTTGTATAAGTAATAAAGTTGATGGATGATGTTTGCTTAGTGAAGGTTGGAGGCGATCTGAATTGGCATCCAGAAAATTTACGAGGTAAGTGCGGCTTGGCTCAAATGGTGTATTCATTAGGTTGTATTCAGGAGAGTAAACCAAAGTTCAAGAACTAAAGACAAGCCTAGAGCTCCATGGGTTATAGAAATTTTTACGTTTTGAGTTACTGAATTTGCTAAATTATGTGGGCCTAAATTTCATTTAAAGGTTTGAAGGGCTATTTATGGTTTATTATTAATTACTTATAGTCTTAAAATTAAGTTCATGAACAAGAAACGCTCAAAGTTAACGAACGTGAAAACTAATACAGGAACTCCTGTAAATTTATTGTACAAAGCGAACTGCTGTTTGATCTGGCTCCATTTTTTCTACTATTCCTCAATTGGCTAGACAAAGCAAAGAAAATACATCTAAACCTGATAGAATTGCTCACAAGGATTTAATTCCCATCATACTCCTGTGGGTAAGGGCGGGCCTTAGCTGATTTCAAATAAAAAAAGAACAATATTTAGTTCATCGATGTACGGCGCTGATCATTTGCTCAAGGGTATTAAGATACGGCGTTTGCTTGGGTCGAGACTTGCTACTCTCTTGGTGGAATGAACACGAGCACCTAGTGCGTTTGAATTCAAATAATTCACGTCGTCGTGTCTACATTAGATTTATTTGTTGCAGTCATGTTGAAAGCACATTTTGTCCACTTATAGACATGGCTTCTTTTTTCAATAAAGAATATTCTTCATCTTTTCTTCAACTATTCATGTAGGCTTTTTTCACTTAGGTTGTGATCTGTGCCGAAGGAAAATTGGAAAAGATTTCAACAAATTCGAATTTGGGGATTTAACTACTCAAATCCTACGATCCGAAACTGAAACTTTCCTTCACACTAAACCTTTGCACAATAAATAAAGTTAGGCCAAATATTAACAATGCAGCTAAATAAACGGGCATCGAAATAGTGGGCCCGGTAAATGGCCAAGCGTAAATGGCCAAAAGCGACGTGGTAATAAGACAAAACAAATCAACCAAAAAGGTAAAGCTTACGTACCACCACCGGGGTAGGGAAGACTTCCAGCCTGCAGGTGGAATACCAATGAGTTTTGCCAGATAGACGTTTTTGTCATAAGAAACAATAACAAGAGGAAAACTCAGAAGCGGGTTCTGTTCAAGGGCCAAACTAACTATACTGACTAGTACAAGGCTAACTGACGCAGAGCTGACTGACGCAGGGCTGACTGACTCAGGGTTGACGCAGGGAACACAAGGCTGACTGACAAAGGGCTAACTGATTCACAACAAAATACCCCCGGACAAACTGACTCAGGATCAACTGCCAGAAAGCTAATAGACACAGGGCTAAATGACAGTAGGGAAAATGACACAAGGCTATTCTCATTAGCTAGAAATACTGTAGAGATCCTAATAATTTGCGGTAAGATCTCCCCGCAGGAACATACAAGTATTGTATCTATGGGAATTAGCTCTTCCCGAGGGAATATGCGAGATCCCGAGTTAAACGTTACGTTGGCCTTCTTTTTGTTGAAATCGAATACTTTTTTTGTTGTGTTACAGGCTACCTTATTTTCGGTTAAGTGCTGTCCCGTTTTTCAGTATCTACTACTTCCTTCTCATACTTTTATCTTGTTTCATAAAAATTTTCTCAATTTACTTTTCTATACACTTTGTGCATAGATTCCGCATTTCCTAACTATACAGTAAATGATGCCTTTCTCCTTTCTTTCTTCGGAACTCCTTAGATTCGGTAAGGGAGGCTAAAACTTACATCTAATCTACACTGTGGTATGATTTAGTTCTTAGGGGATCATGTGTGCGGCACTGAAAGATAGAAAGGACATTCACAAAGTAGATCATCTTAGTGCAAGCGAAATTCAGAGAGAAACATGACACCATTTTAATACTCCAAGCGAGTAGCGAGCATTGGGAAAGGCTCTATATGCGGTCACAGCAAATGCGTTTCATGGTACGCGAATTTGCTGCCTGCACCTCGCAGGTATGTATCCTGCTTTAAGAAGACCGAACGCATGCCTAATAATTACTGTGCCGACTGTATAACCAGTAGTTTATTTAAAAATGTCGTACCTCACATATTTGCCAGTTGCGTTATCGTTTTTCAAACAACGTGCTGCATTTTGGGTTATTCTACAAACAGGTTGTCGTAGACAATTATTTTGGAAAAGGAAAATTTAGCCATCCTTCACGAAAAGCCGTAGTAGGAATAATATGATTTTTTTAAAAGAACATACTCTAGAGTGAATTTTAACGGTGCGCGAATTTCATTCTTAAAAGATTCGCTCCGACCAGAAATATTTATTATCGCTTTTCACTGATTCATAGAAAAATATCGTTTAAGGGAGAGCGTGTTTTTCTTTCATGGAAGCGCGCTAGTAAATATTGAAACGAAAACAATTACTTAATCTACTTTATGTAACAACTCTTATCAGACCAGGTATGTATTAACTAGGTATATTGTAATTTATCGAAAACAACCTATATTGTATGAATACCATAATATCAATGAGACAGTATTGCATAGATCAAAAATCATTTTCCCCAAATTTGCAGACCAACCTAGCTGGTTGAACCATAATATTTCAGCAATTGTCCTACATTTTAACTGTCTACGTTGCTACAAGAATTCCGATAAAAGGATTTGATTTTTTTGTTCTCGCAGCAAGTTCACTTATGAGTGCCAAAATATAAGCCATGAGTTGTGATACAAACTTATGAACCAAAAAAAACTTACCAATCTTTAATTTCGGGAGAAGTCAAGAAAGAATGTATCGCACGACCACGCCCTTCATAGGATACTACAATGTGCGTTAGGTTGTAATTACTGTTCGGTCTGTAGAGTGACGAAACTAAGTCTAAAAATTAATTCTAGTAAGTTCGTAGATTTCAATGTATAAAGCAAAGCCAGGCTTAAAGTTTTACAGGGATGAATCTTAGATTGTACCGGAGAAAATTTAGTGTATTAATATATTAAATTGTTATATTCAGAAAATATTATCCGATGACAATTTTCTTACGTATTATTAAGCGCAAGGTTTTGAAATCAAACAATGGAATCGGGGCAATTGTTGCGTGGTTCTTTTGACTTGCATGGTTTTACTCCTTCACTTAATTAAACGATGCGAGCACATAGGCACTTTTATGGTCAGTCGTTACAAAATACAACTATAATCTCCGACGTTGGGAGTGCCAATATCTGTCAGTAATCTGACACAAATGAACTTCACATCATTCGTGCAAAAATGTAGCGAATTCCTAACTAGAACTAATTTGCCAGTCGAACTTAAAAATATAATTTGCCGTGGTTTCTTTATCCAGCAAAATTTTCGCCATGACCAATCCTAATCAGACGAATCAAATTGTTCAATTAGTGTAGTTTTGCTGTTTATTTTGAGCGAAAATCACGTATGGTTGAATTATATTAAAACGTATACTGCAAATAAAATCAATAAGGCAACTCAGTAAATTCTATAACCATCTACATTAATGCTCAGGTTTTCCATTACTGAATTTTGATTCGGATATTCTGAATCGTAAGTCTCTTGTAATGAGAGTGAAGATTTTTTTTCGTTTCATTCGCCCAATGCTTCAATTAAACCATAGAGATCAAGAAGGAGTCCAACAAGAGTCATGGCCGGAACTATTCAAGAAAATAGCTGATTTAATTATCGAAGAAGTTCTCAAGAGATCAACTGATATTCATGAACATTTATCATCATCATCATCATCATAAAGCTCCCTCCCTTTACAAGGAGGGGCACAATTAAGAAGGGAGGGGCACAGGGGGCACAAGAATAAATTGTTTGCGTGCTTATATGCTGATACGCATGCATATATAATTCATATTTTTCAAATACAAATATTACATATATTTAACTGTACGAAATCGTTTTTCCCTACCGTCAGTACTGCAGATTGTAATTTGGGTTATGTTGTAAGAAACTGACTATGTGCATGCTCCTGCATTGTATAACCATCCTTCAGCTTACTGATCTCATTCAAGGATTTCGTATAGTTCTACAGATTTTAAGGCAATTACTTTTTAATGGGGTTACAATAAGCCGTAGTTTATTCTACTGTATTCTATTAAATGGTATACCAAACATCTCAATAACACGTTCCAGTGATGAAAACAGGTATAGGGTTGATAGAACTTAGTATAGGATTGATATTTGTTATGCGTAACTTGTCAATGCATGCATGGACATTAGCTAGATTGGTACTACGAGCGATAACGTGCAATAAAATATTGATTCGTGTTGCATCTCCATCTTGCAACCGTGTGAAAATTTGGGCTCATAGTTCCGATTTCACAATTGTAGCTCTTAGTCACAATAAGTACTTGACTTCTTGTAAAATACAGGTGAACCACCTGAAGTGTGGGATACACAATTTGAATTTTATCTTTTTCACCCATTTCAAATCTCTCCGTATATTATCACCTGCTAATTAAAAAAAAACACGATTAAACATCCTCTCTGAGGGACACGAGTTATATTATTCGTCTATAAATTTGATTTAGTTTTAGCTGAACCCACGTGAATTAGTTTCTGCGACATTCATTGGCATTTCTCATCAAAATATGCTGACATTAAAGCACTTGATAGATTCACAAAATCAAGTGTAATGCAACACGCTGAAGTATGTTCAGTGCTTGTTTGACATCAAACCAAATTATAATTAAGATTTTAGCAGAATGATAACCTATACTGGGTTATAAAACTTCCTGTATCAATTTTGAAAGCGAAGTTATTGATTACCTGTAAATTGAATAATATCGGCTATTCAACGTGAGAGTAAAAATTGATGTCATCACAGGATTTTCAACACTTTGAATACTGGAAAAGAATTATCGAATTATTAATGGATGTCGTTTTCACATAAACGTTCACGTTGAAAATCAATTTAACCCTTAGGAACCCTTTACTTTCAAAATTTTTCGTCATAAGTAATCGCCAGCACTGAGATTCTGCACTCTGAGTGGACAGCTAGTTTCTTCCTCAGCAATATCTCACTTCCGGCCGTTTAAAATGCCTCTAACATATTTTTTTGATGATCTAACTTAAACAAGGCTACATTCTTTTTGAGCTGGTAATAATTTGAAACGAATTTGTTGATCATTTAGTTTTTCAGATACACTCCCCCTAAAAAAAAACAAATGCGACGGAGTTTCCTGCATAGTCCCAAACTCTTGAATACGGAAATATTAAATAGATAGTCCTGAGATTTTACATGTAAAGTATTGAAAAATGTACCTGAAAAAGTTGCAGATGAATAGAAAATAAAGTTTAATGAGGAAGAATGTATTTGAGTGGTGTTTAGTGAATAATTCGCGGATGCAAATTTATCATTGAATCTCTTTATTACACAAGATCCCACAACTTGCTTATATCCGGCGTCATGCTATATTCAACGCGCCCGGAAAACGATCTATGCTGACAGATAAGAAACTTTACTGATCAGGATCCTGGCTTTCGTATGAGAGAAGAGAAGAATTAACGGAAACATTTTATAAAAATTGTCTGGAAAAATAAGCGCAAATCGTATTTCTTTGTGTAAAGTTAAACTGATTGAGTGATAAATTATCACTGCATTTGCCGCTTCGTTGATGTTTGATATTAATTGAGCGTTAAAAACTGATGATGAATTCATCCGTGAGAAAAGATAATGTACAGTAGAACGGCGTGAAAACCTTACAGGAACTGAACACGGAATCCAGAACATATCTTTTCACCATCATGTAAATTGCTCTCTCCTGTTCGTTTAAAATATTTTAGGAGGATGCACATTTCATGCGATGGTAACGTGGCACTCAATTCTTTTTTACTGATCGTTGCATTTATATACCGAAAGTTAGTAGTTAGTTGGGTTTCAACTGTTAAATGGCGTATGACTTGTTAAGAAACATTAGTTCTAAATTAGATAATTTTGAATATGTATATGAATATGTAATTTTACTTACATGGAAATGTATTTAGGTTAAACATTTCTGGAAAAATAGTGATACCGATTGCGCCAAACTGTCTATTTTTATTTTGGCTTCTATTTACAAGCGAAACTTATTCAGACGCTATAAATGTCGCTGGTGTGAATAATATTTGAGCACATGCCTTAAAATATCTTGGATAACTCGCGTGAGCAAGCCATGATTAAATAATGGTGACATAAACCATCAAATTTGGAAGAAAACTGAATGTATCATTCCTATGGGATTTGTGATAATTTGATGCTCAGTTCGCCAAAATTTATTTATTGATGACTTCGACTAATTTTAATGCATGTTCATCTCTATTAATTTGTTGACAATGTTCTCATCTCGGTGGAACCAAATTTATTTGAAACTGATTTGAACGTATTTTTTATATCAGTCTTTAAGCAGAATCATATTTTCAAACTAGCACTGATAAAATGTTTAATATTGAGTTGAGTTTACTGCGCACATATTGATGAGAATTGCGGGTACACTCTATAATGTCTATTCCACGGGTTACGAACAATAAAAAGCATTAGAATTGCAATTTCTCGTTTCTTTTCATTTCCCTTCAATTAGAACGTAAATCGATTTTTCGAATATATAACTATGGTCGTGCCTGGCTCATAGGATACGTAGGTTAAATTTGGAGATAATACCCAGTTATTTGCGATTAGATATAAGAAAAGGTTCACCTATCCACGCGTTGAAGTTCGATGACGTTTAGTTGTATAAATTATTTAAATTACAGTTCTCAAGCGAACACAGGAATCGTTTTAAAGATTAGGTATTTTAGTATACCCTAGAACGGATACAAACGGTTAGAATCATGTACTGTATTCGTACCGCATGTTCGATCTTTCAATGTTTTCAAAGCGAGAGGGTTGGACAGACGCGGCTATTATTGTAGAATAGATAGAGTATGCGAGAACGGTGGATGACCTATAAAATAATAAACAGGGTGTTGCTTATTTTCTTTGCTGGTCTGTCCATCCATACTCACAACGTGTGTAAGCTGGATAGTTGAACACTTTCTAATGACAGCAGTTGTCTGTTATGGACTTCATTTATTATACGTCATTTAAATTAATTTAAGGGTTATCATACCGCTGAAATTGTAATTTTGTGTCAGTTGTTTTTTCTGTGCTGCTCTTTAGAGGATTCCAGTACTGCATGCAGAATGATGCTCATCAGTTTAGTTTTGTCATTTAATAATAACAAATCCCTAGCTAAATCATTCAGTCATTCATGATTCATTCATTGGATCGATTGTTCCTCAAACTCATCTTTACATATTTTACCTTCATCGTGATCTTCCTCTGTAACTGCTATAGCTGTTGCAGGAACTAGGATTGATAACTCTATATCATACGGGATTGTTTCTAAAGCTTCCTCATAATTTGGATAAGTAATTTTTCACTCGTTCTTTTCAGAGTGCTTTGGCATATGTCGCACGCAATACCCGGTACCACAGCTGAGATGCTCTTTCTTTTGCCATTCCTCCGCTGTATAAGCTCGTGAGGTACGAGATTGGTGAGGTGCTCAGTGTTTATCTTGGTCACCCACTTTACTACTGAAAGAATAATTGGGTGCAGTTTTCACTACAATGGTCGAATTGTTTTGTTGATAACTTGAAGAGTTGCTTTCACAAATAACCGAACAGTCTTCCTCTGGGAGCGCAGTTTTACTAGTGTTTCTTTCTATAAAGGAGTTAGTACTTGTTTCTGTATTGAAGTCAACGGTTTGGTGAATCAGCATGGTAACGAGCATAGCTCATTAAATGAAAACTATTCATCAAAGTAAGCGCTATGAGCCTCGAAGCTATGTTGTTAAATGATGGCAACAAACAACCCGTGATTCTTGGGGCACGTGTTGTTTGAATGACAGATATTTGATTAGATGAAATTGATTTTGGAAGGTATCATCTCTCATTTTAAGGAGAATATCTGTCGTTATCTCAGAGTAATTGTTTTTTATTTCTTTAACTACAGCTAGGATATACGTCAGACATGTTTTTTGTCTATACTGCAGCCGTGACGACAGGAATCATTATATTGTCAAATAGCACCCCGATGGTAAAGAACAAACATTTGGTCGATACATGCGCAACACACGCTTTCGGCACGTCGATAAAAAATAATTCTCTCACCTCTTCATATATTTTGTTTCATTTAAATTGCTGTCAAAGCAATGGCCCATGGTATTGATGGACTCTACAGTTCCAAAAAGAAATTTAGTGCACAGAAAACTTCCGCTTGTTTAAAAGCAGTCATTTTTGTAGGATCGAAGGTCAGAAAACTGATTCGTGATGTGAAGTTCACCATTAAACAGACTGCACTCGAGTTGGCAAAATAGGACTTATTTGTCCCCGTAGTAACGAACCTCCTTGGCAATCATAGAGCTGGAAACTATGGAGAACATGTGAAAAACATTCTAAAGGCTCATCATGTTTGGGGGTGCCTGATGTTTCATGTGATGTATACCTTACATTCTCTTTTATATTTCCTCCCATCCAAAGTGGGTGACATCAGTGACTAACATGGGGAAAGGCTCCATCAAAATACCACAAGGAAGAAAGTAGGTATCAGGGTCGCATAAAATAAACTTGACTGATTACACTGTTGTAGTGCCTACGGCGATAGGACGCTCTATCCTTTCACGAGTGCGCGAGGGAAACTCCCAAAAAATTTTGAGTACATAGTTAATTCCTTCTATTTGCATAAATACATTGTTTCGGTCCTCAATATAACGTACAAATTCATAATAGGGCGTTGTGACTCAAAATCATTGTCTATACATATATCAATTACAGGGTGAGCCAGAGAAACGTACGTATTTGAAAGGTCAATAGAAGCAAAAGTACTTCAGTTATCGTTTTATTTCTTCTTTTATTTGGGAATACAATACCCCAATTTTTTATACTGTCTTGAAAATGACACCGGCTAAATGGTGACCCCCATTGCGCATACACTGATTAATTAAGTTGATTTTTGAAGTGCTTGTCCACTCTTTGCAGCATATCAATCCGTATGTTGGCATTGGCGTTGCGAATGTTGTTCTTGAGGTGAGCTGCTGTCCGTGGTCGATCGACATAAACCAGTGATTTTATGCAGTCATCTATCTGGGTATTAGTACTAAACAGAGGTGATATAAGCCGATCATGTCGAGGCATAGCCGCTCACTCCTGTTTTGCTTCCCTTGCTGATAACATCTAGCGGTTCACTCTTGTACTGCCGTCCACACCAAGAACATCTACCAATAAATCGTCCCAGCCTTCACTCCGAGTTTACTTCTACCTGCGTTGTGCGCACATTTTGGTGGCACAGCATGTGGTGAACTCAACCCACATTCGTGAACTCATAAGTGTTACAGTGGATTTCAAGAGTTCTGTGTTAACATCCTTCGAACAGTATAAAATCCACATGTGTTCCAGCGAAAACAACCAGCTCTGGCAACCTGAAGAAACGGTCATCGTGTTTGGAATCATCGTCTCTAAGGAATTGTTGGCGGCAGCTTACTGTAGATTTACAGTATTTCTTAATTTATATTCACCCCTGCGTACGAAAATTTTGGTCTACGAGTGTGAAAACGACACTATTGAACTGGTGTTTCAAGTAAAGATTGCAGCGTTCCCAGCGTCAACCATTGTGTGAATTCTACATCTACAATTCTACAAGAGGTGAATTCAAATCTACAAGTGCTAAGAACAATTTAATTTGTGTGAGATAAATTACTAAGATTGCACGAAAAACAGTAGCAGTGACTGTAGCAGTGAAGTGACACGTACTTTCAGTTTACAAGTGTAAATTCTTCAACGTGGTGCACAGTATAAAGGCAGTATAATCTTGCTGTACCAGCCGACAACATTGTCTACAAGCACAGCATCACAGCGGCCCATCATTGCCTGCAAGAGACGTGTTCAGCCGTCTTCAATTTTTTACACAGTTAAGTCTTTTGTGGAAAATTTTTTTCTTTGTTTAGTGCTACCTCGCTTTTTCCCGGGCAGCTAGTCTTTTTGTTGCACTTATTGCCGTGGTTTTTTTTCCGCGCCCACTTCCTGTATAGCTCGGTACTCTCGGTAGGCAGCAGTTGTTTCTAAGCTTTGTGAGAGGCAGCCGCGTACTACGTATCTGGATTTAGGTGGTAAACAACTCCTTACCTTCTTACCATCGTAAGTGTCAGATTTTTTTTGTGTAATAGGATAGGAGTGATAGTGAAGGTGTCTAAATCACTTCGATTTCAATTTTTAAAGCTTTAATGTGATAGAATTTAACGTTTTTGCTGTGCAGCAGCAATATTTTTGTTACCGCCTTGCCGTAAGCTTCAGCATTCACGTGCACTCTGCACGTTTTATTGAGAAGTCGCAAAGATTTGCACTGATTGTGGTGTTTGAAGGTGCCACTATTTACTGAATTTAATTGGAAGTATTGGTTACGTAATTGTATTAGCGTTATTGATGCCTTGTGAATATTATTGAGATTAACGCTAACGCTTTTGCATTTACTGTGTATTTTGTACGTATTAGAAGTGTTCTATTGATTCCTAGCTACTGTTTGTGGTTATTAATTCAAGTGGGATTATTAATTTTTTTGGTGGTTCTTCGAGGTGTGTCTTTAATTAATTTTTGGGTGTTCTAAATGCATTTACGGTGTTTATTATCATTTTAACTGGGTTTAGGGTGTTTATTGTCATTCTGGGAGTACGATATTAATTTTTGAATGAGTTTTCAGAGAATTCGGGTATTGAATTGTTGATTTTTGGTGGAATAGGGAATTTATGTCGGATTATCCTGATTCATTGGACAGTGAGGACGAAGTAGTTCGAACTGAACATACTGTAACTAAATACGGACGAGTGAGTAAACCAGTAGTTAGCAAGATGACGACTCCTACGGCAGCGACAGCTGGACCTAGTTCTAGTGTTCCTGGTAATGTAAACGCAACACAACTTGCACGTGATATTGCTGCTAACATGAATGTCCAACCTATGGGAACGATTATGACTAATGCAGAGCTTCCTACCTTCAGGGGAAGACGACGGGTCCATGATTCTGAGTTTCTCGAAAATAAGAGTTTTCACACTCACATACAAAATCTAAAGGCGTATCTAAGTTTGTTGCCTGATGCCACCAGTGATGAACGTCGTAAGGAATTCCTAGTGCGCTCCGCTAACAAGAACATAGGTGATTTCAATAGTGTAGTAACTAAGCTGGTTAACGCCGACTTGAATTATTCTTTCGATCAGGTCGTTCAAATACTTGAGGACATTTACGTATCAAAAGGAGAAAAGAGTATCCATGCATTGGCTTGCGATCTAAACGAGTTAAAATTGGTTAAAAATAATGCACTTGCTGCTCAGATCGTGAACGCGTTTTCGAAAATAAGGAAGTTAACCGAGAGTATTCTTAGTTCAAACTCACTCGGGTGGCAGCGCCACGCTTATTTCCAGAACTGCACCACGCAGGCCGAGTTAAAAAAATTCGTGGGCGACAGCATGTCGTACAGTCTAGCTTTATCAATTCTAGGTCCTTTATTTGATGAGTCGTTCGCTAGAAAAATCTTTGAAACACAATTTTCCACTGCAGAGGAGTTATTGGCTAAGTTAATTTCCGCAGTGCGAAGCCAAAGCGAGTCTAAGAAAATTCTCGCACAAAAGTATCATGTCAGACAGGACAGTGAGAGTTACGTAGGTGAAGTGACTAGTGAAGTCGAGGAAGTTTTGGAAGAGCAAGATCAGTTCCCAGAGAGTGAGGTGTGCTACGGCACAGTTGGAAATTATCGTAGGAATTTTCGATCAGGTGTACGTAGGATTGTACCTAGACCCTGGCTCGCACGAAATACCCGTATTAGGGGTAGAGAATTAAACAGTTATGTAGGTGATCGAGGAATTGGTGCCTTAGAGTGTAATATGATCAAGTCTGAGAGTAGTAGTTCTAGTGGTCAGGTTGCAGGAAATTCAGGAGGAATTTCAGGCACGAAAAAGCCCGGGTTCCCGTACTGTAACTCCTGTTCAATGGTAGGGCACTTTGAGTGTCGACCGCAAAGAGGTACTTTTCCGAGAGGATGCTTTGCCTGCGGTGGAACGCATGTAGTAAAGAATTGTAGAGCGAGCGGTACGGAAGTCCGCAACTATAGGGCGTATCTACGCGGTAGAGGTAACTCAAATCGAGGTAAAAATGAAGTCCATTGGGCGGAAACCGAGTCAAGTAGTTTTTTAAGCTAGGTGGAGGAAGTAAGGGAGAGTTAAAGCAGATTGAGCCCGAGGTATTTAACGGTACGAACCTCGTTAAACTAGAAACCGTGGCAATCCCAGATACCACCGAAATAACCAAATCGTATGTTGACCCTGTGTTTAACTGTAAAAATAGATATAGTTTATTACAAGAAGAAGAGCTTGAAAATGACCATTGTCAAGGCAAAACGGTGGAATCATATTTTTCTGTGTCCGTTGTAAAGAATGTTGATAAAAATTCTGGATTAGTGTCATTTAAGGATTGCAACAAGCCGACTATAATTATTCGAAATAACGATCAGTATCTGAATGCCTTAATTGACAGTGGATCGGAGAAGTGCCTTATTAGTTACAGACAGATTAAAAATTTGAGTGATGAAGTCAAGCCGAGTAAATTAAGAGTCAAGGGAATAAGCGGGAAGAGCGACGTGACGGGAGAGGTAGAGTTATCCATTAAAATCCCGGGCACAAGTAAAGTAATTAAAACAAGTGCACTTATTGTTCGTGAAGCCAAATTTAATTATGATTTAATTCTAGGCCGTGACGTCTTAAAAGACGCCGTAATAAATTTCAGAGAGAAGGAACTTCTTGGAATAA
Organism: Morinoia aosen; assembly: GCA_030386875.1. NCBI lineage: Eukaryota > Metazoa > Arthropoda > Malacostraca > Amphipoda > Talitridae > Morinoia > Morinoia aosen. Next base: position 38,206,850 of record CM059573.1, on the reverse strand, counting down.
TGTTGCAATTCCTTTTCAAGATCTAAATGTGGAACCTCTGTTAAGTAGAGAAGCGGTAATGCAAAAAATAATGAAGAGTGATTGTCTATTATCAGAGATTGCAGTCGCCAGAAAGACCAAGAGTCAATTAAAAAATGCTGACTGCAGCAGAAACAATGCTGACTGCAGGAGAGAAAATGCTGACTGCAGGACAATGAGAGCTGAGGTAGCTCAGAGGCAGAGCATGAGAGCTGCGGTAGCTCAGGCACAGACAATGAGAACAAAACAATTAATTGTTCATTGTAATCAGGCTGAAGTACCTGGTAATTCGCTTAACGTTGTTTATGGGTTCATTAGGAAACCAATTGTAGGAGAATATATGGTTCTCAAGAGATGTTTTGACAATGGTGCCTTAATAGCTGACTCAATTGTGCAAGTAAATGAAGACGGTGTGGTACCTGTCATGATTCTAAATGCTAACGAGGAGACGTTGTACTTCTCTGAGAACACGATGCTATGCCACGTGGAATTGATAAAATCTGATGATATTGAGAGCGAAATGTATTTAACAAGTGTTGACACAGCGCTCAGAGATGCGTGTGAGGTTGAAGTAAATTTTGTTGCGGGGTCAGATACGATGGAAGTTAAATCGACATGTGGCGGAAGGAATGCCATAGTTGATAGGAAACTTTGTTCGGAAGCTGATACTCGTGGCAGAGGTGCAATTTCTGTTGATATTGTCGATAATGAGAAGTTAGAATCGAGTGGAGAAGGTGGAGAAAAGGAGTTACGACGTAACTTGACCATAAATGATATTTCCTGTAATGAAGAAGACATTCAATTACCTTTAGTTAATTTGTTAAATAAGTTCCGTGACGTAGTGACTTTGGAAGGAGAAAAAATAGGTGTAACCAATATTTTGAAGCATCATATTCAGTTGAAGACTGATGCGCCTGTGTTAAATTTAGCCCCCTACCGCATACCTCATAAGTACCAAGAAGAGGTAATGAGAATAACTAACGACATGCTCGATCAGGGAATAATAGAGGAATCATCATCTGATTTTAATTTCCCTGTCATTGTAGTTAAAAAGAAGTCAGGCGATTTACGGCCCGTTATCGACTTTCGTGCTTTGAATAAAGTTTTAATTAAACATTCATATCCCATTCCCCGGATTGATGATATACTAGCAACGTTAGGAGGTAACACGTGGTTCTCTAACCTTGATTTGCGCAGCGCATTCCATCAAATTGAATTAGAAAAAGAAAGTAGGAAGTATACCGCTTTTAGCGTCAATTACCGTAAGTACCAGTTCTGTAGGGTACCGTTCGGACTCTCAACGAGTCCGGGAATATTTCAAAAACTCATGATATCAGCGCTCTCACCCATTTTGGGAAAGCTCGCGTTTGTATTCCTCGATGACATCTTGGTATTTTCTAAAAATAAAACTCAACATTTAACTGATATAGAAATGGTGCTTAAATTGCTGCGAGCCGGTAAATTATCCTTAAAGCTTGAGAAATGCCATTTCTTTAAAAAAGAACTCGAGTATTTGGGCCATATCATTGCCGCAGATGGAATTAAATGTAAATATTCAAAAAAATTACAAGAATGCCGAGCGCCAACCAATGTTAAAGAATTACAACAGTTTTTAGGTTTGGCGAATTATTTTCGCAGTTTCCTACCAAATTTCGCTGAAGTAGCAAGTCCCTTGTACAATCTTTTGAGAAAAAATGTAGGTTACACTTGGACTAATGAATGTCAGAAAAGCTTTGTGTTCCTGAAATCTTTATTGACTTCTGACACAGTTCTGAGACATCCCGACTATAACAAGGACTTTCATGTGTTTACTGATGCTTCCAATTCAGGAATAGGAGCTGTATTAATGCAAGCGGATGATTCAAGCGACAAAATTCTAAGACCCATAGCTTATTATAGTAAAAATTTAAACTCCAGCCAGCGTCGGTACTCGACTACCAAAAAAGAATTTTACGCGATACACGCTGCCTTAAAGCATTTTAAATACTTAATTACATTTCTCATTATTTATTATTTTTATCAATATGAATGGCGTTTGACTTTTACCCTTTACGACGTTCTGCGGCTGTCGACGTGCTGGTTGTATAAGAGCACGGTAAGTCAGCAGCTTCGTTTTTTTTGCATGCTTCGCTTTGATGCTTTTAATTATTAAGTTTTCTTAGTTTTTTCAAATGCGTTATCATTATTCTGGTTGGAGCGTTTTGAAAAAAAAATTATTTCTTTTTAAATGCTATGTTTTTTTTGGTTGTCTGTGGTAAAAAGGTAGCTGTTTAACAGAAACTGTGACTGTGGTTTCGGTGCATAAAATTTATTTCTTGAATTTCTAAAGAATTTACCTAACCGTATTTTTCGTTTTGGCGTTTTATATTTGGTTAATATATACTACGCCAGGTTGTATTAGCAGAGAGGGTAAAGTGTTAAAGTATTAATAGGGAATATTTTTTTTTTCTTTCTTTCTTTAGTTAACATGTTTCTGCGACTTGAAATCAGTAAGTTAATTAATTTATTTTTTTTCTCGAGGTTCTAACATGTTTTTTTTGCTAATGCATTTTAGTTTAATGCGCTTTAACTATAATCTTTTGCTTGCGTTAACCAATAAAATATTTAGTAGTGTTAACGGTTCTTCTTTACCAGTTTTAAACTGCGTGTTTTACTCGTTTTTGCTTATTTTGCTTTTTATATGAGAATATGCAATAATTTTCTGTATTTGCGATCATGCTGAGCTTTGGTTATGTTTAATCCAGGCTGTGGTTTGATTGCGGTTATAAACTAAGTTTTAAAGAAAGAGGTGTTTGAAAAATAAGTAAAATTTTTTTTTAGAATGCGGTGTTCTACATTTACTGATGTTTCGGTTTATTGATTCAATTTTCAATGATCCTAAACATGTGTTTAAATTTATAGTGTTTTGCGTTTTAAATTTACTATGTGGATAACTAACCTGATTGGCAGGGGATAAGTTAGTTAAGCATTTTTCTTTTAGCATTTAGCACATGGTTTATCCTGTTTAGGTTTAGAACTTTGGTGACAGTTATCTTGCGTTTTTGGGTTAAGTTAACAGTAGCGTATCGAGCGTTTTAATTTTTAAGCAAGTATGTGCAATATTGTTCGCGGAGGCATACTTGTTTTGCTTGTTCTTTTCTATATTATAATAACGATTGGCTGGTGCGATTAAACATTTGATTAATAAATTTTTTTTTGCTATTATGAGTGTTGTAGAGTAAACGTAATTTGGTCTTTGATATTTACGAAGAACGATTCGTAAAGATGCCTGCACATCATATGGTTCTTTAAAGCTTGATATTTGCTTTATTTTGCAGTAAATTAATTGATATTTAATTAAGCTTTGAGAAAAACTTGTGAGTTAATTGGTTTGAGTAAGTTTAGCTGGGCAATTAGTTCCATTAATTTTGCATATTAATTCAGTTCATTTTGAAGTGTAGCTTTCACTCGTTTTGGGGGGGGAGTTATATGCAGTCATCTATCTGGGTATTAGTACTAAACAGAGGTGATATAAGCCGATCATGTCGAGGCATAGCCGCTCACTCCTGTTTTGCTTCCCTTGCTGATAACATCTAGCGGTTCACTCTTGTACTGCCGTCCACACCAAGAACATCTACCAATAAATCGTCCCAGCCTTCACTCCGAGTTTACTTCTACCTGCGTTGTGCGCACAATTTCAAATAACCCCATAAAAAGAAATCGCATGGAGCCAAATTTTGAGAGGGAGCGAGTGAACCGTAATTCACCCCAGCGATGTTCCAACTTTTTTAACTCGTCTGAAAAATAGGTTTTCTCAAGGTCTGCAAAGTAGGCCGCTGCGGCGGCGATGACCTCCTCATTAGACTCAAATTTCTGCCAGGCGAGTGATTTTCTCAAGTCTGGAAACAAAAAGAAGTCGCACGGGGCCAAATCTGGAGAATACGGTGAACGGGCCAGCAGTTCGTAGCCCAATTCGACCAATTTGGCCGTGGCGAGGGCGGAGGTGTGCACCGGTGCGTTGTCGTGATGGAAGAGCACTGTTTTCTTTGCCAAATGGGGTAGTTTTTCACCAATTCGTCGTCGAATTGGCCCAGTAATTCGGCAAAGTACAGCCCTGTGAACGTTTTGCCCTTATCCGGGTAGTCGATGTAGATCACACCTTGTGAATCCGAGAAAACGGTGGCATTCACATTTCCGGCCGATAGGACAGCCTTCTCCTTCTTCGAAGCACGTTCGCCGGGTGAAGTCCTCGGTTTCGACTATCCCTCGGTCTCTGATGTGTACCAGTGGATCCATGTTTCGTCGACAGTCGCGAAATGACGCAGAAACGGCTGCGGATTGCGTTAGTTAAACTGCATTAAACATTGCTCTAAAGTGGTCTCACGGTTGTGCTTGCTGTCCGAAGTGAGCAAACGCTGTACCCATCGCGCCGATAGCTTTCACATGCCCAAAATTTCATGCAGGAAATGACTCACGCGGTCTTTTGTGATTTCTACTGTCTCAGCTATCTCACGCACTTAAAATCGGCGGTCTGCCAATACGTGATCGTGGATTTTTGTGTTGTTTTCCTCCGTGGTAGCCGTTTTCGAGGCAACTGGGCATGGTTAATCAAAAACCGACGTGCGACCACGTTGGAACTCGTTAAACCAATTTTTGACATTCGCCATCCAAGAAGAAAAAACACTGTGCACAGCATCCAAACGGTGTTTGATTTTGCTGCGCTATTTCTCTTTAAAAAAATAAAATCGAATCACCGTCCGATGTTGCTCTTTTTCAATTTGTTTGAAAACAGCGTTCGGCTGCAATTTCGACAGTAGCCGTCTACGGGAATGTGCTACACGATAGTAAAGTTCTCTGGAGCTAGTGGTACCCTGGTGAGGCTAAGTACTTATTGGACTGCCGTAGTAGCTTACTAGTTGATACGAGACAATGTAAAATTGCTTCTAATGCCAACCTCACAGTGTAAGACGCAAATTAATTTGGATCTACTCGTTTTATTTTCAACCTTAATTCCTCATTTTACTAGTTCCTATGTTCATAAGCTTGAATTTCAAAATTGCAGTACACTAACGAAAGTGTTTTCAAAAATGCATCACATGGATAATTTCTTGATCACTTGTAATAAAATGCATTGTCAAAATTAGACCAACGCAACGAAAGAAACGCATTTTTACGTGCATTTCTCCGAACTATTTGTTCCAACAATTAACTAGTACATGTATTACGAACCCCATGGGTAAATATCAAGTCAGGGTTTGAATTTCAAGATATGTGAAAGCATTTTTCGCTCATACTGAAACATTTGAAAATACGGCGTAATTCATTGGCAATTTTTATTTTTTTACGCTAGTGAATGCATTAAGACAAAACTATTTTCAGTTGTTAACTTTTCGTACCGTTCCAGCTATATGCTGCAAATGTTATGGTTACCATTATACAACGATCCTCATGTCTCTAACTCCCGTGAACTCTTTTGTGCCAGTATTATCAGGGTAGTTAGTAAATATTAAACATTTGTCTTATGGTAAAACATTTTAATCCTTTCGAGCTCATTATCTTGGCAAACTAGTCGGTAGATAAGAAAGAAAAAAAGGAAATTGTCCTGAATGTCGATCGTATAGTCTCAGACGCAAAATAATTAAATCTCCCCATTTTACTCTAAATAACATTAATCCCTCCAATCACTTGTTCCTATGTTCGCTTTCTCATACTCCAATATACGTGATCCCTAACGAGAGTGTTTGCTATTATATTTCACAGGGATTTTTTTTCTTGTTGACTTACATTTATTTCCATTTTCAAAACCAAATTAGTTACCGCAAAGAAAGAAAGGATCTTAATGTGAAGGTATTTTAGCATCTTTTTGCTTTTCCGTTCTTATTAAGACATTTAAAAAGGCCACGGATTCGACGAATGTCATAACTTTAAAGAACATCATTGTTCTATTTTCTTATTCTAGTCTTAAATTTTTCATGTTAGTTTAGTCTGACAATTTTTACTTTCTTACACTCGTGAGTATATTACAACAACACTATTTACTAGGTTGTTAACTCTTTGTCCGGTTCCAGCTATGTTGAAAACGTTACGGCTAGCATTGTACAACAATCCTTTTCATGTCATTGACTCCAATAAACTGTTTTGTGTCAGTACTATTAGCGTAAGTGGAAAATATCATAACTTTTTTGTTAGAGTGGATATTATTTTCTTTCTGAGCTCATCATTTGGCATACTAATTGATGAGTTAGTATGGAAATTTTTCCCCCCTCAGGGAGAATACAGGTATTGTATCTATGGGAATTAGCGCTCCCAGGGGGACTATGTGAGGGCCTGAGCTAAAGGTTAGGTAGGCTTCCTTTTGTTGAAATAGAATAGCTCTTTGTTTTGTTACGGACCATCTTTTTTCGGTTCACTGCTGTCCTGTTTTTCAGCACCTAGTACTTTCTTCTTCAACTTTTTCTTGTTTCATAACTTCTTTCTGAGCTTCCTGTTTCTGTGTTCCTTGAGCATAGATTCCGCGTTCCCTCAACTCCATACTAAATGGTGCCTTCCTCCTTCCTCTCTCAGAACATCTTTGTCGCGCAATTAAGGGAGGCTAAAACTTTATTATATAATAATATACAATAATGGAAATTTTTCCCGACTCCTGACTGTCGACCTCAATGTTCTGGCCGCAAAATATATCAAATCCAAATCAGAAACGTCTTCACCGATCGAAAAAGATTATTGCAGTTTATTGCAGACATTCTTAGCAGATCATTGAAGATCGTCGCAGCAGTATCTGCATTCAGTGCGGATTTAGTGCAGAATTAGTGCAATCGATGTCCGCTTTTGAAGTGCAGATCGGCATCGAATTCCTGCAAAGATCTTCACCGACCAGGAGCGAAAAATTTCATTAACCTGCAATGAACTGCACTAATCATTGAAGATCTTTCTAAATAAATCTCTACCGATCTCCACCAAATAGGAGAAAAAACGCATGGATAAAATACTGCATATTATACTCAACAACAAAACAGTTTATTCTTCCGAAAATCGAACGTCAGCGTAGGGAGTCTCGCCCCTCTCTCGTAGAGCCGAACGTCCGTGTAGGTCGGTAGAAACTCTTCTCTCACACACACTTCATTGAACAAAATGGCTGGCACGCAGTTACATAATTTTTTTTCTGACTTTTCAGCCTTACAATATAGTCCAATGTATTCACGTTCAAGTTGATTTAAGAATGCTTCCAGCATTTTTGTACTAATACACAGCAATTCATTAAAATCAATACATCTGTCTAATTATAAAATACAACGCAATTAGACAGAAATGTAGATTTTAACCCGCGAACTATAACTGGTCGCCTCATTTACCAGGCTCACTGGTTGCCAGACGTAAGGCATAACCCCAAGTTGTTATACACCAAAATGATCGTCTCAGCGAGTGCTACACAGCTGGAGCCAGAAACCCCCACATTGTGGGGGTTAAGGCAGAGCTCCAACCACTTGGAAGTTGGGAGGGGTAAGCACAGTCAGTGTGGTAAATGAGGCGACCGTGAGAGGGTGTGCGTGCGAACAGTCAGTGGCAGCCTCAGTTACCAGCGAAACTACTCAGGGCCTTATTTCGCCTTATTTCGCAAAAATGGCAAATAAGACAAATCTGAAGTCAGTAGCGTGTAGAGCAGTATTTTATTCATATTGTGTGAAAATTACAAGTTTCGAAACACTATACTTACAGTAATATAACCAGACATGCAAACATGCATTTATGTAGGAACTAAAACGAAGAATGGATAACACTTAGTAGACATAAATGGTCATAACTTTTTTTCTAATTGTTGTAGAGGAAAAATAAAAACATCAACAGGTTTGGAAGGATTTTCTGCATAAAATAGCAGTGAAAAACATTACATTGTTCCCAAAACAAAAAAATGGCCATTGATCTCTTTGAAGCAATGTTGTGCAAAAATCTACGGAGTTTGACTCCATATTACAAAGAAACGGTTCAAGTTATCAAAAATCTGACAACATCAAAGTGTAAAGCAACATTTTTTACTCATTACTTCATATTTTTACATCTCTGCCTATTACGGTAAGTGAACAGGGAACGCCAGAGTAACGCGGGTAAATTGACTACTTTTCTGAGGGATGCGCGACCGTGCGCGGGCTAATGATTTGCTGTGTTTCAGTACAAAAATGCTAGGAGCATTCCTGAATCAACTTACAGGCGAAGAAATTAAACTATTTCGTATGGCTGAAAAGATAGAAAATAAATTATGTAAGTGTGTGTCAGCCGTTTTGTTCAATAAAGTGTGTGTGAGAGAAGAGTTTGTCCCGACCTACAAGGACGTTCGGCTCTATGACAGAGGGGCGAGACTCTCTACACTGACCTACGATTTTTGGAAGAAATTATTACAGCGCGAGTTGGATCAGAAAACAGTTTATCCATTAAAACCAAAGCCGAGCTCTTCGGTGAGAAAAGCTAAAACATTAGCATCCGTGATAATAAACAAAACTAAACTATCAATATAATCATTCGGTACGGCAACAACGGTTTGTATCAGCAACCTTCAACAAATAAAAAATTTAGGAATATAACACTTGTTATTTCTGACATAGACCCTGTGTCAAGAGAGCAGCATGTCCCACAAACCCCTCCCTCCCATAAATTTTTCATACTCATGGATCATTTTGGGACACTATGCTGAGATAAGCTATGACCTTAGTAGGCCATCTTTTCACTTTCTTGCCGTGAGACTGACTGGACTACCGTAGAGTCAAACCTGGCGACTTTAGAGCCGCAGCAATGTTTATAAATAAAATGATGTAAAAATTGATTAGCCTCCCAGTCCCACGACAAAGATGCTCAAAGAGAGGAAGGATGAAGACATCATTTACTACGGAGTTCAGGGAATGCGGAATCAGTGCACAAGGAGCATAGAAACAGTAAGCTAAGAAAGAAGTTAATTATTATTATTATTATTAATATATAAGAAAGTTTAAGCCTCCCTTTATTGCACGACAAAGATGTTTTAAGAGAGGAAGAAGGAAGGCACCATTTAGTATGAAGTTGAGGGAACGTGGAATCTATGCACAAGGTGCACAGAAACAGGAAGCTAAGAAAGAAGTCCATGAAACAAGAAAAAGTTGAAGAAAAAAGTAGTAGGTGCTGGAAAACAGGACAGCAGCAAATCGAAAAAAGATGGTCCGTAACAAAACAAAATACCTATGCTATTTCAACAAAGAAAGCTGACCAAACATTTAGCTCGGTACCTCACATAATCCCCCTTGGAGCGCTAATTCCCATAGATACAATAGTTGTATCCCCCTGAGGGTAGTGATGTAGAAAAGTTATTAAGTTATTTATAAGTCATCATTTTTTTACAGTGGTCCAGGAGCTGCCAGTTGTGCACATCTGCTCTAAATGTAATAAAATAATTATCAATCATATAATTTTATAACACATATCGTCACGTGTATATTCGTTTGATGAAAACGAAACGAGTATTGTAAATATTATAAGAAGTCGCCTCTGAGGAATTTTGTTATCTATTTCATTTTTGTGGGACACTTCCATTTTTTAGTAACAATTTATATCGACTATTATCCACTCGTTCCTCAATAATTTCACGAGATTTGTGAATTAGAATCAGTGTATGTTTACTTCAATAGGAATGGCTTGCCTCCATTGCAAAACCTAAGTATAAAATACAGGTCGTGAGAGGCTGCTGCTGTCAGGTGAAACAGTATCACTACTTAATAAAGTTCAACATTTACAACATTGCAAATATTCGGTTGCTACGAACATTTTCTTACGATAAAGAGCTTTTGGCTGAAGCGTAGTTAAAATACACAATTTTGCCTAGCTAGTACAAGCATTTTTGGGTTTTCCGCTAATGCATAAAATCGCAAACAATACTATGGGAATAAGAATAAATTGATAACTTTAAAACGTGAACATTCAAACAGCCAGTGTTCTGCAAAAACGAATACGCACAACCTCCCTAGTTGACGACAGTTGTACTGCTAATTTCTTCACACTAACGAGCCCACATGAGCAGCCTGAGATCAAGCTCTTCAGGGTTCCATTCCTCGTCCTCGCTTCCGATGTCTGAAGGGAGACTTTCAACTGCGATGCATCTAACATCAACGCCTGATGTAACCTTCAGCGAAGATGAGCCTCGTTTCCCGTGCCAGTCCCGTGCCAGTCTAATATAAGTTAGCCTAAAACTTCCCTAACCACCCCTTTGTTTAAAGTTCTTTAGAGGCGCTCCAAAGAGAGGAATAATGAAAGGACCATCTATTAAAGACTCGTACATGCGGAATCTATGCACAACGTGTGTTCCCACATGGGCTATCCTTGTGAGGTAACACCAGTGTGTTGCAAGTTAACTGAACACAATGCGCATAGAAACAGCAGGTCAGAAAGAAAGTCTCAACAAGATTAAAGTTCAAAAAGTAAAAAATAGGTTCTTAAGAAAAGGATAGTACTGACCCAAAAAAAGATGGTCTTAACAAAACAAAGGACACACTTTTTCATCAAAAAGAAATCCTACGTAACCGTCAGATCGGGCCCGCATATTATCTACCTGGGAGCTCAATTCAACATGAAGATATACATTTTTGATGACAGAACGTCTTAAATGCAATTCTGTGGTGCATTTTACAACGAGGAATAGTTTTGGAAAATATTTAAAATTATTTGACCATTTCATTGCATGATGTCAGTGGGTGATATGAAGGAGAAATACAAATGAAACATTTACGTCAAGCAGAAACGAGAGGGTTTCCAGCTAGCTAGGTTCATAGTAGAATCTTGGCTAACTGACAAGAAAACCTGTGTAGGATTCAAAAACATCAACAATCAAATGGAGAAAATTTAAAATAAGATTAAACTGCATGAAAAAATGAATTGTCAAACATACATGGTAAGCACATGCGATTAATAACTTGTGTAACAGATCAGCAATTCAGCATCGGTATATTGCATCAGAATTGGAAAGAAGCAGTGGTTGAATAAAATATTATAAGTTAAATTTAGTAGGTTGAATTGATTATTTCATTAAATATTGAATGAATGCATGGAACATTAAGGGAGATGCCCCCGCTGAAATGTACTGATTTAAAGAAATGGTTGTAACATTCTTTCTATGGAATTTAGATCTATGAGAAGTGGCATACACATGTTCTGTTGAAAATAAATAAGGGACGTCTCTATAACTTTCCCCACTTCTGACATAATTTTGGAGACAATGGGGGAAAAGGGAGTAAGGGGGAAGTGCATACTTTTCAAGATATGTTTTGTCAAAAAATACTTATCTTCGAGCAACAATTTAGGTGTCATTGGATGCGCAAAGAGTTGCTGCATGACCATTCGAAGGATTATTTTTAATTTCGCAATAGTTTAGATATTTTAAAATTTAAGACTTTATTTTGGAAAAATAAGTTTTTCCCATATTTTTAATGTAACCAAAAATTACTATGAAAAAATCGCATGTAAGTAGATAGAGCAGCTTTTTTACATCTAATGATACCTAATTCATTGCTCTACAATAAAAACCCTCGGAGAAAATAGATTTTGAAAAATATTCTTGTACCTGACATTTTCACAAATTATCTCCGTAATTATAGCAAAAATGGGAAAAAGTTTTGTACACGACCCCTATCTATTTCTACAAATACATAGGTATGTCAATTTTCTTATACCTAGATTGTATAGAAAGAACGTTACACTCATTTTATAAAATTGACTAATATCTTCTAATCTGTAATTCTTTACATACATTTTTCCTATGTAACTCAGAAATCATCATGAAAACCGAAACAATCCTTCGAACCGTCATGCAGCAATTTATGGCGAATCCAATGACATCTAAATCATTGCTCTACGATAAGTACTGTTTGAGAAGATGTCTCTTGGAAAGTATGCACTTCCCCCCACCCTTTTCCCCATTGTCTCCAAAGTTATGTCGGAAGTGGGAAAAAATGATAGAAACGACCCCTATTTACTTTCAAGAAATACATACGAATGCTAATTTTCAATGATCCAAGTCTCATACAACAAACGTTACAGACATTTCCTTGATTTTGGGTGGACGTCTCCCATAAGTCTACTCACCAATGATTTGGAGGCAGAATGAATACACTCTGAATTTTTGTTTATCTCGCCGCCGGTTTTCCCAAGCCCAGTGTAGGTAAACTGGACAACAAGCTCCCGCGACAGCAAGCTCTTTCGAGAATGCGACGTATGGTGTCTCCGCTGTTGACTCCAACGTAATGCTTGAGCTTGCCAACCTGAAAGTAATAGTTCAGTTGAAATCAAAGTTTACTGTGCGCATGATCAAAAATAACTTAAGAGAAAATTACATGCAATGGAGGAAAGCAATGCACATTATTCTAGTTGAATTATTTCTACATTTTATGGTTTGCATGCTTTCTACTGCAACATTCAACCTTTTTTTACTTTATATTGTTCATATTCCTTGAGCTTTCATACCTATGCCCGATTGCTGAATATCAATTCTTTCACATCACTCATCGGTACTAAATTCTTCATTATCCAGTACCAGTTGACCACTTCCATACGATGATTTGACTCCATTCAAATTAATCTTCACCTACGAGAATTTCTGTAACATACTTTCTTACCTCACAGTAAACTATGGTTCATATGCAATTAACTATATTCTACTCAATTCCTAGCATGCGCTTCATTTCTTCCACCAGTCATTTGCATAAACATGCATTGTTTCAATGTTGAGCATCTTTCTCCTATCTTCCATCATTTTGCTTATTTTCATCTTTTCTTCTACCCTTTAACCAATCAAACTCAGTTTTCAGGCCCTCAATCTTAGCCCTTTTCACTTTTACATGTGCAATGCTTTCATAAACTCAAACTCCAAATTTTTCACATTCTCCTTTCATCTTATCCAACCACTTGACAAGCCTAACACATCAATTTAAAATTACAACTCTACATGAAAAATGTCCATCATAACCCAGGCATCCTCACTTACAGTTAATTCATCTTATTCCTAAAATTACAAAATCATTAAGTATAATTAAATTCTCATTATAATGGGTTTTCTATACTGTTTGCAGTAAGGCACAAGCAAACTATGATATATAATGATATATATATATATATATATACAGTGTATATATATATATACATATATATATATATATACCATTATCCGACAGATATAAACTATAAGCCGGTGCTTTAAATTTACTTGATAACACATTGTTTATTTCACAGCAATTCATTCTGAATGAAAGGAATAAACTTTGGCATATACATTCTGGCAAAAACATAATTAGTAAGATAAATAGTTTTATTGCTTTCTAAAAGTTAGGAGATGATCTTTCATTATATGTTTCCCTAAACATTTGATTAGGATAGCAAAGATTAAATTAACACATCATTTAAAGTAGAAATAAAACTTACTTTGGCTGAGAGATGAGTGTCCTGCTGTCCGGGTGAAAGCGATACACAGAGGAAGCTGAGAAGTTGCCCTGCTCTCATCAAGTTCCCACTCTGTAGTTGAAGTCCCAGTGATACCATACTGCATTGCTGTTCATGCATTGCAGGGGAAGAAAGAAAATTATATTGTAAAATATTAAAAAAAAATGAAGTACATGAATAACATTTTATCATATGCTACATATTCATTACTTGTTCGCTTTAGAAAACTATTTCACAAGCAATATAATTAACTTTTTGTTTTATTTTAAATCAAAATAAATATTTTCTATTTCCACATGTTTATTTCTACAAGGTGCTCAAACTGTGTCAAAGAACTTCAACACTAAGTTGGGACAATTAAAATATATGTACAGTGATAAAAAAACACTCAGTTTCTGAAATATTTTAAAAATAATTTTGATTTCAGAGTGACATCTGAAGAAATGTATTGCACAAAAATTCAGGACACTTAGCTCAAATATTGACATGTTGCATTTTGACTTTCATCTTGCATTTGGCCAATCAGAACTTAATGCAACACAAGCTGAAAGGACCTCAAAATAGAAGGGATCAATGACAGACTAAATATAATCCTTACTTGCAGTTGTGAGCTGGTGCACAGGTACAGCTGCCATTTGGAGGTCTGAGGTTGTTGCTCTTCTGTGATTTTTCATGTGAGTTTTGCCAAGAACATGACACAACAACACTTGTTCTCTCATTAGTAGGCTCAACTGCTGCAATTTTTTCATGTCTCTCATTCCTACTGACCAGATAAGTTTTCCAGATCTTTCATGAATTTTTTTAGCAAAAAGTCGGGTTTAGGTATTTCATTCATAGAGACTTTATTAGACCAATAATTACCTGCACAAATTATTATGACTCGATATTCAATAGCAGACAAAAGGATTGCATCAACTGTGTATTTATTATATTCTAGAAGAGGATGCCATCAATGTTCACTTTAAACTTATGAGAGATGCACTCTCATTTTAGAAATCTCTTTTTAATTTTTTTTCAACTGATTATCCAATCAAAGTGCACACACTCTTAATTACTTACGTCACTCACTTCACATTTAAATCATATCTTCACTGTTACAAATTGACAAAGAGCTGTTGGAATTATTAGTCGATCAGCTGATCAGTCCGATTCACTCCGCGTGTTTTGAACTCTTTCTGGAGAAATGACTTTCTGAAGAGCTACCTACGTCAGTTTGAATTTTCTTAACACGCAATAATCCTTGGCCTTTTCTGTCTTTCGCTTTATTCATAAAATAATTTTCTCATTCATTGATTTTCCATCACCATAACACAAATGCTAAGCGTATTTTTATAGATTTTAAGCTTATCTCACAAACAAAGAACGACTAGGCTTAGTTTGACTAACGCGCTTGTTGTGAAGTTGCGACTGATGTCAACACTGACCGCTGCACGCTTCCGTGGTGAAATGTGTGCCACCAAATAACTAGTTCTATATTTTTACTATTTCATGTGACAATATAACTATTTCCCTGGCAATCAAAATTCTTAAAACATTTCTCACTATGAAATAAAATATTTGATGAATGAGTTTAATAATATGATGGAAAGTTGGCAGTAATTATTATTGCTGGAGTAATAATACCACAGGCGATTTATGTACATGATTGTATAATTTATACAATGCTTGCATTTAAAATTTGGAAGTTCCATTTCAATAGCTCATAATAATTTTAGCCATGCTGCAAGTAGAATTATTTTCCCTATATCGATGCGCATGTTTATTTGTTCGTGTGTCACGCCATGCTTGTTTTCTATAAAATTGATCAAGTCATTTATGTTGGTCGTCGGAATTTCCAGTTTCCATAACTTGGAGCAGAACGACGAAGGGATTTTATGGAAGTTGGTATTTTATTTCTACAAGAAAATAGTTGCTGAATAGATTGATTGTGTGAAGGACTTTAAAATGTAAAAATAAGCAAACAAAATTTCCATCACAGCTAGCACATTTTACAAAAAATAACCTAAAATTCTCAGCGTCGTTCTCTGAGAAAAATCGGAACATAGAATTGTACCCACTTGGTGGTAAGCTATTACTGAAAACGTAATGTATGTGAAATTTGATTTTAAACAAACCAAGTTCACTTGTGAATTGGCTTTATGTAAATGGTTTTCTAACCCTAAAATTGACCTAATTTTTGAAATTTCACTTTTTGAATTTCCATTGCAACTAGGGCAACGAAAATGCATAACGATGTATAAAATTGAATTCGAAATCCATTCACGTCAATGAAAAGTTTCCATTTTTGCAATAGAAAAAGTTATTACGAGAGCATATGAAAATATATATATATATTTATTGCGCGAAACACTTCTTCTACAATTTTCAACGTAGAAGCTTTATTTTGGCCTCATTCGACGTGGAAAGAATGTAGCAACTGCAAAATGAAGGATTATTTTGAATTTCGAATTAGAAAAAACTTACTGATACATTTGTCAAAAATGTTTTTTCAAGTCACAGATTTTTCCCAATGGAAATATAATTTAGAGTTCAAATGAAATTCCTCTTCGCTCCGCTGTTTCCACTAACTCACCGCGTCGAATGAAATGACAATCAAGCTTCTACGGTAAAAATTGAAGAAGAAGTGGTTTGCGCAATATATGTATAGAAATTTTTCGATATATCTGTATTTTTTTCATATGTACGCGCAATAAATTTTTCCTATTGCGGAGTTTCATTGAAACAAATGTGTTTGGATTTCAGTGTTGCATATCCCTATGCATTTTGGTTTCCCAAGTTGCAAAAGAAATGCAAAAAAACTGAAATTTAACATATTAGAAAATTTTTAGGGCTAGAGATCCCTACTTTAATTAACTTGGAAGTTACAAGTTCGATTTGAAATCAAATTTTGGTTTCATAATGTACACTGGTTTAAAAACAAGTACCTCTCATTGTAATTATTGCTGAGCAGTGCCGATTTTTCTGTTAAGATCACTGCAGGCATTTCTGTCCCGAATTTTCTGCATTGATCTGCAGTGACCGGTGAAGAAAAATTTCATCCCGAACTGGGTCCCGCACTGATCCTAAAAAAGATGCACTGTCCCCAGATAATCGATGCCGATCCGCACTAGCATTTCTGACTGGGATCTGTCCACATTAATTCCTCATGCTCGTATCACCAGTTCTTATGTTCGTATACTCATATTTCAATATAATAAGTACGCACTTACGAGAGGGTTTTCAGCAATTCGTCACACGGATCATGCTTTCTTAGTCACTTGTACTAAATGCATTACCAAAATTCGACCACCGCAAAGAAGCGGAACGCATTTTTTTGTGCTTTTTCTCCGAATCATGTTGTGACAATTAACAGGGGTATAAAAAAAAATATTTTTTTGAATAGTAATCAAGGTTCCGAATCATTTGTTTACACAATTAACACGGGTATTACGACAACCATGTATGAATACCAATTAAGGATCTCTAAGTTACGGTATTTGAATGCAATTTTCGCTTTTATTTCAATATCAGTGCGCACAAACGAATGCATTTTCCAACTAAGCGTTACGAGTATTGTGTTCTCTCAATTAATTATATTTAAATGCACCGTCAAAATCAGATTACTCAACGAAAGGAACTCATAATTTTTATTCTTATCGGTTAATTTTTTTTAAACATTTTACATGGGTATTACGATACCAGTGTGTTATTATTAATTAAGGATGTTATACAAATGAAAAAGCAAGATAAGCTACTTTAATCATTTCATCATTCAAAGTACAAATTAGAATAAAACCCAATGTATGGTCATATGTTCGTATGTGTGTGCTCAGTACGTTGCCCTCAATGCGGGTGTCCGCAATGCGCATGCTGAATCAGTAATATTTATTGTCTTTATATAAATATTGGTGAAGGCCTTTGACCGGCGCATTTTGTCAGTACTCCCCACGACGTTCCAGTAAACTACTCAGCTCTCCGTCCACGTTTCCCTATCCTTGGGCGTTACATTGGTGGCCAGTCTGTGTTCGAATTCCACGGAAGTTCGCGTTAGAAGAAATTGCGTTTTGTGACAACGCGAGATACTTTTCTTCGTGCTTGAAGAGAGTGTGGAATATTTTCGCTAGAGGATCAAGAAGACTCGAAGAAGTTAAGTTCCCAGCTGTGATTTCCTGAGTGTATCTGCAGAAGAGTTTGGATAAAGGGAAGATCACCGGCCGAGAAATAAGAGAGACATACCCCAACGTGTTCCGTTTCGTAACTCGTCGAGTCTCTGAAGAACAGCTCCGGACACCGTACCACGTAGAACTTTATGTGCCTCTCACTGAAGGCTATAAGGTGCAATTGTCCTTGTGTAAAGAAGAAGATTTGTTCAACATCGTTATCTGCATGAACTTTCATAGAAATCAGCAATAACAGTGCTAGCACACGGATTCTTTTGTGAAGTGCTGGTGCAGCAACATTTTGGGACAGTGACGTATGTGTATTAGTTGTTTTGGACTATGAGAATATCATTATGTTGTATTTTATTATTAAAGGAGAATTTAATATATAAACAATTTAAGCATAAACAGTTTACGTCAAAGTGCACAGCAACATCAGTCTTCAGGCAAAAGCACAACCAGTAAGCAACACCAGCAAAGCCAGCTCAGAGCCACCCCTGCGACTCAGAGTTGAGTAGGCATATTTTGACGTTTTGTATTTTTGCAGTAGCGGTTTTTTGCAGTGAAGTTGTTGTATTGGAAGGACGGCCTTGTACTTTAATTACGGTGATTGATTTATTGTCAGAGCTAATCTCAGGAATAATTAACATATGCACCTTGAACTTGGTCATGAGGGTTGATTTAAATTATTCGATTTAAAGAAATTTATTTGAGCGTAGTGTTGAACTACATTGTTTATTATTGTGGCGAAGACGTTATTGGATAGATTTCGTATATTACTTTGAGTCGTATATTTTTATATTGATTCTGACGCAGTACTATCGTTTTAGGCGTGATAAATAATTAATTTGGTGGTGTTCTCCCTAGTTTTGGTAGTGTGTAATTAATGTCCTCGTCGGATTCAGAGGAGGAGAAGATTCGTGCAGTAGCAATTAAAACTAGTCGGGGTTGTGTGTCGGTGCCGTGTTTTAACAACCCGAGTGTTCAAAGCAATAGGACGTCAAAGATGACGGATTTGTCGACCGCTGGTCCTAGCGTAATGACTATGCAAACAGTAACGTTCAGTACACCCAGTGTAAACACAATGACAACTACGAGTAACTCCGTACCAACAATGCTAGCGCGAGGCAGTACAATACTGTCGAGTGCCGAACTGCCGTTGTTCCGCGGTAGAAAGCGAAGGGAAGATCCAGACTTTTGTGAGACGAAAACATTTCGTACTCACGTTTCAAATCTACGTGCTTATCTCAGCATGCTTCCCGATGTAAATTCAGATGATGCTAAAAAGGAGTTGTTGGTACGTAGTGCTCACAAGCAAGTCGGAGATTTCAATTCAGTAGTAACTAAATTAGTCAATCAGGATTTAAACTACTCGTTTGAGGAGGTAGTGAGTATACTGAACGATATATATCCAAGGGCGAAAACTCCATACATGCTATTGCTTGCGATTTAAATCAGTTAAGGACACCGTCTAGGTAAAAAAAAAAGTCCGTTGTTTATAGATGGATTTCTCTAAAATTTTCACAGTAGGTGTGAAATGATCCAAATATCATTTGTTATTTCGACAAAATTTCTGTATCTGCACTGGATTTTTTTATTTTCGAAGAAATATGATAAAATAGGGTTTTTTTTAAAATCCTACTACTTCTACAATTTTGAAGTTACAGAACCAGTATTTCGTTTTTAGATTGCTTAGATGTCTATATAACCACTCGCAATAGGGAATTTTGATAATTTTTTTTTGGTTGATTTTGAAAAAAAAAATGAACTTTTTTCATTATTTTTTTTCATCTCGTGTAATTTTCAGAATAAAAAATTTATCAAAAAATGCTATTGCGCCAGGATACACCTTGCTGAGCCCTATCGAATGGTATATAAACCATTCTCGTAGCTCTAAAATTGTGGAAGTAGTAGCATTTGAGAAACCAATTATCAAGTTTCCATAAAAACGAGTTTTTTCACAAAAAAAATTGTTTTTCTTTTTATCTTTTGAACTACAGGGTTTTCTACAATGAACTCTTGAGCGTTTGTAGCTCTTTTCAAGCCCTTTCGATTGATATAATTTACATTGCTGTAGCTCTGTAACTCTGAGAAAAAATATACAACAAAAGAGAATAGGTGTAATTCATGGAAACAATTAATTTTTTTAATTTTTCATTTTTTTTCGACCAAAATACGTTTTTTTGTCAAGTCAACTCCTATGTTTTATAGCTCTTTTCAAGCCCTTTGGACTGGTGTGCTCGCCATAGCTGTAGCTATGATACTGCAGCTGTAATCGAGCTATGAATGAAAGCTGCGGTATCATGGATACGGCAGGACAACTAAATTCTTAAATTGTCAAAAATTATAAAAAAAATGTTTATTCAGCGTTAGAATGTTTTGTTTGAATAATGGAAGCACTTTGAGTAGCCCATTAACGAACTATAATGCCATTCCCGCAGAGAAACGCTCAATTGACTCCCAATAATGAGGGGGGAGGGTTCAAGGTCACTCCACCCCCATCGCTTTCCCCCCTCTGGTGGGCGCACTATTCGGAGTAGACAAAAAAGAAAAGTACCAATGGAAGCGCAAGAAAATTCTCTATAAGATGCATATATAAACAGAAAATCAACACATAACCTGATTTCTACCTAAACAGTGTCCTTAAAATTATTGAGGAATTATAGCCTAGCAGCTCAGCTGGTAACAGCCCTAGCTAAGATAAGAAAATTGAGCGAGCACATTCTAACAAGCTCGAAGGTTGCTTTTCAAAGGCATCCCTTTGTCGTAGCGAGTATGAATCCCAATGAGTTAACAAAATTTGCGGGAGATTTGATCGTGTACATCTTAGCAACATCAATTTTAGCTCCCCTCTTAGACGAAAACTTCTCTAAAAAAGTTTTCTCGCGACCATTCTTAACCTCGGAAGAACTATTAGCTCGGTTAGTATCGGCGGTCCGTAATCATCCGGACAGCAGGCCAATAATAGCGGAAACAAAGGTTAGTTCGCAGTTATCGCATAGAGAGACATATTTCGTGGACGCGGCAGGAAGCGACGCTTGTGAAGCGTCGTATGTAGTTTTTATGCTTCTCCTCATACTTATCAGCGTTTTCAGGGGCGCAGTCGCCGACAATTTTTCAGACCTGGTCCTTGTGCCTATGTAGGCGACAGAAATCTAGGAACTCTGGAGTGTAATTAGGCTGTCGTAGAGAATTCGAGGCAACCTGTTAATTCGAGGCAACATGCGAGTCAAAATACCTACTGTTCACTCTGCAATAGTCCAGGTCATGTAGAAACTGCTTGTCGTAGACGAGGAGGTCAGGGCAAACCAGGTCTCCAGGGCAGATCCTGCTATAGATGTAGACAGTTCGGTCATTTTGCTCGTGAGTGTAATTCACGTGGTCGTGGACGAAGTAGGAGCGAGGCGCATTACGCTGACGTTCCTCGAAGTAATGATTTTTTAGAGTAAAATCGGTTGAGAGGTGTGAAGTTGAGGGGGAGTATATGACAGTGACCGAGGGTCGGTCCACAGCTCTCGTTAAGTAACTAAGTTGACCGAGGTTGTCGATCCGCTATTCAAGTGTAGGAACAAGTTTCAAATTTTGAAAGAACAAGAACTAAATGAGGGCGCAAGATCAGAACAACCAGCAGAGGTTTGTTTAGCAGCCACAATTATGTCAGCAGGACGGCTGAGACAGGAAGCCGATGGATTGTTCTCACTGCGCGGATCGAAAAAGCCTACGACTATATTTAAAAACAATAAAAAATTTCTGAGTGCTTTAATTGACAGTGGCAGTGATAAATGCCTAATTAGTTTCCGGAATATTAAGAGCCTGAACGAGCAAATTCAGCTTAGTAATTTGCGAGTAAGGAGTATAAATTCAAAAAGCCAAGTCACGGGGGAGGTTGACCTATGTATCACCCTGCCTAATAATAAAAAATTAGATACTAGCGCTTTGATTTTAAAAGATGGTGAATTTAATTATGATGTAATCCTAGGAAGGGATGTGCTGCAGGACGCAGTCCTAAATTTTAAAGGTTTCATTATTCATGACGGAGTGAAAGTGCCCTTTCATGATGTGCATGGGATGCACGAGCAAAGTAAGAGAGAATTATTCCTGAATACCGTAAGTAAGACAGATTGTCTTATGGCAGACGTGGTTGCTCAGAGCATGCGAAAAAAGAAATATTGGCAGAAGCAGAGAGAAAAAAGCAGCCTAGAAAATAGCGATAGGCAAAAAGGCCTAGAGTTAAAAAAATCTGCTGAGCAGCAGAGAGAGAGTCTGAGGAAGAAAGAGAAAAGAATGGTAAGCCGACCATTTGTTGTGCACTGCGGAGCAGTGGAAATACTGAGTAACTCTTTAAGGACACCGTCTAGGTAAAAAAAAGTCCGTTGTTTATAGATGGATTTCTCTGAAATTTTCACAGTAGGTGTGAAATGATCCAGATATCATTTGTTATTTCGACAAAATTTTTGTATCTGCACTGGATTTTTTTTTATTTTCGAAAAAATATGATAAAATAGGGGTTTTTTTAAAATCCTACTACTTCTACAATTTTGAAGTTACAGAACCAGTACTTCGTTTTTAGATTGCTTAGATGTCTATATAACCACTCGCAATAGGGAATTTCGATAAATTTTTTTTTGTGGATTTTGAAAAAAAAAGAACTTTTTTTCATTTTTTTTTTCATCTCGTGTAATTTTCAAAATAATAAATTTATCAAAAAATGCTATTGCGCCAGGATACACCTTGCTGAGCCCTATCGAATGGTATATAAACCATTCTCGTAGCTCTAAAATTGTGGAAGTAGTAGCATTTGAGAAACCAATTATCAAGTTTCCATAAAAACGAGTTTTTTCACAAAAAAAATTGTTTTTCTTTTTATCTTTTGAACTACAGGGTTTTCTACAATGAACTCTTGAGCGTTTGTAGCTCTTTTCAAGCTCTTTCGATTGATATAATTTACATTGCTGTAGCTCTGTAACTCTGAGAAAAAATATACAACAAAAGAGAATAGGTGTAATTCATGAAAACAATTAATTTTTTTAATTTTTCATTTTTTTCGACCAAAATACGTTTTTTTGTCAAGTCAACTCCTTTGTTTTATAGCTCTTTTCAAGCCCTTTGGATTGGTGTGCTCGCCATAGCTGTAGCTATGATACTACAGCTGTTATCGAGCTATGAATGAAAGCTGCGGTATCATGGATACGGCAGGACAACTAAATTCTGAAATTGTCAAAAATTATAAAAAAAAATGTATATTCAGCGTTAGAATGTTTTGTTTGAATAATGGAAGCACTTTGAGTAGCCCATTAACGAACTATAATGCCATTCCCGCAGAGAAACGCTCAATTGACTCCCAATAATGAGGGGGAGGGTTCAAGGTCACTCCACCCCCATCGCTTTCCCCCCCTCTGGTGGGCGCACTATTCGGAAAAGACGAAAAAGAAAAGTACCAATGGAAGCGCAAGAAAATTCTCTATAAGATGCATATATAAACAGAAAATCAACACATGACCTGATTTCTACCTAGACGGTGTCCTTAAGGGTCATAAATGGCTATTTGCGGAAGGCGAGACCTGGAAAATATTTAATGAGGAAAAAAGTTTTGAGTAATGGCATCTATGTGGCCGAATCTTTGGGGAAAATAGACTCGGAAGTCTTTGTACCCGTGTTGCTATTAAACGTCTCTGAAGAAAAGGTTTATCTAAGTGAAAATAGCATGCTAAGTGATATAGAGGCAGTAGACGATCTTGACGTAGAACAAGAGATATACATGACTACTGCGCAAAAAGCCGAGGGAGAGGCCAATTTATGTGAGATCAACGAACTGGCGGATCCAACCAAGGTCGACAGGTGTTATGGTGGAAGTTTCAATACCATCACTGGGAATGAGCTTGTGTTTGGGGCTGATCAGACGATGCACTATTGTTATTGCACTCGGGTTAATGAACTAGGAATTAATGTACTGGATAAGGATGTACAGATGCATCTAGGGGCAAACGACACCCGTTAACGAGTAAAGACGTAGATTGCGATAAAAATGAATAAAAACCCTTACTGATCAATTTGCCAAATGAATACCGTGACGTTATTACGTTGGAAGGCGAATCAATTGGCATTACTAATGTAATGAGACACAAAATCGTAGTAAAAGCAGATGCGCCGGTACTAAACTTGGTACCGTACAGAATTCCGCATAAATATCGAGAGGATTTGGTGCAGGCAAATAAACAGATGCTGGATCAAGGTATTATTGAACCTTCCATGTCAGAATATTATTTTCCAGTGATTATTGTAAAAAAGAAGTCGGGCGAGATACGTCCAGTGATTGACTTCAGAGCGTTAAACAAGATTGTTCTGAAGGAATCCTATCCGATACCTAGGATAGATGAGATCCTTTATACCCTCGGTGGAAATAGCGTTTTCTCAAGCTTGGACTTGAGATCGGCTTTCCACCAGGTCAAATTGGAAGAAAGTAGCCGTAAATATACTGCTTTTAGTATCGGTTATGAGAAGTTCCAATTTAAGAGGTTGCCATTTGGGCTTACCTCGAGTCCCAACGTTTTCCAGCGCGTAATATTTTCCGTTCTTGCATATATTCATCGGGCAACTCTGTTTTGTGTTTCTCGATGATATATTAGTTTTCTCTAAATCCATGAACCAGCATCTGAAAGATTTAAAAAGTGTCTTTGAGAAATTACGTGTAGGCAATCTATCCCTGAAGCTTGAGAAATGCCAATTCTTAAAAAGTTCTATAGAATATCTTGGTCAAGTTGTATCAGTCGACGGCATACGCTGTAAGGAGTTGCAAAAGCTTAAAAATTTCCCTGTTCCACGACACGTGAAGGAATTGCAGAGTTATTTAGGTGTAGCGAACTATTTTAGAAGCCATATCCCAATATTTGGTTCGATTTCGAACCCGCTTTATCAGTTATTACGAAAGAATGTTGAGTTTGTATGGGAGGCTAAATACCAGGAAGCTTTTGAGCATATTAAATCTGCTTTGACAACGGATACCGTTTTACTACATCCGGATTTTACTAAGCCATTCCACGGGTTTACAGATGCTTCTAATTTTGGAATAGGAGCAATGCTTTTACAGCACGGAATTTATGCGAATTAACCTATGCATCCAATAGCGTACATCAGTAAGAGTTTGAATTCCACGCAAAAGCGTTATATTACTACTAAAAAGGAATATATGACAATTGTTTGTGCTTTTAAAGCGTTTAGATATTTAATTTTAGGATATCCAATATATCTGTACACGGATCATAAGCCTTTGTGGCCGTTATTTCAGAAAAGACTTCCTGACGATTCGACCATGGCGCGTTGGTGTCTAACAGTACATTCTTTTGAGTCCATTGTAAAGTATTACCCCGGTAAACAAAATATTGTTGCCGATTGTTTGAGTAGATTACCTGAGCAATTGACTGCATCTGACCTAGATGATTGTTCTGAACTCGGAGAGGCAGAGGTGTGTGCTGTGACTACCAGGCATGGTGCAACGACCTCTGGCGATGCGCTGACGCAAGCAGACAGGGCGTCGCCAAAGTCGGCCGTACTGAGACTGACAGAATATATTCCAAAGTTGTCAGAAGTTTCTTGGGGACTTGAAGAATTTCGGGCTGAACAAGATAAGGACCCTTTTTGTTCCGAGGTTAGGGACGCTTTACTAAATTTTAATAAGTCTACGATTCACGATTTGCAAAATTATTTGATTTTAAACGACGTGCTCTACAGACGTAGACAGATTGATTCGAGATCTAGTACTATTTTAACTTCAGTTATGCCGACGTCGCTGATGAATAGAGCAGTGCTCGGTATCCAATCTTTGTATCATACTGATGCTTTACATACCTTGTTCAAGTTTAAACTTAGATATTTTCATTTACTAGAAAAAACTATAATAAGGAAATTTGTTAGTATGTGCGAAGTATGTAAGATTCTGAAGGCAAATACTACCGTGCCAATTAAGATCCTAGACGCTCCTTTAGCAAAACAGCCATTTGAAATTGTGTCAACGGACTTCCTTGGACCACTTCCTTCGACGGATAAAGAGAATTGGTATATCTTAGTGATCATCGATTTGTTCTCTAGATATTGCAAACTGTACGCTACCTCAAATCGGTTGGCAAATACGGTTATTTCATGCCTAAACAGCTGTTTCAGTACGTTTGGCTATCCTAAAACTTTATTGTCGGATCAAGCGCTTGAGTTCAAGTCATTGGCAGTAAAAAATTTTGCTAAAATTCATGCCAGTGCAAAGAATGAAGTTCTCCCATGGAGTCCTCATGCTAACGCAATTGTGAAAATAAATAATAGGAAAATCACTAACCTACTTAAATTGTACGTAAATTCCCAGGTACACAGTGAGTGGGACCAGTGCTTAGAAATGGCGGAGAACGCCATCAAAAATTCATTGAATTCGACGTTGGGTGATACACCCAGTTATATTATCTTCAATAGAAATACTTGTCCAAATTACCAAGCGATAAATTTTGAAGCTATTTACAGTTATGATATCGACGTTGATCGGGTAAAATTTAGAGCTAAAGAGGCGGCTCGTATTGTTGAAAATGTTAGGTCTGTAATTGTCAACAATAGAGCTGAACGAACGATGTACCATAACATTCGACGTAAGGATAAAAATTTCGCCGTTGGAGATCGTGTCCTATTCAGAAACCATCTGAAGAAAAACAAATTAGAATTAGCTTGGTTAGGGCCTGCGATTGTAACTAAAGTTAACAGACACTATGTGGAATTGAAAATTGGAAACAAAATGTATAAAAGCAACAAGAACCATGTGCTCCACTTACGTAAAATGACCTAAAGTTTTAAAAACAGGGTCTATGAATGTTTGCGTCGTGATGCTACTATTTATTTTTACGTTTTATATGTGACTAGTTTAATTTAAAAATGTAATCAATGTTTATGAATATATTTTAACTAATCATTTTTCTTGCTTTGTACCCCAGCTTCATTTGAAATAAGGTAGTGGTAAGCAGCACTCAGCTTGCGAGGTTCATTGTGCGCTCATCGTTGATGCAGAGTCAGAATTTGCAAGCGGTGCAGCAAGACTGCTGCCACCGAAATATTTATTGCTTACTCAGCGCTCACTCAGCGTATATTTATTGTTTACTCAGCGTTTAATTATCTGCTCGAAGCTAGGATTTTTGTTTGATGTTGTTTTTTTGGGTCACGCGAATCGGCCTGTCTCGTTCCCTTCGCAGAGCAAGGACGCGAGTGGGAGCTGACACAGCAGTTTGCGTGCCCGAGTAATCGAGTACGTCTGCTGGCCTTGACCGTAACTCATAGCAGTTCTCAACCGCTATGGGGAGCAAGGTCAGCTCCGTGAGTGTGGAGGCCCTCACGAATGTCTTGGCAGAACACCAAGGACAGATTTCGGGGGATTGGATCAAAGCTAATCAGCAAGTTGATCTGCTCCCGGATAGGGTTACGGACGTGGCTATGATTTTCCTCGTGCTAATTGTACTGGCACTTGGAGTTGTCGTATATTACATCCGTAATGAAATGAATGTGATGACGAACAGAGTCCGTTCGGAGGACTTTATTCTCCGTCGCCAACAGTTACGTTCACCGCATCTTGAACGATGAAGATGGGCGTGCCGCAGGTGTAAATTGTGCGGTGTCGCCAAAAGTTTTCACATTGTCGTTGTGGGAGGTGTTCGAGTTTTCGTGAATGGTGCTAAACGGTCGAAACCAGCTTTGAAAAGTCTGGCGACCGAGGTGTAGTTCGGAAGTGCTCCCTATATAATCACGATTTAATTTATTTCTCCCTATATAATCACTATTTAATCTATTTCTCGCTATGTAATCACTATTTAATCATGCTAATGTTGTATGTGTTTTACGCTCACAATGCGATCGAGCGAGTGCAAACATGTTTAGAGAAAACGATGGTGTTAACATTTGTCAATGTGTGAAATTTATTTATTGGATTTGACTTAATTGCGTTTAATTATTATTTTTATTGTTAATGCTTATTTTGGAATTATTTGAAATTTCCTCTTATTTTCATGCACAAGGTTTTGCGAAGTTGGTGTGTGATGTGGTAAATTTATTTTTATGATTTAAGTTTGATTTGAATTTCATTTTGCGTTTTTCAATGTTAATAAATGCGTTTATGATGTATTTTTGTTTGTTTCTATTAATCAAAAGTCGTTTTTATGTTAATGAGAATTAGCGTAATTTGAATCGACTGTATTATTAGGGTATTGGATTCTTTTCCTGCGTATTAATCTTTGCAATAAGTTTTGAAAACTGTTTCTAGTGCTATAACTCTTTAAATTCGAACTTTTTAATTTACGCAGTAGTATTTCATGTTTCCTTTGTTTTCATTACGCAGTGCAGTTTGAGAAAAGAGAAAAAATTTAAGTTAGCCTTTTACCAATTGCGTTCTTTTGTGAATCAGTGTTCTTTTTATGGCGATACGTAAAAATTAGTATTGGTGTTGGTTATTTTTAAACCAATAATTTTTATATATTATGCGAGCTTGTGTGTTTTTTATTCTTTTTTTATTTTAAATACGTTTGTTGCGTAGTAGCTAGTTTGAGGTTTGCTTTGATGAAGAAGGGCGTTTACCTATTTATGCTTGCGTTCCTTCTTATCCTATTAGCTTGATGCTTGTTTTACTTTTCGATATTTATAGCTGTATTCGCTTCGCAAGTATTACATTGGTTTTGGCGTTTATGAGCTGTTTGGTTTTCACTTGCTGTTTTGGTGTTTGATTTCGATCTGAACTTGATTTTCTTAATTTTGATATCGTGATAGGGAAGTTTTTTTTGACGGTTGCGCTCATCCGTTGGTTGGGGGGAGATGTGTGTGGTTATATGTTCATATGTGTGTGCTCAGTACATTGCCCTCAATGCGGGTGTCCGCAATGCGCATGCTGAATCAGCAATTATTGTCCTTATATAAATATTGGTGCGGGCCTTTGACCGGCGCATTCTGTCAGTACTCCCCACGACGTTCCAGTAAACTACTCAGCTCTCCGTCTACGTTTCCCTATCCTTGGGCGTTTCAAAAGTTCCGGCCATAGGCCATCATCTGAATTCTGATAAGTACCAGGTAAAAGTGCTGGTAAGAATGAAAAGTACCAGATAAAACGTACAAATAGACTCTTTTAGAATGACAAATCTAAAAACAAGCTATAAAATTAAGGTAATGACGATTACCTATTTACTTTGGCTAAAGGAAATGAACTAAGTGCGTTGTTCAAACCCGGCTTTAAGTTTAAAAATATACAAGGACTTTAAAATGCTCATATCTGTATAGAACTGTGGTTTTGTCAAGATCGAATATTGATTGATGGAAATTGCACTATCGCACTCATCATAACGCTCTCGAACGTCGGAAAAAGGGGGCTTTGACAAAATAGACCCTGTTCTAAAGCTCCAACCAGAATGCTCGCAAACTCGAGTGTGAAGTGTTCGGGATGTACATCCAATGTACGGTGCTGGACAATCCTAATATACATTAGGATGGCAGAGTCGTCATGCCGACTTAGCCTGATGTACACTGTACACAAGTGAACTTATAAACAAGGAATGCCAGTATTCGTTTCGGAAACATGTCTTCGTAGCGAAAAAAATGATCCAACTTTCACAGAATTGACGGCTATGATACATAGTTTCACGGCAAGAAAATGGCGTTTGTACAGGGTCTTCAAATCTCTTCACATCTTCTCAGTATAATTTTCAAAATACGGGAACACACAATAAAGACGTTTCATTGCCTCTGGAAAAGTACTAGCCATTGAATCTTTTATTGCCGTTATTTTTTTTTAATTTGAACATGAACTATAGTTGAAGGAAACCCCTTCTGACAATGTTTTTAGATAGGTAAGATCACTGTGTAAGTCTATATAGTTAGAGCAATTTTTATGGGCTCGATTAAATAAGGTCTTTATAGTATTCATTTTGAACTTATGACCCCAGCGATTTTTCAATTTTGATCTTATTCGTTAGAAATTATCCACTATATGTATGCGTTGAAAATAAATATTTTTTACTTGTGTTACTTTTTCGATTTAAGCCTTATTTTTTGAGAAAAAACAATTATTAGTTTGTTGGTACTTTTTTGTTAATAGTTTAAAAAAATAGAAGTCATTGAGTTTTTATGCTAAAACAAAACCAAAGACAGTTTTAGAATCCTTGAAGCATTGCAAACAACGATATGATTTCCAATTATCCACTTGCCATTTTTGTTTTTTTTATATGCGAAATTTGATCACTAACTAGCATATACACTAATTTTATGTTTTGAGCTTGATAAAAAAAGTATTTGTACAATTGGGAAGAAAAAAATCATAATTTTTTCGAAATGTTCCAAGGCTTCTAAATCTGTTTTTGTTTTTTTCGTAGCATAGAAACTCAATGACTTTTATTCTTTTGAATGTTGAAAATTAGGGTTGTTAGTAATAAGGCATGAATACATTTTTATCTGAACTGTGATATGATGGACAATTTATGTAATTGAATGCTGGTTTCATTTTTATTTCGATAATCTCCATGCATAACTTCATACCCACACTTTGAACTGCAATTTACAAGAAAAAAAATATTTTTTCTAAAAATTATAAACTTTTATAATTGTAGTCTGATTCATATGAAATTTGACAATTATATCTAATTTAAAAAAAAACACAATTTATTCTATTAATTTTTCGATTCAGACCTTAGTTGTTTTAAAAAATTAGACATATTGTTTGTTTAGTTCATTTATATTAATATTTCATAATAATAGAACTCATTGAGTTTTTATGCTAGAACAAAACCAAAGACAGTGTAAGAATTCTTGAGCCATTGTAAACAAAAGTATGATGTGAAATTTTCCATTTCCATTGTTGTTTTCTTTTCATATGGGGTCAAAAATTCAGGATTTTTGGTCCCCTTACACCCCCTTGGGGGGGGATCTAGTGTCCGTAGCGCCATAAAATTTTCGGACCGAATAGTCTACCGCCTAAGGGTCCTTCCTTAACATGAAAAAAAATGCTCATCGGACCGACTGGGGCCTGGCAGGGGACTGGGTTGACCCCTTAACCTAATCCAGAAAAAGTAGCCTTCCGAAACGCAGAGGATTTAAAAGTGCGGCCTGTTTTAATAATAATTTAGGAATCTAAAAATAGTAGACATATATAGCTTTAAATTTCGACGGCAAATTTAACGTCAGGATGCTTGGAATTCGAACAGTCTTTGAACAAGGGGGCATAGCTAGTCTTTTTCATAGAATTGGTGGCGATGTTAAAACATAAAATCACGAGTTTCTAGAGTTGAGTTGATTATTACTACTATCTCTTCAAAAATTAAAGCTAGAGAAAAAGAGTATGGGTGATCACTGATCACTTAAATACCTCTTTGTATACATTGTTGGCAATAAAATAGTAAGATTTTTGTCTATATACTTAAATTACATATTATTGAAAATTCCAAACGACAGAAGCTTATGGGAATAAGTTACAAAAAAGCATCTGTTTCAATATTCTTCATTTGCGTGAATGGAAACGCTCATTGTTCATTGTCTCTCTCGCTAACCATAAATTGTCTCTTCTGAGAGCTTAGCATTTTCTCCTTTAAAAATATGCTGAAATGACGACATAAATAAAAGACTGAAGAAAATTCTGCGATGAAAAGTTGCGCGTTAATGAATCATGGAATTAGCTTCATGAAAAGTAATGAAATATAGTGGTTAGTTCTTACGATTGAATCTCGTTCAAGACAATTATTTTGATGAACAATTGCTAAAATGACTGTGAATGCGTACATATTATTAAGAACTTACACTAATACATTTAATCTTTATTAATTCTTTAGTGTTTTTCTTAAAATTACACAACTTCGATTCACAGAAATTTAAAATAAGTGAAGATAAGGTAAGCAAAGGCCTGTTTTCTCCATCAAACAGAAATAGCCTGCCTATGAGATCCTGATATATCCACGGCGAAAAAAAATACTATATCGCTCACTGTCGCACACCTACGTCTTCCAAGGCTTTTCTTCCCCAGCAAGGCAAAACAGCATGACCCTGGTTTACGCCTGCAGCTTAAGGGTCGAAGCCTCCGGACCCACAGATAGAACCCACAACACTCACCCTTACCACAAACCTGAAGCATTCCCGCCGGCCAGAGCTCCCAACCTATCTGGACAACGCCACAGAGAGAGGCATGCGCTTTATTACACCCATCTGCTATTGCGTATCTAGAAAGAAAAGAAGAAAGAAACATTTTATTTCCAATAAAGTACAGACATGAAATGTCGATACATTGGTTTTTAAAACACCTTAACATTAACATCCTTAAATGATTATAACACATTGGTATCGTAATACATGTGTAGAATGTTGAAACAAAATGATTGATAGAAAAGTACAACAAAATTGAGTTCCTTTCCTTGCCTAATCTGATTTTGAACTAGAGAGCACAATCCTCGCGACGCTCATTTGAAAAACAATTTCATTAGTACGCACAAGTATTGAAAAATGAAAGCGAAAAATGCATTCAAATACCTTAGCATAGAAACCCTTAATTGCTATTTATACATGGTTACCGTAATACCCATGTTTAGTGTTGGAACATATGATTTAGATCCTTAATTGCTATTCATACATGGTTATCGTAATACACATGATAGTTGTCGACACAGGATTTAGGGATAAGCACAAGTTAATAAAAAATAAACAATAATATGTATAAGAGGATCGTTCGCATTTAGAGGGCGGAACTAAGTTTCAGTTTCTGTGTTTCAATTTCTAAGTTTCAATTTCTGAAATTTTTGCTAGGAAGTGAAAATTTATCTTATTTTACGTGCGCTAAGTCATTCTAATATTGATCTTACTTATTCCTGTCGAATAAAATGAGCATCACAACTGTTGGTTCCATGCAGGGGAATGAGGTTGCTTTCCACAATAATTACTAGTACTTCATCTGTGGTGCCCGGAAATGGAAATGGAGCTTATTTTTTTCTAATAAATTATCGACTCCAAAATCCAAAAATTCCTTTCGCCCATCCGACAACACTTCACTCCCTCTTCCGGTGATGCCCCGCATCCGGTCATGCCTCTACATTTGGTTACGCTTCACATTTGTTTATATCTTACATCCGGTGAACGCCCACATCCCATCTTTCATCCCTATGTAAGGTGTCCCAACGATTATATTTGCTATAACAAAACACAAAATGGTTATGATATTTCTTACTTGCGCAAATAGTACTTTCGCAAAGAGTACATCGGGGTTAAAGACATGAAAAGTATTTTTTACATCGCAAGATGTAATATTTTCAACATAGGTGGAACCGTGCAAAAGTTAACTATTTAAAATTAGTGTTGTAGTGTATTCACGAGAATATAAAGGTAAGAAGAGTTTACCACACAAAGCTTACGACAGCAATTTGAGACCAGAATAAGAAGATTAAAATGATGATCTTTAAAGTTGTGACATTCGTCAGATCCGAGGCCTTTTTAAATGTTTCAATGAGACCGAAGTAGAGAAAGTATGTACTAAAATTCTCTCACATTTAACATCCTCTCTCTCTTTGCGGTAATTAATTTGGGTTTGGAAATGCAAGATGAAAGTGAGTCAATAAGAACACAAAATCCCTGTGACACATAGCTGAAAATACTCTTTTTAGGGTGCGCGTTATTGGATCACGAGTCCGTAATATTTGCTACGTAGCTGGAACACCAATGTACACACGAGCGCAGGAAAATAAAAAATTGCTAATGAACTACGTCGCATGTTCAAAAAGCTTCAATATGAGCGAAAAGTACTTACGAGTATCTTAAAGTTAAGACCATGACTTGAGATCGAATACATGAGGATCGTAATATTTATATTGGTTGATTTTGAAACAAATGGTTGAGAGAAAAGTACAAAGAAAATGCATTCCTTCCATTGTGTTGATATCAAATACATGAGGATCGTAATATTTCTATCGGTTAAGTTTTGAAACAAATAATTAGGAGAAAAGTACGTATGTAGATAAATGCATTCTCTCCGTTGTGTTGGTCTGATTTTAACCCTAGATTTTATTTCAAGGGGTCAAGAAAACATTGCACATGTGATGCGTTATCAAGAACACTCCAGTTGGTGCACTTCCATATTGAAATTTGAGCTTACGAACGTTGGAACTAGTGAAATGAGGGATTAAAGGTTGAAAGTACAACGGGTAGTTCCAAAGTTAATTTGCATCTTTGACTGCTAGGTAGATGCTAGAGGCAGTTTTACATTGTTTTGTATCAACTAGTAAGCTAAAATACCTGGTATGGATGAAATGAAGGAT
Organism: Morinoia aosen; assembly: GCA_030386875.1. Classification (NCBI taxonomy): domain Eukaryota; kingdom Metazoa; phylum Arthropoda; class Malacostraca; order Amphipoda; family Talitridae; genus Morinoia; species Morinoia aosen. The sequence continues at coordinate 38,172,982 of CM059573.1, read as the reverse complement.
TTTACAATAACGGAAAAATTTAAATTTCGTATACTACAAGCTTTGGCACAGAAAAATTCACCGGATTCAAAATAGATGAGAGGGACCCATGTACAATGCCAACCGTAACATTATCAAGATTGCTGGGGCAAAACGAGAAAGTCAAAACAACCTCAAATGGTGTGGCCGAAGCATACTGGAAGAGTGTAAAGGACGACACTGCGTCACAACAGGATCAGCATGAGCATTTTAAAGGGGAATATGTTCTAAACATACAGACACGCACATACGTACACCTATATCCATACGCATATACGCACACGCGTACTGCATATACGCACTCTTCCAGCACGTACTGCAGTTCACACTTTTTGTGTTGACGCAAGATAGAGAGCCATTTTAGTTTTGAATTCTCTCAGTGTTTGAGGGGTTTTGAAGCTCTGGGGGAGTCTGTTCCACAGCAAGGCGCCTGATACTGACATCTTTCTGCCCGATGTTAGATGAACGGTATTTGATTGAGACATCACGTCTCCTGTTCAGCTTTTGGTTCGTGACGGTAGGGGAGTGGAATTCCACTATTTCAGCACTGCTATGAGGAAGGTATAAAGAGGAGAAAACGTATTGGGCTTTGTGCGCCAGAAACCTTTCCCGAATCAGAGCCCAGCCAAGTTTATTCAGGAGAGGTGTTACGTGGTCATGCTTTTTGAATTTACCGTTGCATACAACCTTTGCTGCAAAATTCATGCATTTTTGTAGGTCTTTCTGAAGATCTTTCGATATATCTCCCCAGACCAGGCTACAGTAGTCAATACGTGAAAAGACCAAAGAATGAACGGCCAACAATCTAGATTCTTCGTCAAGCATATTTTTTATACGATTGAAAAACAATAAGGTCCCGTGAATTGCGTTGCAGGTTTTACCAACGTGGGATTTGAAGGACATGTTTCCATCGAACAAAATACCTAAATTCTTTACTTTTTCTGATGGGTGAATTTTATCATTTCCAACTGTAAGAGTTAGACCTAGATTTCGAATGTTGTTTATTGAATGCTTTGACCCAAAAATAATGAATTGTGTTTTGTTCGCGTTTAGCTTGAGACCATTTTGGTCACACCATGACTTGAGGCTGATCAATAGAGCTTCAGCTCCTTTTTTCGTCTGTGGTATTTCTGCTACAGAGCTTGTCATTGCAATTTGGACGTCATCTGCATACATGGAGATTCGTGTGTTAGAAGGCATTGGAGGGAAATCGTTGATGAAAATTGAAAACCGTAGTGGGCCCAGAATTGATCCTTGAGGGACACCAAAGCTATTTTGAAGGAATGGGGACAACTTGTTGTCTAAGAGGACTGCATGAGACCGATTTGAAAGGTAACTTTTAAACCACTGTGTATCCACTCCTAAGTTCAGTATTTTTCGTAGGAGTTGATCATGTTCGACGCTGTCGAATGCTTTAGAGAGATCAAGTAGCAGCAGAAGTGTTACCTTTTTTGATCGATGTCATTGTATATTTTTTCAGTGATGTTAAGTCTTGAGTGCTAGTGTTCTTCCTATAGGCATATTGATTTCGATGAAGTAAATTTGACTCGTCCAGGTGAGATGACAGTTGATTCGTTACTACTTTTTCTAATATTTTGGAAAGGACAGGTAAAAGGCTAATGGGCCTGTAATTTGACGCTGTATTTATGTCACCAGTTTTATGCAACGGTCTAATTATAGAGTGTTTCCATTGTTTTGAAAACTTATTTGTAGCTATTGATGTGTTGATAATCAAACGAATCAATGGTGCTGTGACTGGAAAACTGTCTTTCATGTATTGGAGGTTGATTCCATCATGTCCAACTGCTTTTGTGTTTTTCAATGAGTATAAAATAGTTTTTAACTCTGGAAAATCGATAGGGCGTGGCTTCCACAGGGAGCCAGCCTTTAAAAGTGCAGTAGAGCATGAACCTTCAACTGTCAATTTCCTCGGACTGGTTTTACTCACTTCATCGAAGACTTGGGCACCTACTTTTGAAAAGTAAGTGTTGAACTCAGTGGCTTTTTCCAAAGGATTTTCAAAATCACTTTTGCGCTCTAAGTTTTTATATTGAGCCACCTCACTAATGATTTCCCATGTACGTTTTGGATTATTTTTTGCCATGAATAGTTCTTGGTGGAAGTGAGTTTGTTTTGCTTGCGTGATTTTCTTCCGAAGAATCTTTCCAAGTTCTTTATATCTCCTGTATAAAGTAATGTTTGACCTGTTTTCTTTATACTCTCGCAAGAAAATTTTCTTTATTCTGCTTAGGTCTTTACCCTATTGAAAATCGAGGACGGTGCACCGGTGGAATATGGTTGACAGGGCTTATTATCCGCGATTTATTGGTCATTCGGCCATCCGACCGATAAAACAACGGTACACCGCCCAATTTACGAGCATGTTATGATTGGCACTGCCATCCGTGGCCTCCCGTCCATACACCGTCTTTAATTCGCGGCATCTAGTAGCGATTCGAGGTTGACTTGGCCAAGGACGGCCATCTGGCTCAGAATCGCTGATACCGTGTTTTTCTGACACTTGTTTCTCATGCCCTCTCCCATTCAATAATTACTGCTCTGCATTTGTGGTTAATTCTCAATTGCATAAATTAATCCTTTTCGCAGATCGTCAGTAGCTGCAGCAACTGGTTCTAAATGTACACCTAAACCAAATACGGTAAATATGACTCATGCCAATAGTTTACTTCCCGTTTTAAAATATGATCAACTCTATGGTCGAGTGAAAGTGCATCAAATTGCCGAGGTGTATTGTGGAACGTTTCAATTATATTTAACTTGTTGGGATATAAATGCACAGGCGTAGCCAAATACATTTCAACAATATCATAAAATTATTATTTATGTAACGGAGGTGAATACTGTATTTCATGCTGTGATTATACATGATGGGGTTCAACAATACATGGAGAAATATTAATTCCAAACACTTCAACTGTTTGTCGTTTCATTTAAAATGATAAACATACCCAGGTAGCAAGAAATTATTAGGTCAATATTGGGTTGATAATTATTTATTGGCCTGATATTGGAATCTTGGATTACAATAATAGGCTAATAGTAAGACAATATCAAAAAAAGATATATTTATTTATTATATCAACTTGTAATTGGGACAATGTAGTAAATAGTTTTATTTCTAATAATGAACTAACAGTGTATGTATCTATGTACGATATTCACATAAGTGGAAACTATCTCATATCAATTAAAATATCGTAATTTTATAAAATTTGTAAAAATATAAATTATCATTGCCCAAACATTGGGTTGATATCGTACGCCAAGAAAACGGAGTAATTTGCATAAAATGTACCAATTAAGGTAATGAATAGTTATTTCAGTCATTAATGAGTGCAGATATATATGACAGATATCAAGAAATATGAATACGTTACAATAATATGTATATTCAGAATTACTGTATTCGCAGGTTCACAGTTCTAGTTTTTTCAGTCGTTCAATGAGTTTCGAAGGGCTAGTTTTTACAAAAAAAAATGCTAACATCGTTTGTCATATGTTACTATAGCAATAAATGTCTATATGTATATTGAATTAAGAGGATATAAAGATATAAAGTTATTTATAAAGTTATTTATATAGATGATAGAAATGACTTAACTTCGTAATGATGGTATTGAGTAGGCCTATTCCTACCATATAACCCATTTGGCATGCATCATTCTTTGAGGAAAGCGCTTTCGTGCAATTTTTCAAGCACGCATATACAGTATCTGCTGCTCAGATGAACGTAGCGTATGTGGTTGTTTAGTCTGATTTCACAATCCGGTATTGACATCAATCAACTGAAAGAAATCACAAATTATAGTTTTATTCAGCAAAAATAATTCAGTTGTGGGAAAAACATATTTAAACTGTCAAAAACACATATAAAACTATTTTTGAGGGGTAATTTTAACGACAAATCGATCTATTGCTGATGCAGGATGCAGCCCTTGAGTCGGACGTCTTGTGTGCGATACGTTAAGCTCGGCCGCAGCCACGGTGCAGCATGAGTCAGGCGTGCATCGCGGTAGTTTGAATTTTGTGACTGTCTGAAGTGAAGTAGTTGCTGTGCTCTTCATGTTTAGGACATTCATTGCTTAGCTATCAACAGCAAGAGGGCAGTTAATGTGAATTTGAATACATTTAAGTAACTGAAGCAAACGTGTTACCATTTTTTTGTTTCATTAGGTTTTGAACAACTATATTTTTGAAACGAAAACGTTCCCTGCGTTTCAAATTTAACCGAACTACGCGTAGATAAACAGCCTCCATACTCCTAACACACAGAGTAGTCATAATTTGTGGTACAACTCATTGTAATTCAGTTGTTCGTGAATTAATGTTCCATAGAAATCTATATTAAGCATTCGTCATATTCGAGTTACTTAGCAGTGAAGGGCATGAATAATAGACGTGACAAACCTTGTTCTAAACGTTTTGATGACAATGGTGACCTGACACGATTGGTACAATTATTGCAAGTGTGGGAAGCATTGAAGAATTTATTTTTTCCAATTATTGATGTAAATGAAGTAATAAATATCGTTTATCCAGCAAGACATGGAAAATATTTGTGAAACGATTTTTTTTCAACATGACAAAAGTTTTACAAGGGTGACAAAAAAAAGTAGTATTTGCTTGGAAGGCTTCTCATTTAAAGTGTATTTTATTGAAAGTTTTCAATTTTACAATGTGTGTAAATAACTGAAATAGTGATAGCTTTTTGAGTGATGCAGTGTGATCTCAGCGCACATATGTGAGTTCTGACTATTACGTTATTTTGAGAAAACATCAATATTATTTCTTTTATTTTCTTATTTCATTAGCTAATTGATACAAGTTTTTTCAATTCCTACAAATTTTTTGATATAATAGCTTAATGTATTATACATATGTATTCTTAATTGTTGATGATAAGTGATATTAATGTTTTTTCAACTATTATTCTCTATGTTTTTAACAGTACTTCTATTTTCTTTTTTATTGTCCAGAACAGCTGATTAACGGTTTATTCATTAAAATACTGCGCAAATACTACAAAAATGAAAAATAATTAATATGTCTAACACAAAATTGTGAAGGAAAGATATACATCCAAGCTAGCAGAAACACTATTCAATGACTCACAACATTGTCATCATTCCTCCCTTTGGAACGTTTTTGCTGTGTGGTTAGGGCTGCCTAGGCTCACTTATAATCAAATTTTTCCTTTCGGCATTTTGGTAAGCATCAATGTTAGTGCCTGTTAGTGAATGGCATGTATGGTACCATAATAAATTTGGAACCATAAGCTATTCATTAAGGAAGTCAGCCACAATGAGTGGGCCATGGCACCCATGATACCCTTCCGTAATACTCATTTGCAAGTGACAAAACTTTATTTGCTTACGTTCAACAAATTATATTTGCATGAACATATTGCTCTTTACAGCACTTTTCAATGTAAAAAATAAAATTAAATTCTTGCAAATGGGGGGGACTGACATTCAGAAATCTACCCAAGAGATCCCAATGAGAGTCAGAAAACATATTCTGATCTACAAGGAGTTCAACTTCTGCTCCTTCTATGAGGTTACCCAGACTAACCTTTTTGCCAGGGCATGCATAATTTACGCTGTCCAAGCAATTCAATTTCATGGGCGGCGAAAAACATGCATGCAGGTTTCAAAAATTTTAGACTGGGGGTATACATGTACGAGTTCAAACAGTGATGTGGATTGGCGCAAAAGACAAGGATGGTAACTTAGACGTTTTTAAATTTACTTATTTTATCATACCAAGTGAATGAATACTGCTTGCATTATGTTATTCCAATGCTGTGCTTGCTTACTTTTAATGACTAATAAGTTTTGTGAGGGATTATCTGAGTTAGTTGGCCTATCTTGTCAATGGGACCAGAATAGGTCAAAATATTTAGTCTCTAGAGATTTATGTTGTCGTTTTGTATAGATAGATTGATTCGTATACCAAATATCTGATCGTAGCTACCAAATATCCACGTGAATGTATTGGTTAAGGTTGCGCAATTGATTCATATATCCTAAATAAGGTATAAGATATTTAATGTTGGTGTGCGGTTAGCATGGTATGTTAATATTGTTGCTTCTTCACCCTAGCAAAATCAGAATCACAGGTGATCTCTGTACGATGGATAAGAAACGCTCCCAGCTGCCAGTGGATGACGTCACAACCATATGTATATATGCTCGTGACGTCATACACTGGCAGCTGGGAGCGTTTTTTAAGCGATTGCGTAGAGGTGGCCACCCGTGATTTGGAGTTGATTAAGGTTGCGAAGCGAGCGATTCATTGGATGTAGAGGTGATTTGAGGTTGATTTGAAGCTGTTCACCGACCAAAGTTGGTCGCAGTATGGGCGTATTGAGGGCGCAGTATGGTCGCGGAGACTGGACATTTGACCCTCAAATAGACGGTAAACCAACCTCAAATCGTCCATGTTTCCACTCATATGGCACCGGTGCACCGTCCTCGATTTTCAATAGGGTAATTTCGCTGGTAATCCACAGAGTGCGTTTTGGCCTAGTTTTTTTGGTGATATAAGGAGCGCGTTCATTTAGAGCTGCTGTAAAGTTCTCATTGAAGATAGAAACTTGAATGTCCACATCGTCAGATTACATCATGCTCTGAAATTCGGTTAACCTGTTTAGGAGTTTTTCATCAAATAGTTCCGGCGAATATTGACTTTTTAGGAGGTAAGTCATGAGACTATAGTTTTGACTTTCCTTTGCAATATTAATTTTACATTCTACAGAGTGGTGATCGGCGACAGAAGGTGATATTACTGTATTAAGTATTGCCGTAGGTTTGTTTGTGATTGCTAGATCGAGGAGAGTCTTTGATACTCTTGTAACGCGAGTCGGTTCTTTAACCATTTGTGAAAGGTTTAGTTTGTACAACAGTCTGCTAAGCTGATTTTTTTCATCCGTTAGGTCAATATTAAAATCACCGAAAGCAAAGAATGACTTTTTTGTAGCTAAGATTTCTTTGAAAATTTTCTCAATTAACTCTACTGTTGTTGGTAGAGAAGCTGATGGGTGCCGGTAAAGGCTGCCGGTAATGATGGGTTCATGTTTATTTATTTGCACTTTCAACCAAACCATTTCTATGCCCTCGCACACTTCGTTTGTTAAAAGTAAAGACGACTGGTAAATTTCTTTTACGAAAATACAAGAACCACTACCTTTGCTATTTTTAACGCCGTCATGGCGGCACAGCACGTAATCGGGAATATTGAAAAAGGAGCTCTGAGTTCGCGAATCGAACCATGTCTCGGAAACACATAAAATGTCAATGTCTTCTGTGACCAACATTACTCTAATGTCATCCAGCTTACTAAAGAGGCTACGAGCATTGATATGTTTAATTTTAATGTTTTTTTTTATTTTATGGCGATTATTTGTGGCATCAGAGGGATTTTTTGGTAGGGACTGTTTCGTGGATTTATTGATTTTATCATTGTTGCCCAGAGTGTCATGTCTAGCATCTGGTGTAATTGAGAGACTGCCATTCAACTGGACAACAGTATTTTGTCATGAAGATGATGTGATATCAGTCTTGTTTTTGTCGTGTGCAACAAGGGTACTGTAGTGATAATTTTTCCGATGAAGCATCAACGGATGGTTATTAGTTGATACTTCTGGTGAGGGGTCGACTACTGTTCTCCAAATACCATCGCCTTGCTCATCGAAGATGAAAATTCTCCTACCAGTGATCTTTGATATGATATGTGGTATTAGGTCCCCAGCATCATGATCAAACTGTTTTTCGTCAATGTATTTACTTATGAGCCTAGGTAGATCACCGCTTTTCTTGGCAAGGAAATTGACATATTTGTTTTCATTTGTAGTGCTTTCTTTTTTTATTGCTGCTTTTAAGGAATTGTAACTCCATTTTGAGGGCGATTTTGTTTTAAGCTGGTGAGTTACTGCGTGAAGGAGGCAGTGCCCATCGGCTATGGTACGATGCAGCTTCACTTTCAATGATCGTTTTAATTCATCCATGGTGGTACTGACGAGTGAGTACATGGGGCTTGAGTGATATTTAGGCTGACATTCAGCATTTTCAGACGAGAGTTGTTTGGATTTCTTGCTTTCCTGGCTTTGAATTGGCAGGCTGTGGCCAGTTTTAGTTGAATGAGCGACTGAGAAATGAGGGGTGCTCATGTCATTTCCACTCTCATGGGGGTGGTTATGTGTGCGGTTTGGCTGTAAATATTTTATCGGATTTTGACCGAGATTCTGCTGCAATTTTTCTCTTTGTATTGATTTTACTGCTTCCGAGTACGTGGTTGGTAGTTGATGATTTGTACTCGTTTATGATGAGGGTATATCGCTCTCTGAGTTCGCGTCAGATAATAACGAGAACCTGTTTTTTGTGGGTACTCTGCGGTAGCCGGAGATCAATGGAGGGGAACGTTCATTGCCAATAGGTAAGCAATGAATCAGGTTTCTGGAGACTTCACTGGAAGCAGTTAGTGATCGAGTAGAATTCTTCAATTCATTTTGCTGTTTTGCACTGATGTTGGAGCATTCAGTTTTGTCATTTAGGCCATTTGAGTTTATGATACATGAGCTAGTTTGTAAAGTGAGTTTTAGACTCGATCTGAGAGCAATCTGTTGAAGAAAATGGTGTGTTTCTTCTCTTGTACCGGGCCAAGTACGAACATCATTGCAAGTTATGAGATCAGTTGCACCGTTTGTTCGGAGCGGAATCAATTTAATACCGTTTGTTTTGCACAAGTTCAACGCCTGATGCAATTGTTTACCGCTACACGCACTCACGACATAAATACGGGCTAAGGCATGCTTAGAAAATATGAGTTCTTTGACTTTAGCAATGTTAGGTTGTGAGAGGCTTAAGTCTCTGAAGCAAACGATGTAGTTAGTGAAGTGAGGTATTTGGCCAATTACGTTCAGGAGATCATCGATGCGACTGGAAATTACAGTTCGTATTTTACAAGAGGGGTCAATGTCGGTCCTTTGGACCGTCGTGAGAATTTTATCTCCGACAAGAAAAGTATCCAGAGGTTTTTTGCAGTGTGAGTCAAAAAATTGGCTTGTCGAAAACGGGATCTTTGGCATAAAGTCGAAAGAGCTTACATGCAAATTCAATTTGAAAAGTTGTTCTGTAATGAGCCTAATATTTGAAGCGGTTGAAGATATCGAAAGCGGACTTGGAGGCGTCCGCTGTTTTGACATTTTCGTTAAGTGGGCTGCAGTGAGAGACAGGTTATTGTTTACCTGGTGAATGAAATGGGACATTGAAATTTGAAGCGGGTGCAAGCTGTTTGATGTAATATTCAGGTAATCATGATCACTAGAATTATAAATATTGGAAATATTAGAATCGCAAATATTAGGCTCATTCATCGCATCATTCTCGGTAGCTAGTGACAAATTTACATTTTTACCCATCATACCCCGTGGGATACTTGTTGATTCTTTCGCTGGTGTATCTTCTCGAGGACTGCTTGGATTGTGGAGTCCAGGCTCAGGGGCTTCTTCCTTGCTCTTGCTAGGGCTTTTTTTGACTGCTTGCGATGCCGATGTGAAAATTTCATTGTTACCAGCAGCGCTTGGGAGATTTCTGTCTCTGGCGGGTGACTCAGAAACTCGACTCTCAGTCGGGCGACCTTCTGTCGACTCTCTGTCGGTTCGCTCTGGTGATGGTAGATGTGTTGCGGTACTTTCGTTGACGTTGCACTGCTTTATTGTCGGGGTTTCTTCTGTTATTTTGAGCGGTTGAGGCTTTTGAACGAGCGATTTTACGCGTGACGTTTTTGGTGGTTTTCGTTTCCGTTTTATGAACGGTTCAGATATATTCTGCTTATTTGGCTTTGAGTTTTCAAGCGGCGTTGTGAGGGATGTTATTTCTCCAGATAAAGCCGCTTTACGAGTAGCAGAGCGAATTTCATATGAATACATCGTGAAAGATATTTTAGGTTTTGTTCATTGATTAGAAGTTATTGAAATCGTTAACAAAGCATGATCCCTGAAAATTCATTGTCACGAGGCACGGTCTTGCCAGAGTACAACTTCTATTTTGCTGCGATTTTGGTTTCCATGGTTTGAGAAATAGGAGACATAGGTGACATTGCTTTTAAAATGGGATGAAAAATAAACTGTCAGGCGTTGAAAAGAAACCCACAGACACTTAATTCATATTCACTGACACTCAACATAAATTTCGCAATAACAGATGAGACTTGCATAAATTTATCACTGTATTTTATGTTGGTGTTCACAAAATTCAACTTTGCTATTTCATCAGGTCTTTTTTGCTTCCACGTTAGTATTCGTAGTAAGCTTGTTCCGGTTCAAGTTGGTGCGAGTGACAGGGGATGCGAAGGAGGAGGGAGGGGGTTGTTGCGGTTCACCAGGGAGAAAGGCGGAAGTGACCATTTGTACAATAAATTTACAGGAGTTCCTGTATCAGTTTTCACGTTCGTTGACTTTAAGCTTTTCTTGTTCATGAACTTAATTTTAGGGATATAAGTAATTGATAATAAACCATAAATAGCCCTTCAAACCTTTAAATTAAAATTAGTGCAGATAATTTAGCAAATTCAATAACGTAAAAATTTCTATAACCCAGCTCTAGGCTTGTCTTTGGTTCTTGAACTTTGGTTTACTATCCTGAATACATCCTAATGAATACACCATTTGAGCCAAGCCGTACTTACCTCGTAAATTTTCTGGATGCAAATTCAGATCGCCTCCAACCTCCACGAAGCAAACGTCTTCCATCAACTTTATTGCTTATTTAAACTTGAGCTTACTCAGCCTTCGTCTCGAACACCGTGTGAAACCTGCCTGCAACCAGCCCAGGGACGCCGGTGGTCTTACGTTAGCTTCGCTACGCTCTCCGTCCCTTCTTCCGAGGACCGAGCGGACAGAAGATGAGAAGCTGAGGCGCCTTCCTTGCTGCTGACCTGCACCACTCACCGTCCACTCGCCTGACTGCGCTTCCTGGCCTCCTGAAGCTCACGAGTACTTGTGGAGAGCACGGTTTGCTTCCTACGACGGCACTGGCGCAGACCGAAAGTCCAGCGCCCGCCTCTCTACTTGAAGTCCTGCTCCGAAGAGTTTATAGTTTCTTGGTTCATTCAAGTTTAGCGGTTTGTCCTTCTTCCAAATGTCGGACATTTTGACCTAATAAATTACGGCATATTTTTCCATTACGGAACTCCGCGTATTTCTCTCTCCTATATATTAAGTAATCAATTCCTTTTTTTTCTATATGGTGGCCAGTATGGGGAAATGTGTGTTGCCGGAAGTTCAGGTTTGTCGGCGGGTGTGGTGCAGCGGCATCAGCATTTCATCGTAACCTAATTTCTAACCCATGCGACTTCCACGCTAATCAATTGGATCTTCATAAACTAACGTACTCATAACTTTGAATTACAGGTATGGCTTCCAAAAAGGAAGTTCTTCTAACAGCGCCTGGCGGTGGCGATCTTAACATCTTGACTAAAACTCGCAAATATGTGCGGCAGCGTGTAACCCGTTTGCACAATACCGTAAAATCTGCTATCAATGAAATCTCGAACCATGACAGATTACTTAACATTTCTAAAGTGACTTCCTTGCAGACGGAGCTGAAGGATTTAGACAAGTCAATTTTTGACTTGCTGCTTCGCAGCGACGCTGCGGACGACGTGCTGGAGACTGCTGCCAACGAGCAGGAGTCTTACGAGGCGCAATTGTTCGATTGCCTGGCCCTCCTGCAGTCGCAGCCCTCTACCTCTACCTCTACATCTGCGAGAGAGGACGCAGCTGCTACTTCCTCCGCCTCAAACGCAGGTATTGTCAATGTACAGCAAAAATTGAAACTTCCCGATGTTCCCTTGCCTAAGTTTAGTAACTCAAAGGACGAAAGTTTTGAGAAGTTCTTGTTCAATTTCGAGGCAATTTTTGGCAAGCACAATTTAACTTCGTACGAAAAATTTGTGTACAATCAAGTTTCAGGCTCGCCCAAAATCTTGTTGAATTCTCTTGATATTGCTGATCAGACGTACGAGACTGCTAGAGAACTATTGCAAAAGGCGTTTGCTTCTGTCATCGTTCAAAAATGCGATGCGATAGACAAACTTTCGAAAATTAAGCTAACCGAATCTGATGACCCGTATGTGTACATTGGTGAACTAAAAACTACCGTTGCAGCTTTCAAGAAACTAGAAATTGATGTCGACACCGTCATGGCCTTCTTTTTCTGGAACGCGCTTAACGACAAGTTCCAGAATATTCTAATTCAAATTACGAATACTAATAAAATGTCTCTTGCGCAAATCGAAAATAACTTGTTCGAAGCTACGGAACGCTATAAGAGAGAAGTTGAGCCTTGTGACGTTCCTCAAAGGAGGGACCGTAAACTAACAAAAACTCATCCCACAGTTTCTTCAGCCGTCGCTGTAAAACCGAATAAACAATTCTGTGTCTTATGCAAATTTGATGGCATTAACTCTGATCATAGTCTTAGTAGGTGCTCTGCCTACGACAATCCAACTAAAAAATGTGACAAACTGAAATCTATTGGTGCTTGCACGAAATGTTCGTTCCAGAACCATAACGCTGCAAATTGCAAATTTAACTTTTCCTCGGCTTGCCGGACTTGTGGCGGTCAGCACATGACCTACTTGTGCAAAAAAGGCATGCATGAGGCTAATTCTTCTTCATCTTCCAGCGGATGGAGCTATTAGTGGGCGGCCGACAAGCTCGAGTGAACTATCATCTAAATTAGATGTGCCTAATGTTCTGCTCTAACAGAAAGCTGCAGTTGCAGATAAGCGTAAAATACGCTCTCGGGTGGCAGACGACACCGTAAATTTAACTTAATTAACTTTCATTCGCCTTCATTTTCGGTGAAGCCGAATCCCTGGCGGGGAATGTACAATAAATTTACAGGAGTTCCTGTACCAGTTTTCACGTTCGTTGACTTTAAGCTTTTCTTGTTCATGAACTTAATATTAAGGATATAAGTAATTGATAATAAACCATAAATAGCCCTTCAAACCTTTAAATTAAAATTAGTGCAGATTATTTAAGCAAATTCAATAACGTAATAATTTCTATAACCCAGCTCTAGGCTTGTCTTTGGTTCTTAAACTTTGGTTTACTATCCTGAATACATCCTAATGAATACACCATTTGAGCCAAGCCGTACTTACCTCGTAAATTTTCTGGATGCGAATTCAGATCGCCTCCAACCTCCACTAAGCAAACGTCTTCCATCAATTTTATTGCTTATATAAACTTGAGCTTACTCAGACTTCGTCTCGAACACCGTGTGAAACCTGCCTGCAACCAGCCCAGGGACGCCGGTGGTCTTACGTTAGCTTCGCTACGCTCTCCGTCCCTTCTTCCGAGGACCGAGCGGACAGAAGATGAGAGGCTGAGGCGCCTTCTTTGCTGCTGACCTGCACCACTCACCGTCCACTCGCCTGACTGCGCTTCCTGGCCTCTTGAAGCCAGGGCTTCCACGGGTGAGAAAATTCCAACCCTAAAACTTTGTTCCAGATTACCCTAAAAATGATTAAATTACCCTAAAATGTCAAATAAGCCCACTGCTGTTACTGCATTAAAATGTTCAAGGCTTCTATGTTTCTATGTGAAGAAATGACACAACAACAGGGTTCGTGCGCTATTTGAAAATGAAATTCTTTGACTTTTCGGAGTCAGATGTGTCACAATAAGTGCAACTTTTTATGTAGCTCTCTGCTCTTTATCTTTTTTGTTTGATTACAAAATTACAAGCTGTTCTATATGTGTTAAGTACCGTTACGATGTCAAGCGATCTACTCCTGAATAGCAGAGAGAAGCAAAGACATAGTAAGAGGAAATGAAAGGCAAAGTAACACTCGAAACATTTATTTATGGAAACAATTCTGAACAGCAGCACAAACATCGATTCACAATTTTTGCGAACAGAAAACTAGAGGAATTCGCTTTTTATTAACTTCTATTATCTATATTTTCACTTAACCAACATTTTTCATCTTAGAAAGTCGAGAATTGCTCAGTACATCGAAAATACTACGTAACTTATATAACGAATTTCGCTTGATCATCGCCAAGAGATAAACTTTAATCGCATAAGAGTATCAAGCTAGATCACAATGCTTAATAAGGTAGTTTTCTCGTATTTTTTGTGTTGTTAACATAAAGAGGGTAAATCAAGTAGAACTTATTGAATTAACCAGGTCAATTAGACAAACGCAAATGTATGTGTATCTGTACATATATATGTATCCTACCAATCATATATTCATAAGATATGTATCCCCATATTGCTAGAGACTCAACGGATATCGTATAATATACTTTCTCATTATGTGAATTCACTTAATTTAATTTGACTGCAACTTAACACTAAAAAGACAAGTTTCAGCCTCACTCAGATTTACCACACTGTAGTAAGTTACAAGAATGTGAGACGAGGGCCCAACTAGTGCATCCCACCAACCTCCACTCATTACAAAGTGATTTGACAGGTGCATCTTCACATAAAAAATCAATAACATCCATTCCAAACAACACGATTCCGTGACAACAACAACACGAAAAACGAGTCCGATTTTATTAACAAGTGTACTGCCAATTTACAAAGACGAAAATAAGAGCTAGAAAAGACTGTATCAAGTTACCTTTACGTGATGACAAATTTTAAATTTCGGCACAAGTAGCGTTGCTTCTGACTTTTTCTACGGAAGCAATCAAATTGAAATCAATCGGCATTGGATCGGATGTTACTCCTGAATTCTTAAGATGGTATATCATGTGCAATAGGCCACACAGAGTCTCGTTTTTTAGGGAAGCTCTGTTATCAGTTTTGATTAGATTTAATTTACTGAAGAAACGCTCGACAGACGCATTGCTAAATGGTAGTGCCAGAAGAGTAGAAACAACAACAGATAGGTTAGGAAAGCATGGCAGATCCTCAGCAATCTTATCCTTCGATTTAATGTTCCAATACTCCTGACAGGACTAATCAGTTGAAATTCCAGGCATTAAATAATGTTTTCTATATTCTGCGTCTGTCTCATTCTTGTTGGCAAAAGTCAACAATTGCGGCAGAATATCAAAAACTTTTGCTGTTGACGGCGGTTGGAGCTGAATAGCGTTGGCAGGATTCAAGAACTGAATCACATCATACAAAGGATCTTCAGGGGTAAACCTAGCTTGGATCTGTCTAACAGCTTCTATTAAAAACGCTTTACAGTTCCTGTAAAATATCGCCAGTTCATCTGTAAAATATCGACGTCAAGGTATATACTTTCATCTGTCACCATAGACGCGGTGAAGAGAGCATCAGATGGTTGTAGTGCTGTGATTTCACAATGCCTCACATAAGACACGCGCATGAAATCTGAACAGATACTTCTTATTAAGTCACACACATCCTTTTTGAGGCTGTATAGTGTAGGCAGTTCTGACTGAAAGTGCTAATTGAACTTATTAAAGCGGCTAAGACTGTATGAAAGAAACTTTAAATATGCCAAAGAAAAAGAATCATTTAAGGTTTGTATGATTGTATCATTAGTTTTAGTGGGATCACTAAACGCTTCTTCTGTGAAATATAATTTCAAAGCATCCCACTGCTCCAATAGACGGTTAACACACTGCTCTAGTGACAACCATCGTGTCTGACCAGGCGCCAAAATTTTACGTGGTTCTATTCCGACAAAAGTTTGAAATTCTTGAAATGAAATCTGTCTTTTCGAACTTAGATGGAAATGGTTAAACACATTACGGCAAAGATCCTCGATAGATTCAGGTAATTTTAGACAAGCATATGATGAACATAAATGAAATAAATGGCACGAACATTTTACAACATGAACATTTGGCAATTCTTTTTTTAATAAAGAAGCAACAGAATGTTTGGATTCCATCGTTACGTTAGTCGTGTCAGAACAAAACCCTACAATGTTGCTCAATTTAATATTTTTATCACTTTTATTCTAACTAGCCTCGAAACAGTGATTCGCTTCTCCATCCTTCCTTCCATTTTTGTGGGTAGGGCTTAACAGACGATGAAATTTTGCTTTTCTTCCTTGGTGGTGTAGCAGCTTGATCGGACGGAGAATCCATTATACTGCAACGCAAGTAACCAAATCTTATCTGTTGGAATGCACTACTGCATGTGATGCACCTTGCACAGTTAATTGCTCTCGACTGAAACAAAACTATCTGCGCATTGCCCTGCAAGGCTGCAACTGCTGCGTTACAAACGCGCCTAATCGAAGATTGAACGAGATTCGTTCGAGCTTCGATAATTCGTATTACGTTGCAGTATCTTGGTTCGTTCAACGCTTCATTTTGGAAAACATGATTAAATGGAATATTTCATGGCCACAAGGTCAAAAAAATGGCCAAATTGGTAAAAATGGCCAAGTGATTTTTCTCATTGCCACGGCATTTAAAAAATGATTAATTTGGGATAAATTGGTTATGAAATGGCCAATCTGGCAACCCTGCCAGCTGGGAGATTTCCAGCGATGTGCACAGCAATTTGAGCCTTATCGTAGAATGCAATAAAGAATAAATTGAAAGCAAGTTCGGTTGAGATTTGCGTCTGTACCAAATTTGACTCTTCTTGAAGATTTTCATTAACGTTCCGGTAGAGTACTTCCACAAAGTACCTTATAAGGTACTTAGGAGAGCAAACTTGATTTTTGTAATGAAAACCGGCAATACCCTATAATTTTGCTGTGCTACCCTGATTGAAGTCGAATTACCCTAAAAATCATAGAATTTTGCGTTACCCTAAACTCTACCCTAGACAGTGTCTGATTACCCTAAAATGGGGTATTTTACCCTAAAGTGGAAGCACTGGCTTTCCCACAAGTCAGTCTGGTCATAGCGGTTTTTTTGCAGCGCCACTCCGACGTCCAGAGGCAACATGGTAATGCAAGGTCTGGAGGGGGCTTTAGAATGCTGATTTGATATCCAGACGTTATCACGTTCAACATGTTTGCCAAAAACCTGTCGAATTAATTTTGAAGCCCGCTGTTTTCCAAGGCGCCCTTTTTTCTGCGACTCCTGATCTGGGAACATTGTTTTCATCAAATTAAAAGAGGCTCACACAATTAGATAGCTGATGCTTAGCAAAAAATGCACAAACTTGCAGTTCCACTTTACGAACACGATTTTCTAGAGGATCATTGGATAGCACGTTGCTGGCAATTGATGTTTTTTTTGCCACCGTGGATCGTTGTTTGTGTCGCTGAGAGCATGTGACGCCTGATCTTCGATTTCCCACAAGTAATATAGGTTCGACAAACCTTGCAATATTCCACATCCTTTTGCTCTGTTGATTTTGAGAACTTGGCTAACAATCCCTCAACCCAGGTTCCGATGTCAACGAATCTTTAAATTTCTGCTGGTTGTTTCTAGCTTTCAAGAGGAGCTTTCCTTTTTTCGAGGTGGTGTCGTTGGCTCTTCCTCACTCGGTGCGCGAGCATCTGCTATGCTGCAAGAAATGCAATAATATGTGTACCTTTCCCTAGTACAATTATTTATTTTTTATTTAATTTCCCATCCATTCACGCACTTCAGTTATTCTTTCCACATGCTCAATCTAACCTAACACTTTGATCCACTCTCTGCGATGACTTTCTGGCTTCCCTCACACATGACCTTCGTCATATCTTTTCATAACGGATTTTATCCAATCTTGTTACACCACATATGTTTCTCAGAGACTTCGTTGCAATCACATTCACTTATCAACTCATAAAAGTTGATCGTAAAGTTATCAAATTTCTTCATTTCCTGAAGGGCGGGTGAGGAAATTCAGAGGTTTTTGGAAAAAACTACCTTGCCTTTATTAATATGCATAAACTTTCCTCAACACTCAGTTGTAGAACCCCTAGTGCTTAAATTATGGTAGACGGAATTTTAGGTATGATCGCAGCTGTATCAAATTCTACGTCCGTGCTACTGCGCCAAAAGACTGTGAGAATACAAACATATATTGCAAGTTTTAAGTCGATAACTGTTCTCTTTTGTTTATATGAATTTTTGTAACTAATTTTATAGCTTCTTCCTTTCGCTTTTAGCACCTTTTGTAACTCGAAGTGTCAAAGAACCCTGTCTAAATTTTTTTGTTTGCATCGCTACAATAACATGCTTCTTTGGCGGGCAACATGGCTAAGAAATAGGACGCCTTCCATCTAATTAGCTGGCAAAATACCGGCGCTGTGAGGTAACTCATCTGTTAATTCAATGACCATCACAAGAATGAACCTATTAATTATTTCTACGATGAAATATATTAGCTGTGGAATTTAACAATACAACAAACATATATATCAATAATCTGTTGAAGCTTAAAACCACTAGCACAATCAGAATAGGACAGTGACTTTCGTCTACTGGCTGTTGCTGACACCGATCAAGTTTTTATTCGCAAAATCCAACTCAGAATCATTTGTCAAAACGAAGTGGACCAGAGATATTATGGCTTCGTATCTTGACGCCGTCTGTCGTGAGCGATATCTGATGACACTCAAATATGAGACACTAACCACAGCAGCAGTGCAGTTTTGCGAACACTAAATTCTGACCCGTTTCATTACATTTCGTTCAAGTGGTAACCAGTAGTGTGCTTGCATATTGGCTTTCAATTTTCTATTTTTCGTAGATTAGGCGGTCACTTCCTTCACGGAGCTCTGATTACCCTAGATTTGCCCATATTTTTCATTACCCTAAACATTACCCTAGGGTACCCCTGATTACCCTAAACTGGGGTAATTACCCTGCTCGTGGAAACACTGCCTGAAGCTCACGAGTACTTGTGGAGAGCACTGTTTGCTTCCTACGACGGCACTGGCGCAGACCGAAAGTCCAGCGCCCGCCTGTCTGCTTGAAGTCCTGCTCCGAAGAGTTTATAGTTTCTTGGTTCATTTAGGTTTAGCGGTTTGTCCTTCTTCCAAATGTCGGACATTTTGACCTAATAAATTACGGCAAATTTTCCCATTACGGAACTCCGCGTATTTCTCTCTCCTATATAATAAGTAATCAATTCCTTTTTTTTCTATACCATTTCCGGAGGCTGTTGAATACACTTCGAGTCTAAACATAGTTTACAGAAAGCGCCATTCAGTTTTGCACGATGAAATTCAGCACTTTTCACAGCTGATTGTTTTGATGACTTTTTCCAGTTTCACGATTCAATGATGTAGAAAGTACATTCACGGATGCTCAGTTTTCCATCACATTTTGAAGTGCTTGAATAATAGCACCAACAACTCTTCGCTGGAGCAGCGCGCGACACCTCACCTCCTCTCACTACCGCAGCCTCAACTCAACTAGAAGCATCTTCTAACAATAATAATTTGATCTCGTAACGGCTTTTTAATCTCATTCATTCATCTAATCTTCGGCTCACCTCTAACCTTCCACGTACATCTGATATCACATTTATTCTCCAACCGTTTCTCTTTCATTCTCTCTGCATGACCGAATCTCTTCCGCAAACACCAGCTCACTTTTCGAAATAGCTCTCTCTCCCCTAACTCCAGTCCAACACCTCATTCTTTTTTTTATTTTCAGAATTCCACCGTAGGGTTAAACTAAAGGACATCTTCTGAACACTTCATCTCGAACACATGCAAGCGATTCCTATTAGACCCTTTAAATTAAGCCTCTTGTCTCAGATTCAAATAACACAATCCGCACAACACTCAAATGCAACCAAGGGCTTGTAAACATTTTGGACATCATTGTGGGCATCTCTGTCCTGTAACTTTTTCCTTAATTGATTTGTCAAATCTTTTGGAAATACGCTATATTAGCTGTATCTTTACTGTATAAATAACGTCATTCTTTCACAATTGAAAATTAAAAACTTTCAATTGTTATCCGTTTTCGCTGAACTGACATTTAATCTAATTCCTAAAATCCTTGGAGCATAATAATAACCTTTTCGCTCGACGGAAAGCTTTCCATTCCTTTTCCATAGAATTTTCTCGATTTTTTAATTTTTCTTGTTCATAAAATTTTGTAATAATTTTCGCAAAAAAATTTTTTAATATATATGACATTAATTCAGTTGAGAATATATTGGATGTGATAATTGACTCTGTGGAAAATTCTTCCCACATACTCATCGTATTGCCTATGGTGGCAGAGCTATACGCCGCTTTCGCGCTGTCATTTGCTGCCGCGGAGCATGAGCGGAGCAAAAGTATGGTGACCGGATGATTTTTTAGATTTAGAGGATTCGGCATTGACATGTTTACTGGAGCAGCGGCAGTCTGAGCAGCACCTGGAGGGCACCAATTATTACCTCATACGTAGCCACGAGGTTATGTATTACTTTTCTTCACTTACTATTCTATTTTGCTTTGTTTAAGTTTGTATGCGTGTGTTGTGAATTTCATTATTTTTATTTTGAGACATTATCTTGGTGTTCAGGTCTATAATAATTCTAACTTAATTAAAAGGCCAGTGGCCAGTAAATTACTTCGAAGGGAGTTCTTAACCAATTAAATTGCTTCTTCTGAAGTTCATAAACCTACTTGCTTACGGTGAACTCCTGAGACTTGGAGGAAACTGTAACGGTTTCTTCCTGAGTTCATCCAGCTTTCGTTATATTGCCTTAAGGGCTTGTTTCATCTCCCTTCTATCAACTAATTACCTGATTGTTACGTACTTTCGCCTGAACACCGTTCTACCATATTTTCATATTTTTTTCCTTAACTCTAACAACCTCTGAAAGTGGCTTATCGACCCACCGAGTGGAAATTAACTTGGGTGAGAGCTCACTAATTGTAATTCTGAAATTAATGAAATTAGTGTTCTGAAATATTTCATCTCTACTTCGCCGTAGCGGCTATCCATATTAAATTGTGTTTGTTTCCGCTCCTAGAATGTTCTGCTGCTGTTATAGTTACCGCTACGCACCCTGGGAGGCTACCGTCAGCTGCTTCACCTTAACGCCTGCTCGAGGATTTTGTCAGGCCTCGAGTGCAATTTTGGGGCTTGCTGGTGCTACTGTGGGGTGCGTTCTAGGAGCTTATATGTCTTATATTTATTGTCGTGCATAATTTGAGTTACCTAATTTTCTACGGTGATTCTTCTTTCTGTTCACTTGAAAAATTAATTTGTCCTTCCAGGAAGCTGACCAGACCGGTTCCTGCGGCTCTTCCTTGAATCTCGTTTACTATACCTATAAGTGCGGGTTGCAGCTGTCTTGCTGCTCGCTGAATAGCGTCTACTGCTAACCTGCTACTTCGGTTGCAGCAGCTAATTAATGCTGCCCTATTGTAATTGCTTACACCAATCTACTTCGCCCCAACTGCGGCTGCAGCAGTTGCTGCTTGTGAGGTGTATTTTGATTTAACGAGCACCCGTGTCACTTATGCCATTTTTTTTTTGAGGTAAAGCGAAGGCTTTTTTAAAAAACGCGCTCTGTGCGCTAATCTGTGACGTAAATTAGTAAAATAATAAAAAATATTAAATAAATCCTTCGAAATTACAAATTATATTCGGCCTTTACGGCTCCTTTAAAAGCGTTGGTGTTCGGCCTGGACGGCTCTTTAATATTGGTCAGAGTTTGGCCTGAACGGCTCTTTAATATTAGTCTGTGTTCGGCCTGGACGGCTCTTTGAAATTAGTCTGTGTTTGGCCTTACGGCTATTTTAAAATCGTTTAATGAAACGGGAATAATCCTTCTATATTCGTTTCTATATTTCCTGCAAGTGTGAATATTTTACAACTCATTTCCAAAATTTGGTGAAAAATGTTCATATATGTCTTAATGTTATTATTTATCCTGACTCGATCTACTATTTGGAAATTTGGTTCTTTCGGAGCAGTTAAGTCGGAGGGAATAAATTGTAATAGGTCTTTCTGTGTCTTTTTCTGCGTCGCTAGGTAAGGTGACTATTTTATCTTTGCATGAAAGCTTTTGATGGATATAGATCTCAGATCAAATTTTACCCATTTGTTAACCCTAGACTCCCTTGTTCTATATGTGAATGTTGCGTTGAAACTTATTCAATAAGTTTCAACGATATTCAATTGATGTTTTAATAACTTGAAATTTCTTATCATTTTTAGAGTTAAACTATTAAATTGAATCATTTTTTAATAACTCATGCGAAGGAATAAATTCGTAACTGTTTACAGTTTCAATTATAGATGAATTTCTTTCTTCGGTCTGTAGCAAAGTTTTCGTAAGACAAAACCACTACAGCTGTCTGTTCACGAATAAAAATCTATCTTGCGTTCTTACTAAGAATTTCAATCATTGTTGAAATGCACATTTTAAACCTCATAACTTTTAATTTCAATCAACGACGATGCCACTGATCATGAGCATTTGATACTTCAACTCATTTTGAAATAAAACGACGCTCTACTATATTATGTGGACTGCAAGTTTCTTGGGTTTCTATGCCATTATGCTCTTGATATGATCCGTTTCTTTTGCGAAAAAACTCGGCTATTCCAACTCAACCTCTCGTAGATTATGCTATCGTTAATTCCAGGCTTTATCGCTCACCTTAGCGAGCTCAAATCAAAGTTTTTTTAAATGCCCAGCTATTTCCAGTCACAATAATGTTGACCAACTCTGAATCTTATTCAATATATTTAGGTGTGTAGCGAGCCATTGCAATTTTAGGAGCTGTTCTTGCAAGAATGTCATCTGACAACTGTCTATCTTTCGTTTTAGGATGTCCCAAATGGAAACTACCATGATTTTGTAAGCTTGATCAAAAGAATTAACTACTAGATATTTTCTTTAAATTCACTTTCGACCACAAAGGGAATAAAAATTATGATGGGATGACTCGTTTGAAATTACTCGGATCGAAGTTAGTAGATTATTTTGAGTAGAAGTTTTCAACGCAATTTTTTCAAAGCAATGCCTAAGCAATTCCTTTTTTCGTTTTTTTCCATTTCCAAGGAATGTTTTTAATTCGCTCACAAATAGTTCATTTGCAATAGACATCAAATTTTCAAGATATAATCATCACATAACTAATGAAAATCATTTTAGGATTATTTTATTCATGTACTATTTACACTACAATTCTACCTTGTAAATATATGATTTTACTGGCCGTCATTTTCCATGATTATTTCATTGTGAGATAATGCTAATTTGGTAATTCCATTAAATAGTGTACATCCCTTGTCCTTATAACCATTTATAACTGCATTTCAAACTTCCTAACTATACAATAATTGATGTTAAACACTTTAAAAGTTATATAGTATTTTTGACTAGTTTATTATTTTTGATTTTTTCATTCTACTTTCTATAGCATTATTAAGTTATATTGTTCTTCACACATTTTGCTTCCTCGCTAATGTCATAGTAATTTTTTAAAGAGTACAATATTACTCTACGGGCATCAAATTCTCCGATTCATGTACTACCAATTTCGCCTTTTATTTTACCCATACAAATTTTATTTTTACGAATTGAAAAAAATTCTATTGATTAGTTGTGTGGTGGTCTCAACAAGCTGCACGCTCCGAGCAGCCAGGCGACTCTTCGGGACACACCACATAAGCTTGATACAGTCTGAACAGACTCGAAGCGCCACCAATCGTCGACCAATGGGAGCGCGAGTTTGGCAGGTTTATGCCGCATCACGCACTAAGTAAGGATGTCCAGCCGACTCCAGCGTGAGCTGATTCAGTCTCCTCACAGCAGCGGCTCACACAAGTCTTCTGACAGCGAACTCTCCTCGCAGCAGTTCCCTCCTGGCGGCTCTCATATTTACAGCAAGTCCCAGACGCTCCTTCGGCAGTAGCCTCACTGCCGCTACCACCGCCTTGCACTCGACCATCCTATGCTCTTCAACGTCACGTCCTCGACCCGAGCCAGTTCCCTCCTAGCGGCTCTGATATTCACAAACCGAAGACACTCGGCCAGCAACAGCCTCACCGCTTCGTACTCTACCGCCCATCACGCTGCAACTCCTCGCCAACTTTCGGTCCTCCAAAGCGTCCCTGGGTAATGTACTACCTGCTTGTAATATTTTCCTCGTGTGCCACTACTGTCGCCGATATTCACAATAATACGAAATTTATTCCAGTTGTGTTTTCTCATCCTGTCGGGTTCGTTCGTACCTCAGGCACTCGCTTCGGGCATTGATATTCAAAGTTTTTAGATATTCACAGTCTGCCCAGAACGTAAAGCAGCCTGAGAGAGAACATCACAGTTTGGTGGGTCGTCTAGATTTTTATTTGTTAAGGCTCTGTACGAATCTTTTGTTTTCGTCTCATATTTTATGACTTTTTGGCGATAAACAACTTTACTGTATTCTCATAGATTTTGTTTGTGTCATCACAAACAAAATTACCCATTATTAATGAATATACTTATCTCTGGTCGTCAGCATCCCCCAAACATAAGGTTATCAAACTCTTATCATTGCTCAAGCACATGACCAGCAACGAATTATTGAGGGAATATTTCGAAACTTTCAATCGTTTTGTGAAACTTTTAAATCGGCAAATCGTTTGGAGCATTGTGTAATTTTTCGTGATATGTTGAGCGCCCAGATAAAATATAACTGTCTATTTTTCTAGGTTTATAATCTCGATTATTTCATTTGAAATACCCTCCTAGTGATGCTTAAGGCTGCGGCCAGACAAATAGCAGTGGAGCAGGGCAGAGCAGAACCGAATTGGCTCAGTGTTTTAGGTTAGTGGTATTCCTAGTAAGGTGGACAGACAAGTAGCACAAAGCAGGGCAGGGCAGCGTCGTCCGAAACAGTCGCCAGCGGCGTTTTATCTTGGATGATAAAACACCACCTCGGAAGCTACTGTAGCGGTCAGCAGGGTTGCCAAAAGTGTTACGCTCGTAACAAAAGTGTTACTTTTTGTTATCAGATCCCAATGTTGTTACTTTTGTTACGACTTCGACCAAATTTGATAAATTTTGTTGCTATTTAAAATTCCACTTACTAATTCTTCAACGAGTGTACTGTTTTCGTTGACACTCGTGCAGTCGTTCCAACCGCGCCTTGTCTCGTTCATAACTACCATTTTCGAGTTTGGCAACGTCCACCGGTAACCGTCAGTCAGCGTTTCTGTATACATAAAGTCAGCGTCAATAATTTTGTTGCAGTGAAAATAATGCATCTAAGTTGTACTAGATGGCTGTCGCTTGAGCAAGTCGTACCGAGAATTCTTGATCAGTGGGCAGCTCTCAAACCATTCTTCACATCAGTAGCATTAGAAGATAATGTCAAGTCGGCTACAGCAATATTAGAAAAATTACGGAACCAACAGAGTAAGATGTATTATTCGTGCGTGGCCTTCAAATTACCTAATGTCTATAAAATAAACCTTGAATTTCAACCCGAGACCTTTCGACTACACAAACTGAGGAGTCGTTTAAATATTTCAGTAAAAAACTATCCTAAATTACTTTGTGATGCAAGAAATTATTAAAAATAAGGATCTATCAGTAATTACTGCTAATGATTTTCGGTCTACCTTCTAATTAAGGAAATTTTCTATGGGGCCAAAGTAGGAGCTGTTGATCTCGAGAATTCTAAAAGAATTTATGACGACAAGGACATGAAGCAATTTTGAGAGAACATCTTGAATTTCTATGTTCGACTAATGTAGGAAATTTTTAACCGTTATCTGTCGAATAATATGAATAAAAAATTGGAATTGCTATGCAGTGGACTCCGCTAACGTAAATGTGGGAAAACCTAGCTCCATCATTCCTCTAGCCCTAAAATTTCTTAACATCATTTCTGAAGAATCGTGCGAAATAGTGAAAACCGAGTGGCGAGAGCTCACCTAGGAGGATACGAACCATATAACTGACAAGGAACCTGAAAAGTTTTGATTCACTGTTCTAAAAAAGTCCGGTGATGGACTTCGATACCCCATATTTTCAAAGCTAATGATGAGCCTACTTGCGTTGCTTAATTCCTCAGCGTGTGCCGAAAGATTATTTTCACTTATAAATAGCATTAAACGCAAAAACAGGTATTTGTTGAAAACAGATACTTTAATCGTACTTCTATACTCCAAAAGTTTACTTAGTTTCACTAACTGTATGAAATGGCAGCTGTCGCAAGAATTACTCAAATTAATGACTTAAAAGCTCTTTTACGGCAGTACTGAGAAAAGAGCTACGTTTTTGGAAGGTTAGTTGACACTTCCTCTAATATTAATATATTTTTTTGAAGATTTTTAGGTTTTGTTACTTTTTGACCCAATTTGTTACCTTTGAGATTTAAATTTGTTACTAATCACGAAAACCTTCTGCAGTGCTTCCACTCCTAGGGTAATTACCCTGGTCTAGGGTAATCAGACCCCTCCTAGGATACAGTCTAGGGTAAGGAGAAAAAATGCAAAATCTAGGGTAAAATCTATATTTCAAATCTGGTTTGTAAAAATCATGGGAAAACATGAAGATTGTCAATAACTACAGGGGAATATCCCAAAAAGAATTAAATGAGCAGAAGGTATTCTTTCAAAACTGGATTGCATGGACATCCGATTAGTGAATACAGCACAAGTCAACGTGTTCCACTGAACAAGTTGTGGTTCTTTTCGCAGTGTGCGGCGTGCAGTTTCTTAATAAGCTTGTGTACGACGATTGCTGGAGTAGTGGGATGCACTCACCCTTTGTTGAGTTGTCGTTTTGCGATCCAACTCAGATAAATGATATGATAGCCAATGCTTTCAACAACAAGCTAACTCGCGCTTATTTGGAGTTCTTAGATTATAATTTGGGGAAATTAAACCCATTGAATACCTCGTTTCAGTCTCACTCTTCGAATATTTTCAATCTGGGAACAAAAATTTGTAGCCTTATTAGGAGCTTTGTTTCAGATTTTATGCATGTTGCTTTAAATGCGACCATTTCTTTGCTGAATCCATCCCATCCAACATTCACTAGGGCTTTAGTGCTAGTAGGTGAAAAAGCTATACACAGCATTGGGATGTATGCAGCTGAAGCGATGTCAGAGTGAACTGGCAATTCTTCACAAGAGAAAGAGCTTTTTCATAATTGTAGACGCTTCAAGGTTGAAGCAGCTTCACAAATCCAAAAAACTGATTTTCATCGAGGATCCTGAACATGACCTCGTACGCTGTCTAAATTCGCTTAATGCTCAACACCGACTACAAAATCTTTGTCTTATTTTTAAGACGAAATTTCCCCAATGAAAAAATTGGTTCCTTTCTTGTTGAAGAGTGGCGAAAACATTACTCAGATGAACAACCGACATGTCATATCGGCCGTGTATTACTGGGAAACAGCGCTTAGCCGTAAAAATGCCGGTGGGCTACCATGCTACCCAAATCTTATAACTGTAATTAGAACATCGTTGTCCCTCCCATTTTCTAATACATTCGTTGATTGAGGGGGTCATCTGAGCCATTTCGGTCTTAATGATCAATTTTTTTTCTTTGCTGAAAAAGCATCCCTAGGTAGTGGGCTATTTTGTCCTGAAATTTCATTTCATGGAACTACAGGCACTAGAACCCCCCCACCCTCTCGTGAGGGGTCTAAAGGGGGTCAAAAATGGGAGATGGGGGTCAAAAATCATGAATTTTTAACCCAGGATCAAAAGGAAAGGAAAAATCTGGCTTCACTAATTTGTTAGAAATGTTTCAAGCATATAAAAACTGTTTTTGGTTTCGTTTTATCATGAAAATTTCTTGACTTATAATTTTTTGATATATCGGAAAAAATAACATAAAAAAAGAATATTATCCATTTTCTAAAAAATAAGACCAAATTCGAAAAAGGTATCCGAGTAATGATGGGTTTCTTTTTTTAAAATTACATATACTTGGAAAATTTAAAAACAATCGGTCCACAAATAAAAGATTTACTTGTCTGCACAAGAAATAATGAGAGTCAAAATGCACTTCATTCCCGTAATTTATACATGCATTATGTTTTTCACAATACAAATATGGAATTACGCATGTTTCGTATTTGTAGATGGTAATACAACATGAACCAAGGATTCAAGTAAAAAATAAGCGTTATATCACAGAGCGCAAAAAAAATTATGTTTTT
Organism: Morinoia aosen; assembly: GCA_030386875.1. NCBI lineage: Eukaryota > Metazoa > Arthropoda > Malacostraca > Amphipoda > Talitridae > Morinoia > Morinoia aosen. Next base: position 38,144,918 of record CM059573.1, on the reverse strand, counting down.
CGGCTGTTTCGTCTAAATGAAATTTTCCACCTAAAAATGATTAGAAGACAATAAATTTTCACGCACGAAAAACGAGATAGTTTTGGAATCCTCGTAACATCTCCAACACACTAACAGATTGATTTTTTAAATTTTGCATTTAATTTTGTTATCATTCTAAAAACCGAAATTTTGTATATTTTAGATACTGATAGAGGATCGCATATAAAATAAATCAGAAAAAATTGGTAATTCGGCCCGGTGACTTTGTCAGAAATATTTCAAGGAGTCTAAAACTGTCTTTGGTCTTATTCTAGCATTAAAACTCATTGACTTCTATTCCTTTGAAATTTTCGATGATATGGTATAAAAAAATTGATAGTGTCCATTTTTCCGAAAACTAGGGCTGAAATCGAACAAGTTACACAAGCGAAATGTGTTCCTCTTTAACAATTACATATTCTGGCTAAATTTTGAAGCAACCGGTTCATAAACAAAAAATCGCTCAGATGACCCCCCTTAATTTAATTTGACCAAAACTTTTCAAAGAACCAGTTTGAAGTATGAATTCGTGTGTGGTTTGATGCATATTAATTTAATTAAGGCTATTATGCCTTATATAATGTCACGTGCCCATAATCTCCAGAAATATCAATACATAAGAAACATAAAATGCGTAAAGCGTGCTAACGATTTTATTATGTTATAGATTGTAGTTTGTCCTTGGTATTAACAGAACTTTACTTTTTTGTGTGTAATATAATTTTATCGAGATTAAAAAATATTTGCACAAAATCTAAGGCTATACTTAACAACGCACGTAGAGTTCATTTATTTTTTATTTGTTTTGGATCGGTCAAAAGACCCAATACTAAAAGCGGAAAAATATGACATAGGTAGCATTTTTCATCCATAATTTTTTCACTTGGTTTTTTACCAATTAAAATTTTTGTTTACGTATTGTGAACACTAGTTAGGTAAACCTGGACATCAATTTTGTCGGCCACAGCACTTTGTGTGTATGTTTGAGTTGTTTATCGATCATCATTTGAAATATATTTTGTAATTTTAATGGAATGATGTTATTTTATACACATATCCAAAATTAAGGTGTTCAGATAAATCATTCATTAGTTAACAAATCCCCAGGAACTTAAAAAAAGCTGTCCATGTGATATAGAGGCAAAGCTGGGACTATTATTGAAGACTATACGATAATTATTAGATTGCCCTCATTTATATATTCTAAGGTAATCAAGGAACATTCTAAGGTAAAATACATGCCAGCCTAGGGTACAAAGATTTACGAGCGTGGAAGGCCTGACCTTCTGGCAAATCTGGCAGTCAGTTGCAGCCTTGAGTTCGTACGGATCGGATGACGAACGTCTGATCTCCTCGGTGCAAGCTATTACTGCGATCTGGGATGCATCTCATCCAAAATATTTCGTGACTATGTTAATGAGCAATGGTCATTTATGGCAGACGCTATGGAGGTAAGTGGTAAGTGGGCTTGTGTAGTTATTTATACATGTTTAGGTATTTTTCCTCTCTTCAATTGGAAAACTATACCTATATCAAACATTTTCTTTGCCAATAACAACACTGGAAAGCGTACCAATCCCGAATATTTTCTATCGGGTCTCTCATGTTTGGCACACAGTACTAAAATTGACTTAAAATATACCTTATATGTATAAACTGATTGTTTTTTCGTTCTAAACATTAATATTTTTTCTCATAAGTAATACTGAGGGAACACATGTTAGGTCATCTGCGAAAGTTAAATATGAAGGAGGAGGATCCTCAACCGTTCTGGACCAGTGCGAAGCGCTGGACAAGGCCGATGCAGAAATATTCAGGTTTGCGTTTTATCAGCATTACACTAGTGAAAATAAATTTGAAAGCATACAACTAAAAAACTATTAATTTTTCAAAAAAAACGGTTGTGATGTTTGAATTGTATGGACTAAATTCTTTGACAAAATTGTGATAAAATCGCAATTAAGTGCCGCACGCCAAACACGAAATGTATTTTTATACTTTGATATTGTTTATTAAGTTATTAATTGAAAAATTAGGTTATTATATCAATAGATGTATATATTTATACGCTTGAACAAATATGTTCCTTTTTCTGTAATGTATTTACACGTCAGGCTCTGCAAAGTCATTCAGATTCAGGTATTTATTAGTTTTCAAGTTATTTGTCAGTAATTATCTGCATGATTTTTCTATCAGTAATCATAAATATCATGTTATCAAGCAATTAATTCCTTGTGAAATTCCCTGGAGCAATAATAAAACAGTATTACCGTCATTTAAAAATCCTTATGTGTTGAAATATTGCAGGGAAATTGAAAGTACTCTACATATGACAGTGAACGGAAGTACTTGTAATGCTAACAACATAATGCATAGCATAGCATAGCAATATTTATAAATAAACATAATTAAATTAATTATCACCAGTTTTACTGCTACTTAACGAATAAAATCTGTTGTTATCACAGTCACAAAGTCGCGCTCTTTGTGGCGCAAAGATTACAACTGCTGCTGACTCGGGACTAGCCACTGCTGTTTGTTTGGCCGCCTATACCATGCTAGTATAAGCTAGCAGCTACCAGAAGCTCGCAACTGCTCTGCTCTGCCCTGCTCTACTGCTGTTTGTCTGGCCACGATCTAATACGTATTGTTCCGTTTTATTGTTTACATCGACAAATAAGGTATAAGTATTTAGTTATTCTGTATTATGTCAACAGAACAAAAGGATTATTTGCTTTCACTTTTCATTTTGAGATTAGAAAAACACCCTCTCTAATACGTTTTCAACAAATAGACATGTATAAAGGTCTTCTCATAAGTTTAACTTCTTGTAATATCTGTGAAACAATGCATAAGATAAAATAAGCTGTACAATAACATGTTCGATCAAGAGAATACGTTTTACTACGAGGTTATTAATTTGTCTCAATACTTTTCACTGTAAAAATGCTCCCACTGTGAGATACAAGTACGGTTATCTTTCACTGTTCCCAATTAAATATCTTCAAAATTTTGAGCTCCGGTTCGTACCTCATTTCTAATAATTTGAATTAATAATTTACTCATGTAACTTTGAAAATTTTTGAAATAGTTAACATTCATCACGTGTTAAAATATCGTAAAAGGAAATTCACTTAACATTTTTTTAGAAAAACACTGTCAATCGTTAAAAATTCCGTATCTCTGCAGTTTAGGAAAAGCGAAGTTTCGATATACAAACATCACCTCCAGGCTAGAAATCTATAGAATTATTTTCAGTCATATTGATAAACTTGAGCTACATCAGACACAATGAGAGTGTGGAAAGTCACAACACAGAAAATGACTAGAGACAAAATTTGTACCACAGGAACGTGTACTTGCAAGACTAGGTCACAGAATTACACAACTATAGATGTTATTGGCACAAACGATTGCGGTGAAATGAACCATCGAGCGGTTGCAACAAACTTCTAAATTATAGTTCTGGTAAATAATTATAGAGCAGAAAGGTAATAGGGTTTTCGTTGAGAGCACAAAGTTTATGGACATGTAACGCTTCTGTAATTTGAAAATGATCTTTTTTACGAATATTGTGTAAAATCTTTGTATCACAATATCGATCTTCATTTAAAGGCTTGCATGTATGGTCAATGCAGAATTGATTAAAATTAGAACCTTGGTATTTGTGAGCAGTTAATCTTTGTTTTAGGGTCATCCTAGTCAAGTCAATGTAACATTGATTAAGAGACTTACATTCTCTCTTGTCAAATTTGAACTCATACATCTCACTGGTTCTGTCTAGATCGTTAACCCTGGATGCGGAAATATTATTTTCCAATACGAGGTCATTGGTTTGGCGATTTTTACAATGCACACAAACTTTCATTGACGTATTCGGATCAATTGGCTTAACGAAAGTTTTGACAATATTCTTAAAGACTCGTTCATCAATTTTGTTATTTTTGTCAGTTTTGTTTTTATAAAATATATCAGTATGGCGGGAATTAAGTCTAGGATTATTGTTTCTGCCCATATTCGGTATAAGAAGTTACTCATAGCATAGCTTTATCAGAGTATCAGGGAAATTTTTATCTGTTTCACACTTGGTAAGTTCTATTTATTAAGTATATGTATCACCCTCTTTGTACACTTGCCGATCATCGCAATCATAATTTATAATTTCTTCAGCATAACACGGCTTCACGTAAACTGATCTCTGAAAAGTACCATCAGAAGCTTCAACCAAAACCTCTAAAAGTGGCAGTTTACCATGCACTCCTATACCTCGTACGAACGCAAAATTCAACGCAATTTATATCTCAATAATTTCTCTCTTTTAACATCTCCAACTGTTTGACACTTTCTACTTGAGCGCAAATATCATTCACGTACCTACAGTTCAATATCGGTTCTACGGGCAAAGTGTTAGCCAGCAAGGACTACAGAGATATTGAATTTTTGACGATTGGTAGTGTTTCGATAAAAAAATGCCGAGTGAATTTCACCTTACTTTGTTACGTGATGAACTTGAATTATTCATCTAATCTAGAATTCGCTTTTACGTCTTAAGGGAAGTCAAAAACGATCTGGACTTGATTTTGGCCAATCTAAGTCGATTGAAACTATGATAGAGTTGCAAAATTCATTATTTTTCCAAAACCTTCCCTGAATTTGAGTGGGGTTACTTAAGTCGTATTTTTATTCAATATTTGATTTTTAGGGATAGCAAAAAAACTTATTTTATATCTAAGAATATCACAAGCAGGGGTAATAATTATTGTTTTAAATGGAAATTTTAATGCTAAATCGGACTTGTGTATTTCTTGGAAACCGTAGAGAACTACAGGACAAGAACCTGTCACATGGGATCTGTAACTGATTTTTAAGATGAATGCAGAATTAAACCTTTAACAGTGTTTATATATTAACAACTAATTCTCAATGAAACAAAATTGATTGTTTCTTTATTCACATTTTTACATCAATTGAGTAAACTCAGGAGTTAATTTATTCCAAATACAAGGAAAATAGCTGGAGGATCGGTATTGGTACAAGGCGTAAACTAACCTGTATATACTTACACTATACCTCGTACCTCCTCCAAATATTTAATAGATAGCTCTCTGTGTATTAAACCTTCTAACTTTAATTAACCTCTATTGATATGTTTTAATGCTTCTTTTTCACTGCCATTTGAACTTCTATTTCAGAAATGCACTGACTTACATAACTAGTTATGGCACCGAACTCCAAAATTTTTTCTGAGTAGTTATTCATAACTCAAATTTAGAGTCAAAATTGCTTGCAATTCTATAGATATGTAATGCAATTGCTATTAATTAAATACTATTAATTTCAAAAGATTGTTGAATTTTTTCAACTGACCCATCGGTGGGTTGATAAGTAGTAACGTGTTAAGCTTTTTTACCTGTTTGTGAGTTGCATTTGATCATATTCGTTAAAAAATCCTGCTATTACTCAGAGTTCAGAGCGCGCAGAGAAAAGACTAGAGCGCGATCGAAGGGATTTTTTTCTCAGACGTGTCTATAATTTACGATGTATTACTTACTACAATATTGACTGATGAGTCAGGATATGCACAATGCTATCAGTATCCAGGCTGAGATGCCCGCCTTGCGTTTACACTGATACCACTCGGAAAAGTGTACATTCGCGTATTTACCTTGTATATATGCCTACCGATGAATAACGTGTTCTGAACAGTTTTTACATATACAGGAGTTTATCTTTTAATAGTTGATTCAATGCACGGCAACGTAAAAAATAAAGTAAGAAATGAAGGATTTGACGTATGTATTAGAGAAGGACAAAATTGGTAAATTTATTTTACCGAATTGAACGCTCACTGCACGAAAGTTTTTGGGAAATTCATGGGAACACAAAAGATTGGACGAGCAAAATTTCTCCTACTGCGAGTGTTCGGTTTCCAGATAAAGAAAGCCTCTGATTTTCGCTGCAGCACGAAATCCTACTTCCAGTGTTTGGAGAGAGTGTTTGTAGGAGCGCTTTGCTGAGACAGATCACCTTTTGCCAAACAATGAACATTTCGGGTAAACAGATGTTACTGTGAGTTGACGGTGAATTGCGCCGCTCAGCGCTCGCAGACTTAAATTTTGTTTACTTCCTGCAGAAATCAGTGGAAACTCTCTCCGCACGACTGATGTTACTGTGGAAAGATGCTTTTTCCAATCGAAGAAGAGATCACTCGGTAGGTTTTTACCGAGACGTATAAAAAGTTTTCCACTACATTTGGCATCGTACAAGCTACACATGCAGTGTAATACAGATGTATTGAAAATACTGTTTATGATAGTTATTAATACTGTTTAAATACTGTTTATGAAAGTTTTATTAATTCGTTACTAAATTAAACGTAAGAAGTCATAAATTTTTTGAGTGCAAAATCATAATTTGATGAATTATTGAGATCACTCAATCACCGTTTTCTTCCGTATACTATATGCAGGGTGACATTCACTGTGTTAAAAACTTCAACATAGGGTTGGGACCATTGAAATAATTTTCAATAAGAGTGAGATCAAAATTTTTCATTAGTGATACACAAGGGCTTGAAATTTGAAACGTATTGAAGAAAAATTGGTTCTCCTAGAATGGCATGTAAATGAAATGTAGTAGTTAAGAAAGCATTTTTATTATGAACTATTTACCGGTCACCTTTTAGATTGGTCCATTTCAGCAAGCAGAATAATTTCAGGAGTGTAAGATACATTATTTATACATTATTTCGACAAGTATCCACTGAACTTGTGAGAAACAACAACTGATCAGCTGCGTATTTCAGCCTTTAAAGTACTGAGTTTTTACGCGTATGTTCAAAATTTCCTGAGTTGCTCCGCTATACAGTTAATTTTAATTTAAACGTGATGTGATTACACTCATAGTGGAGCTAATCTCATTCTCTTCTTTCAATAGCCCACTCTAGTCCATGATTCGTTAATTACATAACAGAGTTTAATCAAAATACCTAGTTCGTCTAATTTTTTATAACATTTGAGTGGTATCATTTATGAGAAGCCTAGAAACTGACCATGACATGATGCATTGACAGAACTCCCCCCATTTCTCAAGAATCGGCTCACGTCGCCCCTCGTCTGTCGTAACAGATAAAAATACTGAGCAAAGGTTTATTATTTCTCCGAAGTCCATCAACACCTATAAAGGCGGCGTCACACGATGACCAAACCGTAGCGCTACGCTACCAAATTAACCGGGTAGCTTGACGGAATTATCAAGAGAGCTGTCACACGCTTCAGGGTTTTGTAGCGATCCGTGACCATTTGGTTTATTTACATTTGCTTCGGTCGTTGTCTAGCAACCGTGCAAGATGAATGGCGACACAAGTGTTTATCAAGTTCGGGACTTCATCACGCTCTATGAACTAGCTTTACTGGTAAAAAGTGTTGGACAACCAAAAGGAAAAATGTTGTGAGCTTTGATTTTGGATCGATGTAATGACCAAGGACTTGCGAACATTTGAGTAACAGAAATGCGATTGGAAGACGCTGATTCCTACAGGTAGGAATATAATTAATTCAAAGTTTTTTTTTAATTTTTTACAATTTTTAGTACTGTACATATTACCGAATCACGCTTTGTGCTATAGGACTGTATGAACTCCGCGTTGCACGGTTATCGCAGTATTCAAATATGTATTCTGCTATAGGCTACGTGCCACTGTCTTTTCAAAGAGCCCTGTACTAAATTCCACGAATTATCCAGCTGTAAACTTTTTAAGCTATGAAAATGTGTTTATGTGCTATCATTTAAAATGTGCAAATTATCCCGTTTTAGAGCTTATTAAACTATGCAAATAAATTTTTCATCTTTAATCATTATTTGCTTTCTGATTTGCTTTCTTTAATGAAAATTTGCATTTTCAGAAAATCTCTTTGACTCAATCAAACACTTAATTCCTTCCAATCGGTGTCACCAGCGCATTGCAATTTTTGGTTTTCCCTGTTTGCGCTGGAAAAAATATGTTTGAAATTAAAAGCCCCTTCAATTGTGAGAATGAGTGCAGGTATTTATATTTTTCTCAAACTAAAGTTTTTAATGCTGAAATAACAGCACTTTTTTCAGTCTGATACTGAGCACGTTTTTGGTTTCTCAGAATCCAAATGTCATAAAATTTTCAGAGGCATAACTCCAATTTTTCCTATGTCTCTGTTCAAAATGAAACTGTCAGATTGGTATAAATAAATGAACTTTTACAAACAAAATATCCAGCTCTGTCACCTTCGAGACTTGCTCATCACTACTGCTAATGTCAAACAATTTTACTTTCATATTTGGATCAAAATTTTTCTGCTAATGAGCACCAATCTTAACAGAAATCAAAATGCTACCCAGAACGCAACTTTTCCTTTGTTCACAGTTTGAAGTGACCAATTTTTTCCAGGAACTTCGTGAAGATGAGCACCAGCATCCTCTCCTGGCTACTTGAGTCACTCCTATCATCCAGAAGAGGGACACGAACGTGAGGAACGAAATTTCAGCGCATGATCGTTTGACCGTCACTGAGGTACCTGGCAACAGGCTTGTCGATTCTAGGTTATCGGAGCCATCAAAATGTTGGTGTACTGAAGCAACACGTCATGTTTGGAGAGTCAAAGTTACCTCGAAGTGATACACGATTTGGTTCACCTGACCTGTTACGAACTGAAGTACCAGTTACCGTACATTTGTTTGTTTCAGGGGGAAACAGAAGCTCTCACAAATTTCAATTTCGGATGGGTAGATGAACAGTCAGCGGCTTCACAAACTGAGGTTTTAAAGCAATAACTCATTTCCTCGCCGCTTGCAACTCGGACCATCTAAAACTAAAGGATGATTATGAAAACTCAATTCTGGCAGCCTTAAAATTTCCCTCTGTCTAGGTGCTATGGACGTCAAGTACAAAGCTATCCGATCACCTAATCACAGTGAATCCCGTTCTTCACTTACAAAGGGTCATTTACCGTTGTTCCTTTTCCGTTCGTGGATGCTAACCTCAAATTCATGTACAATAGGCAAATTTTGGTACAAATAGGCGAATTTCTGAAGATGTATGTGCGAAGTCTCACCTCAAAGGCTATATTGACAGCAATACTCTAATCATGCCAGAAAGTACAGATTTGCCGGATACTAATATCAATGTTCCAGTTCCCATCTTATGATGCTTTCCCTTTAATAAAAAAACTCATGAAGCCTTACCCACAAAAAGGAGTTACCAAGAAACAACGCATTTTATTTACAGGCTGAGCAGAGCACGAGTAGTGGAGAATGCATTTGCCTTACTTGCCTGTCGGTCCCAGGTTTTCCGGCGGCCAATTGAAACAACCGTACCGAGCGTAAATCAAATTGTCTTGCTACATGGTTCTTGCATGATTTACTTCTTAAAACTGGAAAGAACCAATACACTCTAATCGGCTTCACGGACACCGAAGACGCGGTTGAAACAACTGTGAAATTGGAAGACTGGAGAAATAGCGCTAATGGACTTCTGAGAAAGCGGGTGCCGACGCCCTTCACAAGGCCCTTTCGGATCGAGACGACATTATCAGCAAGTAGAGGGAAAACTACCCATACATCGTCACAATAAAACGAAAGGAAATGATTTGTTTCACTCGCCTTATATTTAACTTCTTCGTATAGACATGATTTCCCTCAGCTACATCGTGCGTTTCTACATCGGTAGACCACGGATGAGTTGGATGGATGGGGTGAAAAGTGCTTTGTATGAGAGGGGTCTAACTGTGGACGTGGCGAGAGGGATGGCTGCGGACAGAAGTGAGTGATGGCAGTGCATAAGAAAGTAATTTTATGTTTGACGCGGTACTGGAAGTTACCCGCGTGTGATGGGGTTGCCCTGTCCTGTGCGGGGGGAGGGGCTGCACTCAATGAAGCGGTTGCGGTAAACCAGCTAAGGCTGTCGGGCCTGACTGTGGAAGGTGGTTGTGCTGGGTTGCTGCTGATCCTGGCAGTTCAGGTGCGGCCAGTGCTGCCTCTCTCGCCTCCTAGTGCCTAAGTGTGGTAATTGGGGCCTGCTGTCGGCTACCCTCCCATAGGGAGGTTAAACCCGGTATATGTATGTATGAACATCGTGCATTGCCCTGCATAGAAGAAAATTTAGGCGCGCGTAATTCCTTTATAATTCCTTTCTTCTATAGGTAACAAAGGTACTCATAATATATTAGTTAAAGCGATTTTATATTCATTCTGACTACAATTACGTTTGCATACGAGAATAGTTTCAAGAAAGTTTCACCTATTGTTATCTAGAGTATTATTAAAGGAGAGAAAGCTTTTATACATATCAATGTACTGCATCAGTTCGACCTCACAATAAAATAATCACAAGTAAACCGACCATTAACATCCCAGTCGCTCAATTAAAGCACCAATGAATGCACATTAAAATGCAGGTGCTAGAGAATCTTGTCATTGGGTTGTGTGCAGAAATATCGTGTAACTTTTTCAAATCCACAAAATAAGGAGTCCGTTATAAGTGAAAGTTTGCGGTAGAACAATAGCAAACAAATAACAAATTATTGTTAAATTCCATCCAGTATATATTTTATAAAATAGGAAATTTGTGTCCTCGGAATGCCAGTTACAGAACCAGCGTGGTAGCGTAGCACTTCTTATACATTTGCCGCTACCCATATATATTAATATGCGTAAATGGGCTCAGTCCTAACGTAAGCAAATTATTCTTCTTCGTGACATGTTATTCAAATTTTAACTTATTCAAACATTTTACTGGCAGTTGAATTAATTCATCTAGATCGATTGAAACAACTGTACCGAACGTAAATCAAATTGTCTTGCTACATGTTTCTTGCTTAATTTGTTTCTTAAAACTGACAAGAACAAATACACTCTAATCGGCTTTACGGACACCGAACACGTGGTTGAAGAAACAAATGTGAAATTGGGAGACTGGAGTAACAGCGCTAATGAACTTCTAAGACTGGAAAGCGAGTGTCATACATATACAAAAAATACATAGAAATATTAAAAAGTATTTGGGATCTTTTGGGATCCGAGGAATCTTGCGCAGAAACGAACTATCTCACACGAAATTAGCACCAGAAAGTGCTTCTCTGTCAGCGGCAAGTCAAGTTATGATTCAATTTTAAGTAACAGAAGGATCTGCTCTACTAAACATTTGTGCTTTAGTTTTAGTTAAGGCTCCGTTTCCACAAAAAAGTGCTATCATATACTGCCAGGAATGCAACATCTGGTGTGGACACGTCCCCGGGAATTTTATGCACCATGTGCTCCTCCCAAATAGGACATCCTAGCGTGGTACCACGTGCGTTGATGCACAGGACACAATTGCGCGTGAAGCACCAGGTCAGAGAAATAGTTCAAACGAAAAATAAGTTGAAGAAAAAAGTAGTAGGTGCTGAAGAGAAGAATGAAAATGAATCGAAAAATGAATGGGTCTTTAACAATGTAAAACCCTATTCTACTTAAAAAAACACCGATTCTATAACTCGGGTCTAACATTTTCCCAGTAGACACGCTTCTTACCAAAGAGACAATAGTAGTACCTTCTGAAGGAACTCTAGCGAATAGGTCTCAATAAATCATGCCAGAAGGTGCGTGAATATTAGTAGTTATGGTTCTAAAAAGGAATAGGAGATATATCAACAAGTTCTTCACAAAAGATCGAAGGCGAATTTGCAGTTATCAGCAGGCTGGGTGAGGAGATGGTGTCACCCGCTTAAAGTTCACACACCGCCTCCACACGATTAAATCCAAGG